>JAGPOW010001296.1:136420708-136455889 GCA_030014935.1 Caiman crocodilus
GGCATGTCACCAAAGCAAGCAGCGCCTGCCCCTACAGCCCTGTGTACGCAGCCATCCCTCTGCGGGAAGCTGCTCCTGGCAATGCCACCAGCCTTTCTTGCAGCCTCCCTGCCTACCCTCTGTCTCGCCATGTCCAAATCGCTCTGTGATTCCTACTTCCTTACTATCACCAGAGCCACCTTTCTTCACTGGCACGGTCCGTGCCTTGGTTGGATCCTGACTACTCCAACGTGCATCTCCATGACACCCCCTTTCTCCCCCCTCCCTAAATCCAGCCTACCAGCACACTCCCCTTCATGTGAAAGTCTACCCCATCACTCTGACCATCTCCTGGAATCCCTTCACTGGCCCTGTGCTAAATGCAAGCTCCAGACCTTCACCTCTGCAGCCCTGGAGGATGCAGTTTTGCTCCATTCTCATTCCCTCTTCCTCTACTTCTGTTTTCCTCCTGCTCCTCTCTCTGTACTCTTTCTTGTCCCACCTCTTACTGCTGTTCCTCTTGCACGTGGAGCAGATACCACCCCACATCCTCTGAGATGCCCCAAGGATGGCCACACAAATGTACCCTACATCCTCTGGGAACCACAAAGACCGCCCGCAAGGGAGGCCAGACAGGCCCACTCCACTTCCACTAGAGGATCAAGAAGACTCCTCCAGCTCCCACAGGGGACCATCGAGACTCCCAAAGGGGGTCCAGAAAGCTCCCCTGCACACTCCTCCACCGTCACAAAGTTGTCCCCCCACCACAGGCCTCCTCACCCTAATACCAGAGACTATAAGAGGACAGAGGGACCCCTAGATATTACTCCAGAGGGGGGACACACCTCTTCCCATGGTTCCTCTTGCACTCCTACCCACCAAGGGTCCCAACTCCTCTCAAGCCCTTCAAATCCCTTTCCTTCCAAGTCTCCCTGCTCATGCTATCACCCAGCATCGTACCTTGGTGGCTAGCAGCCTTGTCAGGTAGATCTCAGACACCATCTTGCTGCCCCGGTCACCCTCTTTTTGGTCTCCGTGCTCATGGTTCTTGACTAGGTGCCACATCTTGACTCCACTCTCGAGGTCCGGCGTGATCATGGGTGTGCGGGAGCGCAGGCTGTCTGGGCTGCCTGTGTAGCGGATCATGTTCTCTGCAAGGACAAAAACCCCGGCTTGCTCAAGCATCTCTTGGTTAGACAAGGGGTCAGACCACGTACAGTGTGTTTCCTCAGCAGCTGCACGAAAAGGCACATCCGTTGTTACCTTCCCATAATGGCTGCAAGGCTGGTGACTGCTTATAATCTCACAGGGAACTCACCAGACACATGGAGATTGTTCCCTATACAGGGGTCTATTATGGTGCGAGCTTCTTTCATGAGACAGTCTGTGACCCCCACCCCCTGGCAGAGTGACCTCCAGGTTGGACAAGATACTGGTGCATCTAAGAAGAGCATGAGCCTGCTCCAGAAAGGCGATGGAGCCGGTGACCAGATTGGCTTTTCCTGCCTCTGGCTTCATATCGTGCCTGACTGCATGTGATGTGTAGTGCATTTTGAGCCAGGCCCTTGGGGAAGCAGTGGGCATTATCCGGGGACATGTGTTTGGTGGGTGCATACAATAGATCTTGATCAAACACAAAGTGATGGCCACTCTTCTCCCCATTCCTCATGTAGCTATCTCTCCATTTTTTACCTACTCCCTGCTCTTTCAATTCCTCTTCCAAGTCTTGCTTCCACTAAGCATTTTAAAAGCAACAATCCAGATCCCCCAACTACCCACGTGGAGGATGAAAATCCCCATCCAGGACCACCTCTATTCTCCACTGCACCAAATTCAATTTCTTGAGCCCCTTGCTGATGGCGTGGCCCAGGGCCCTGACCCACTGACAGTGCTACAAGTTGAGTGTATTTTAACTACAATTAACACAGAGACATTGCATCGTCCAGTAGCAGAGGCTGAATCCACCTCATTAATGCAATACCAGCCTCCATATATTAATTACCAGATGGAGTATCCTTGTTCTCTCTGGCTGCTGCTTCATTCTTTGCAATTAACAATCACTTCTGACCCGCCACAGCCTTTCCCATCCCTCCTTCTCCCTGCCTGAAAAATCCAGTAGCAAAGAATTCAAGAACTATAACAATAAATACCCCCCATCCAAAAGTCTGTTTTAAAAGGTCACTGTGCTTTCCTGTAATTGCAACAACGCTGCAAAGGGAATGAATATTAATAAGGTTTTGTGGAGTGCTCACGTCCTTGGGGAAGGGGCAAGGAGGTTCCTCTGGACACTGAGCGACGGCACTTTCCCTCAAGCTGCAGAGGATGAGATGATGCGGAGATGCTGTTGTATACTAAACAAAACCAGAACTGAGTGCTGGATGCTGGAGAATCGGTGGTTTGTACTGCTGTCCCGCTGCGGATGAGAAACTCACCTGCATTGCTGCAGCCAGGGATGTCTCACACTCACTCGTGTGTGGGGCAGCTGTGCCCAGGGGGAGGGTGTGAGCTGGCAGGTGGGCAAGAGGAACCCCATGGGGTCACCTGGATAACACTATGGGCTCCCATGGACTACTACTGGCATGGACTTCAAAGGGGAGTTAGGCACCTAAGTGCTTGATGAGTGTGGCCTTTGTGTCTGATGGTTTCCATCAGCATGTCACTGGGCTGACACTATCTAATTAGCACTATCTATTTAGCTGTCAGGGCACTGTTCCCTTTGTAAGTCCAATGACTCGTCACCTACATTGTTCCCTTATCTTCCTTCCTTCTGCCACCTGCCTTGACATGCATCAGCCAACAGGTCCTTACCATACTTGCTAGCTGAGGTCCTGGAGACCGTGGAGTTATTGACAGCATTGTAGGCAGTGACTTGTTTGGAGACTAATGCTACCACGGATCCATCCGGCACCTGTAGAGAAAAGAGAATTTATCAGTAAGTCTTCCAGAGTCAGCCAAAAGCATGCATTGTACCAGAGGAAATCCAGGCAGCCAAACCTGAATGACAAATCAGCATTGCTACCCTGAGGATCTCATCATAGTTACTTCCAGCCCCAAAAGCTGAGCTCCTCACATGAGCGCTTCCACTGATATCAATGGGGCTTCAACTTGGTCCCACTTCCACCGATGCAAGTCCAGGGCAGCTCTGCTCAAGTCAGTAGCCAGGCAGGACCAGACCCATGCAGATCCCACTGCAAAGCTGGATGAAGTCAGTGGAACGGGTTTTGGATCAAGAAGCTATTTAGCCTAGCTGTATGAGCAATGACTGCAGATCTAAGGTGTGCGGTTTCACCCCTGCCTGTATTCATCCACATTCACTTTATGCTGGATCCGAAACTGCAAGAAGCTGATTTTATAGACGTCTTCGATCTTCTCCATATCCAATAGTTAGTAAAGCAGGAGACTGACACTGAAAAAGTCCAGGAGGTAAAATTTCACTACCACAGCCAGGCTGCAGAGTCTGCACTGGGTTCAAACAGGATGCTGGGTCAAATCAAGACATATCAGGCTCTGTGGTTCAGACCTCAGTGACCCAAGATCTCTCCCAAGGTTTCAACCCCAAATGAAATGTCACAGAACCAGCTGCTTTTGCAAGCTCGCCGCTATTTTGCTCTGAAAGCAGCCTCTGCTCACATCTCATCCAAACAGGATGACAGCCTCCTCCATCTGCATCCTCGGATTCAAACCAGAGCTGAAGGTGTGGGTTCAGATCTGGGAATTCAAATCCTTCTAGGATTGCCAAGGGTCTGGACTTGAGGGTCTAGTCCAGGCCATCTCTCTGAGAAAGGAAGGGGTTCAGCATTTAGAGGGAAGCAGATGTTAAGGCTGAGTTCACAAACATGCCTGAATTTCGAGACATTATGGGAACATGGTGGCTGAAACCGGCCCTCATAGACACAGAAATGCCATGACTCTTGTAAGGTCTCATCCCGTAAGGTGTCAGAGGACTTCTCTAGTAAAGCAGGCATGAAGAAACTCCTGCTTTATCGCTGTGGTTTCCCATGCTCGTTGTGCCCTTACTCCATAGCACCAAAGGGGAAAATCAGTATTGCTCTGCTTCTACAGATGGTGTAGGTATGGCTATGTGTAGTAGGCACAAGGGCTTCAAAAAGAATAGGACCTTTTGCAATGAGCCAGATCTTCCCATTCATTATCTAGGCATTTATATGGTTCCTGCTTCAAAAGCCAATAAAATAGCATACAATAATGAGGCTATGGCTAAGCGAAGCCATATCAGGACAAATCTTTGAAAAATAAGAAGTTATAAAAAAGAAAAGGGGAGAAGGGGGAAAGAAACACTGTGAAGAGCTGCTAGCTCTTGTCTCTCTAATAATAATAATAATTAGTACTTACACAGAGCTTTTCATCTTCAAAGCACTTTACAGACACCAATTAATCAGCTTCTCAGCACCTACCGAAGGTAATTATTGGAGCTCTGTGTTGTTATTGCTATGATGCAGATAGGGAAACTGAGGCATGGGACGTGGTGGAAGGTGCCCAAGGACTCAGTGCCGAGTTCAGACTCCACCAGAAACGTTGACTTGAAAATGCTGAAACGCACATTTCTTGACATTTTGGAAATCCCTCTCCTTTCCGAGCGTCTTCAGCCCAATCTCCGCTTTTCCTGGACTTGCCCTTGGCTGAGCCACGGCCCGGGTCTGCTCCTCGGGCATCGGTGTTAACATGCTCCACAAAGGAAATCAGAACCACTTCCATTCTTCTAGAGGCAGAGAGGCAGTGGTCCTGGGGACCTGACCCTGACCCAGCATCTCCTGGCTGTGTCCCCCCATCCTAGACCATGCTCCCTGTCCTTAACCTTCTTCTTCCAGACCTTAAGTCCCCAACTTTTTCTCTGTCAACATCCAAGACCCCCAGAGCAGGAGCAAAACTACTTTAGTCTCTCCCATATTATCTCCTCTCTGTGCCCTGTCCATTCCTGCCCTGTACCCCCTCCTGTCTGCGGATGCCAGGGGCAGCCTGGCATATCCCCTTCTACTGCTGGTGGCATGGTGAGGGCTGCAGCTCAGCCTCGTGTTTAAGAGGGTGGTTGCCTACATATCCCTCTAGTCCCACCCCAGATGATTTGCAGGACACTTTTATCTGGTATCTCTGGGCCACCAGAATGGTTGCATTGACAGACTGACCAGTGTCAGTAACAGTGACTTGGGGAGGACATACAAGCCCCTTCGGGGTGAACGGATGCCATGCGCTACCTGTAAAACAGCTCTTTGTCTCTCTTCCCGGTGCTGAGCTACCCTCTTTCCACCCCACCCTAAGGATCTGATCACCTGGGAAGGACCAGTCCTTGACATCATTTCTTTGTCTTTCATTGTGCTATTTGACATCTTCCCTAGACACATGGGCCAGGTCTTCATCTGGTCTACCTCGGTGCAGTTGTTAGACAGGACTAGGCTGGCTTACATGACCTGTGGATCGGGCCCTGTATGCATGACACAGACTCCTGGATCCATCTTGCAGGGCTCTGAAAGACCCCAAATGTTTACTCACAACCGTGAGTGTACTCCATGTTCATACCGATCACGTGGGGATGGGGATACAGCCCCGAGCTTGGCGACGCCAATCCTGGGTCAGGTCCAGAGACCTCCACTTCCTTTCATTCTCATGCTCTGGCATCTCTGCAGGACATGGCCTGTCCTGCCATGCCATGCCTTAAGGGGGCTGGGGCGAGCTCAGGTGCAGAGTTCAGGTGAAGCCACTGCAAGCAGGAATAGCTTGGATAGACTCCGGGAGCTGCCCTTCGTTTGCCAAGCATTCAGCTCAGGTCAAACCGTGGGAGACTGCTCAAATCCTAGCTCTCCATCCACCTCTGTGTGATGGGCACTGCAGCCACTCAGCACCTCTTAGGCTTTAGGCCATTGCATTTAAGAGTCATTATAAAAGGGCCAGCCCGGCAATCTGGCGCTGCGTTCCAGCAGATGGGCATACCGGGGAACAAAGATGGCAGCAGGATGTTGGGGTGACCAGGAGGATGCAGAAGGGGAAGCTGAAGAAGAGGCTGTGAACACCCAAGAGCAGGGCTGAGCTGGGCTATCTGATCAGAAAGGTCCCGGCGAATGGATCTCGAAGGACTCTTTCTCTTCCATGGGAGAGGAATAAAGGCCTTTTATCCATAAACAAGAGTAGGATGTTGGAGGATGGGCAACGCCGAGAGTCACTGCCTTGTATTGCTCGTTTGTTCCAGCACTGAGCTTCACGTGGGGCTGGGATGCTGAGTGGAGCCAAGACAGGGATAGAAAGAGGGGAACTTGTGGGGTTTGTGTCAGATCAGCAGCAAGAGACTTGGTTGGGAAGGTCACAGAGATGCTGAAGGAGGGTTGGAGGGGTTGAGGCAGAGAGAGGCAGGTGCTGGCAGTATTATTCCTATGTCCCTGGCAGAGGGCTCTTGCCTCCTTACCTGATAGTGTGCCAGGGTGTTGAGCCTCTTCCAGTCATTCTCTATCTTGGTGGTAATGTCTTCGTCCTGCAGGATCATTCTGGCCCCGCTTGCCTGCCGCCACTCTGTAGGGAGAAAGAGCACGTGGCTTTCTGACCCATGGGGAGAAAGGGACTGCTTGGTGTACACTCCACAGGGACCACTCAGACCCCATGCACACCACATGTGCAGACACTCATGGGATGTGCCAAATCACTCAGATCAGTAGCAAACAGACCTTTGGGCACGACCCCAACACCTCAAACACCTGACAACCGCACAAAGACGCACGTGACGCGTACTCAGGCACACGACACGTGCAGATGCACTGAAATCACACAAGCTCCCTTCCTGGGCATGACCTGTCTATACACACAAGCCCAATTCAGGGAAGGGATTCACAGACATATCCCAAACCATGCTCCATGTCTGAAGAAACTGCACCAAAGTGTGGTTAAGTCAACTGTATCTGAACCAGAAACCGTCAGAAACACGTAGCTCCATCGCTGGTAACCAAGACTCAACCTCAACCAGGCACAGCTTAACCAAGATCTGCTCATAAATTACATCCGTTTGCTCGAGTTAATTAAAGCGAACTCCTGAATATGGAAATATCACCTGCCGACTCTGTTTATTGCTTCTAATATAAAAATGCAAGAACCGTTGCAAATTTCTTTTGGTTTCAGCAATTCTCTTATCACCTAATTAGAATGTATTTGTACAGCCGACACTTACTTTTATTATTCATTTAAATGAGCGGGAGGGGGGTCCAATGCTGAGTGCTCATTTCTGGGTGGTACTTCGAAGGGGGATGTTCACATATGCAAATGCATGACCGGTCAGCGGCGGTGATCATGATTTAAAACGATCTTAGACTGGCTTTTATTTACTCCAGCCCCTTAAGTCGCCACCTCTAGCAGCACAGCACAGCCACAGGGTGAGTCTGCATCCCTAACAGCACCTGCAGAGCATCCAAGTGCCTAGTGGTCTCTGCAGCTGGCAAAATGGGAGATCTTGAGGTTCAGGCTGTGTGGGGACTGGGGAGGGAGATGCTTAGTCCTTTGACATCTCTGGCATCTCTAAACCAATGAATGGTGGATGTCAGGGAAGCTATTGAATGGGGGATAGATCACTCCAGAGATATCCAGTTCAATGCCCTCCCTCTATAGCACCCGCAGAAGACTAGGCTAGATGGACCATGGGTCTGACCCAGTCTGGCACTTGTTATGTCCCCAAGAGTGGGATCTTAGCCTGAGTATGGATTTGGATGACTGCCTCCTGGCTTGCTCAACTGTGCCCCTTCAATACCCCTTTTTCTCTCTGCAAGTGCTAACTGCGGGTAAAGAGAATGGGGAAAGCAGGGCACGGGAGGGTGAAGGAAGAAAAGGTGACCCCTGCATTCACATTCACAGCGCCACGAGGAAATCGCTGGCTCTGTCCACTGTGGCACGAAGGAGAACGGCACTCCTACCCTGTCTGTGACTCCCTCTCCTTCCAGCGGGAGGGAGAGAGGTGAGATCCTATTACCTTTACCTGGCTTTCCAATCAGGAGCACCTGTAAATGCAAACTCGGGAGACGGCTGCTGGGACCCCTTTATAGTCCATTCAGCGGGCCCTGTACCATCTTCTTCCACACGGGAATTACTTCCTCGTCCAAATCCACCACCTGCCAGGTCAGCGGGGCTGGGAGTAGGGGAATTCTTAGGGGCCTTTGACAACAGGGGTGTCTTTCAGCTGCATCTGAATATAAAGGCGGCTTTTTTGATTCAGAGGAAGAATCGATAGGAAAACAGGGCAGGAAAAGCCCTCAGGAGGTCATCCAGTCCAGCGGCCCTATTCAAGGTGGGACCATCCCAGTCAAGGGTTTGTCTAACCTGGACTTCAAACTCCCGAGGATGGAGCCTCCCAGGGGAATCCGATTCGACCCTCACAGTTAGGCGGCTCTTCCTAAGATGTTCCCTACTGTATTGTCACGCATATATAACCCATGCCTTTTCCCCCAACACCATTATATGCAAGGAAAAGGGGTCCCCATGGATCCATAAATTTGGCACAGGGAGTAGGGTGGGGGCAGCGGAGCATTTTCAGTGTTAATTGCTGCGGCTCCAGGAGCTATGGCAATTAACACTGCCACTGCTCCCTCCACACCTCCCCGATCAGGTTGGCACACAGGGTTGGCACGTGGCTGCACTTGGCACGCTCGGTCTGATGTCTGACCTGGCGCACAGCCCTGGACCTGGCACGCCAGGTCTGTTCCTGCTTGCTGGCTCCAGAGTCACATCTAGGGTTGAATCGAATGCACCGTATCCGGGAGCACAAGCCAGATCAGGGGCCAAGCAGTGGATCTGAAGCCACATGCTGGGCCCAATCCCTTGTGTGGCCTCTGGGGCCGGTGCCATGCCTGGGGCTGTAAGGTGAGTATGGCACCATGCATTGCCTCTGGAGCCGTGTGCCAGGTCCAACCCAAACTTGGTGCACGGTCCCAGGCTCGCCATGCAGCCGTGGAGGTAATGCATGAGGTTGGACTTGGAGTGCGGTCCCAGATTCAGCACTCTGGGTCCAATGCAGCACAAGGCCTTGAAGCCAGGGCGTGGGGTCAGTTTTAGCGCATGGTCCTGGACCCCCATCACACAAGAAAGATGGAAGAGCTCCATTATGTCCAGCCAGGTCTGAGCCGCTGGTACACGTTCACCAGCACTTCAGTCAACTGGGTCATAGGTACTGAACCCATTCCCCATCCCCACTTGTTCTTCCGGACCAGCTGGTGGGTAGGTCACTGGGTCCCTCCTCGAGGTCTGCACTGCCCACGGCGCTCGACATATCCCTTCTCCCTCCCCTACCTTCCCTTTTAAAATTGCAGTGCAGGAAGCAGCAAATGTCTGTGCTCTGGAGCCAGCTTTCTGCTTTGTGATCTCCTCCCCACCCCCCTGCCTTCATGCTCTTTTAAGGATCAGGATGTTTTATCTGTTGTTAGGATTTTTTAAATTAATCCATGGCAGGTCACTGTAAAAAGAAGCCTTTCGTCTGTGGGCTGTAATTTGGCTTTTGGGCTAAAATGTAACCTCGGGGTGCCCCAAATAAGTGCTTTCAGCTGACGAGGCCCCCTGAGGCGTCTGGGTAACTGAAAAACATTATGACATTTTCAGCAGGTACAAGCCTCTCTCCCTGCAGCTACCCTGCATTTAACAACACAAAATAACTCATTAGCTTGCTTGCTGGATTCTGCCGGAGCAGTCCCCCCTCGCGCTGGACAGAATGCCCTTGCAAAACTGCGCTGGAAATAGCAAACAGTGGATTTTGCTCAGGGAGCCATAGGTATGAAGGCCAGCGGGACCCATTATAACCATCTAGTTTAACCTCCTGCCAAACCCAGGCCAGAGGATCATGCCCACTAGATTGCAGCACTCAGATCTGAGGCATTTTAGCCCTGCAAGCAGCCTAACCAGAGGGTCTTCCTCTTCCTCCCCTTCACTGTCATCCGACGACCCCGCACTCAGCGAGCTGGAAGTAGCCGTCTGCCCCCTGCCCCTTGCTCCTCCAACCACCCCGGCAGGTGAGCGAAGAGGGCCGGACAAGCTACGCCTAGGGCTCCTGCATCTCTAATGCTGACGTTTCCTACTGAAAAAGGCTGCTCATTAATTGACCTTCTTTCTGGCGATGAAAGGTCTCTTTTTCCCTGTGGGTGGAGCAGGAGCGCACTCCCCCCTCTTACCCCTCGCCGCATCCCACCTCTCCTAATAATTAGTGACACATCCAAACCTCGGGAATTGAGGGGGGTCGTTCTGACGTGCGGTTCCAGCTGAGAGAAGGATCCAACCATCTACACATTATGGCACGGGCAAGGGGATCTGGAGACCTGGGGCTGGCCCAGCTCCGATTAAGGCCAGAGTAAAACAACCTTGGAAGATAATCTATTGTTCTCTACATCACGGCTACCGTGTCTCCCCAAGATGCTCCCTCCTGCTCATGCTGCCTCCCGTTCATCTCTAGCAGAGCACAGTCATGTCTAGCTTTGGGTCCAAACTGAATGGGCCAACGCCGCACCAGGCCTGGACCAATGGACCCGGCTCTAACCCCCCTCTGTACCCTCCATTCCTGGGAGCCAGACCCTGGCTGGCCTCACCGTCACCCTCACCAGCCCACCACCCTCATCAGCTCCTAAAACATCTCAGGTTCCTTTTGGTCGATGTATAGGATCGGGTTTTTATCGGTGCTGCTCTTGGCAGCTCGTTCCATTATTGCGAGCACCTTTGGTCAGCAAGAAGCCGGCTGCAATTGCTGTCAGGAGGCCCCGTCCCCACCACGCTATGCACACGTGCACCCACACGCTTAACTTTGCTCCCTGACCTCTCGTTTCTGCCGTCATTATTGCCATGAATGAATTCTTGGCATCTGGCCATTCCTCTTCCTCTTGGTTTCTGGCCTACTTTGCAGGGGTTTATATACTCCATAATTTTCCACTCAAGCATCTTTCATGGAAGGTTACGGAGGGCAAATTTGCACTAATCTGTTCCTACAATATAATCCCAAGCACCAGACCACGCCACAGTGGTTGATACAACCCTGCATCCTTTCCTACCAGCCTCCTGTTAGATCCTCCAGTACAGAGGAGCCTTATGGGGGTTTGTCCTTATAACCAATTTTGGACACCTCACTCCTACTAGGGCCCTGCTGTAGCTTCGGGCTGGAAGATGTTGGCTTGTTTGGGGGTTTTTTCCACTTTATTTTTTAATGCATCCAACCCATCAAACAACAGATTCAGCACCCAAAGCTTCACCCCATCCCCCAAAGCATGCACAAAGACACATATTCATAGCCTATCAACGGTGCTACCACAGCCCAAAGCAACATCCATGGACATCCCACGCTCCCCTCCCTTTCCCGCTCAGTCTCTGGCAACTCCCTTGGGTCTCCAGTGATGTTAAATCCCCGTATCCCCTCATCTTCCCCTGTCTGCCTCCCTACAACTCTGCACAACACGATCCTCATTACCTTCTACTCTTCTCTGGTTTTTCAATTTGAAATGGATGGTAAATTTATTCTCGAGTGTCCGCTCGCAGAACTTGCACTTCAGCGTTCAAAAATGTTTCTCAAATGTTCTGGTTTGGAGGCAGGAGATGCTTTTATTTTTTAGCAAATTTCAAACATATCCCCCAGATTTCCAAGGAAGCATCTTTTTTGCCTTGTCCCCTGTTGAACATGGACTTGACAGGACGACTTCATCTGTACTAAAACTTCCCTCGCTTTTTCAAGTTACTCAGTGCCAGCTCTCTTCCGGGCTTTTGCAAGTGTAAGTCTTGCAGCCGCTAGAAGATGAACGATGCTCTGATACTTAATACGGTGCAGAGCTCTCGGGAAAGTTTAATGGTAAAGCTAAGGGGTCATCTAGAGTTGGCATCCAGTTGTTTCCTTCACCGCATCTCCAGCCTTCTTCCAGCACAGTTTAATACTGGGACATGCCCACCACGTGTGGTAAAAGCCTCCCGCCAATCCACACTCCCTCCAACACTTCCCTGTTCCTACATAAAATGCATTTTATTTTAAGCGGAGTAAAACACCATCCATACAGGATTTTAAAATATTTTTTTCTACTATCGTGCAAATGGGTGTGTATGGATTTTAAGGGTGGGAGATGACAGAACAAGGAGCAATGGGTTCAATTTGCAGCAAGGGAAGTTGAGGTTGGATATTAGGAAAAACGTTCTTATTAGGAGAGTAGTAAAGCTCTGGAACAGGTTACCCAGCGAGGTGGTGGAGTCTCCAGCCTTGGAGGTTTTTAAGACCTGGCTAGACAAAGCCTTGGCTGGGATGATGTAGTTGGGATGATGCAGTTGGGGATAGTCCTGCCTTGAGCAGGGGGTTGGACTAGATGTGACCTCCTGAGATCCCTTCCCCCCCTCATTTTCTGTGATCTGTAACTATTGTTCCGGATGGTTTCCCATTCTTCAGCACTATCTTCTGATTCAATAGCATTAGCCCATTCTGTCATAACCATTGTTTTTTCTTCTTTATGGCTATTTAAAATTGCATTACATAACACAAGCCAATAGGCCTGTGATTTGCCTTACTGTGACCACACTGGGTGGCTGTCACACTGCAGGACACATGCTGTCTGAACCCAACGCCCCTGGCAGAAAGCCTAGGGAGACATCTCAGCAATAGGAGCCTTGCAGATGTTGTCCCCCTGTTCTGGTAATGTCCCTCTTGGGGCTTTCCAGCAGGGAAGAGTGAGTAAGCCACAGGGTCTCAGACCTATAGCATCCCCTTTATGCCCTTGGCCAGGTGGGGTTTTTTGAATGCTGGAGCAGGTTTGTGGGTTGTTTTTACGGCCCAGCGGTTATGGGAGGCACCTGGATCTGATATGCAGAAGGGCTGGGAGCATCCTTTCATCGATCCCTCCAATCCTCAGTCTGCTCCACTGTGTCTGGTGTCACGGTGCCCAGACGAGATGGCAATACCTCCATTTGCACACCCCCTCCCTGCAACGGGACTCGGAGCTGAGCGTTCACATACCCAAGTCCATGTCCGCAGCTTTCGGCCGATGGGAGCAGGGTACGTTCTTGAAGATGGCGTCCAAAATCTTCTCCTTGACCTGAGTGATGGTGTCGCAGTTGAGGATCTTCACCGGGATCTCCGGGCTGTTCACGTTATCGGGGTTCACGCAGCTCAGGACCTGGGGGAGGAAGGCAGAGAGGCAATGAAAAGAGCCGTGCTCTTCGGGGAGCCACGGGCACCCCATCACCACCCCTCCCCAGCCGGCTCCGTGCCAGCAGCACCAGCCCAGCCCTGCACGTTCCTCTAAGCCACGTGTGAGGTTGCTCAGGAGATAAATGGGGTCTGGATATGTGCCTACAGAGGGCTTGCTCCAGAAACAGGTCTTTAACTGGCTCAACACATGGCAGGGCTGTTCTCATTGCGTTATGCTCGTACCGATTAGCATCACTTAGGGCCTGCTCCTTTTTCTACTGAAGTTAAGGGCAAATCTCCCATTGATTGTGATGGCAGCAGGATGTAGCCCCTAGCTAAGTGCACCAAGGTGCCAGCTGCCTCTTCAGGCCCTTATCGCAAGGATGATGTGGTCTGAATTCCCCTCTACATGAACTTTTCCCAGTGCGGTGCACTCACGGTACCCAGCTACCTTCGGAGAAGGCCAGCCCGTGCATTTGGGTTCCTCGATCCTCTCTTTGACTTCCCAGCTGTGGCTGCCAAGAAAAAGCCCATTCTGCAGCTGAGAAACCAATTCTTTGCACACAGACCACTGCAAAAGATGTTCACAACTTCCAGCTGGTCCTGCCCAAGGCTGGAAGACTGGCCAATGCAACGAAAAGCTTGAGGGCCTTTGCATCTGAGACACCTGCAACTTCATGAGAGCCTCACAAGTGTTGCACGTGAATAGGACCTCCTTTGCACTCTGTCACCCTCGGCTTGACTCTTTAGCCTGGTCTTAAATCTCATAACCCACAGCTCGTCTTCCTTCCAAGCGCCTCTGCCAAGAGGCAGGCCAAACTTCTCTTAATTGGAAATACAGGGCTTCTAAAAAAAATCACCTCTTGCTCTGGGACATGGAACAAGAAGTTACCTGATTAGCTAGGCCTCCGGTTTCTTGAGGGGACGCTGGCATCTGTTCCATGAGCATGGGCCAAGAGCAAAATGAAAAGCATGTGGGGGGCTGAGAGGCGGAGGGGGTCCCTTCAGCTCAAGCACATGGAGCATAATGGAAATTTGGCTGCTAACTCACAGGCATTTATAAGGTCAGGGCTCTGCTATCTCTGGGTGGAGAAGGGACAAAAATGTATACACTTAACACACTTTTAAATGCTGAAGGAGAATTAAACTGGGCCTGGTTAATGTTCTGGCATTTTTACAAGAGCAGAGGTAAGGGTCCCAATTCCTCCACGTGCATGCAGGAGAGACAGGACGCTTCTTGACTTCCAGTCCTACCCTATTAAGTGCTGTGATATCAAAGGGATGTCACCTTCCATTGCTGCCTTCCAGGACCGGGGAAAGCAATCATTATGTATCGTTTACAAAAGGCTTTGTGAACTTTTACAGGAAAGGCACGATACAAATGTAAGCCATTGATTGGATTCTATTACTATTATTCATGTCCCTTCTGGGAGGATTGGGGAAGCATAATTTCACATAATCATTGTAATAATAACAACAGCAATCATTTACATTTCTATAGCATCCTTCACCTTAGAAGATCACCGAGGTATTTACAAACAGCACCAATAATGCGCAGCCACCATTGGGGTGATTAATCATGCTGCCTAACTCCGTGGGGTGTTGTGGGGAGGGGGGGAAGAGTGAGGAAATGTTGATCAAGGAGCTGGGAAATGCCATGGGATCATAAGTAGCCATGGAAATCAGTTATGTTTAAAGTATCCCCCCTGCAATAAGCTACCCACCGATCATCTGCTCAACCATGCATGCTGGATTGAGTTTCATATCCCTGGATTGAGTTTCATTGCCCAGGGACAGCTTCTGCCCAGAGCTGTCCCTGAGCAGAATGGATCCAGTCGTATCATAAACACAATTTCATCCCTGGGAAAGCATCAGAAAATGAGGGGTGAAGGGACCTCAGGAAGTCACATCTGGTCCAACGCCCTGCTCAAAGCAGGACCAGCCCCAACGAGGTCATTCCAGCCAGGGCTTTGTCAAGCCAGGTCTTAAAAACCTCCAAGGATGGAGATGCCACCGCCTCTCTGGGTAACCTGTTCCGGTGCTTCACCACCCTCCTACTGAGAAGGTTTTTCCTGATCTCCAGCCCAACTTTGGGGCCTTGGCTGCTTTGCGTTATTCATGTCAACAGCCATGAAGCTGAGATGGGAGCTGGGTCATCTTTTATTCCCCACAGAATGAGAGAGCAGCACTGGAGCAAGAGGGTCTCATGGCTGGGATCTGACGATGTGAGCTGCTGAGAGTCCCCAGTCCCAGGAAAGGTAATGGGCACCCTGCTGGATTGGTTCAATAGGCTGAGACCTTCTAATACATGTAAGGGTGAAGTTACATGTTACACCTAGACCATGCTAAGAGAACTGAAAACACAAGCACCCATGCATTATTCATTCATTGACTCGTGGCACGTGCCCTTTGAGTGTCTCAAAGTTATGTCGCTTTGGATGAGGGTTAACTCGCGGCCATGCTACCTAGCTCATCTTAAGGTAACTTCAGTCAGCTCCATGGAGATAAAGCAAGCAATCTGCAGTCCTCCAGCATCCCAGGATACACTGCTCCCAGCCCCTATCCCAGAGCAGGATACCTGGCCACATCCCTGCTCACCTGCCCCCTAGTGGCAAGTGAGAGCTGTGCAAGCAAGAAATAACCCCTTAACACAGGACTGCTCACAGCACTTTCTAGTGTTAACACTGCTAACCATGCCCCGGATTTAGTCTGGGCTACGTATAATGGGTTAGTTCACCCTACCGTGCCAAGCAGGCTTTGTCAGAGCTGTAGAAGAAGTAGAGTTTGCCCCCTTTTGAGTAAGATGTCAAACACCAGAGCACTATTACAGACCACACACTATATTGTGCTCATCTGACTATATAGGTAAATACTACTCAGAAGGCTCCAGGTTGATTGGGTTTGTTTTAGATGCTGAGCAGCTTACCGGTGACCTGTCTGCTCCCTCTCACCCTCTCTCTGACCACCTGAACTCTGAGGCAGGCTGCCTGCCTATGGCTTATGCCCACCAAAGCAAATAAAATGCTATGCAAAGCCAAAATAGTGCCCCCTCTCCCAAACGTTGGTTTTCCAGGTAGAACGGCAGGATTTGCTGCTAGGGCTGGGCCACGTGGCTTGGAGAGAAACCAGCCCCAGACTTGGTAGTTTGGTAGGTGAGGATCATGCCGGAGAAGCAGAAAGTCTTGAGTTATAACACTGACATCCGCTCTGATTTCCTGTGCCAGGATCAATGAGTCACTCACAGTCCCGTCTCAGCAAAACAATATTTCAAATGATTAATAAAAATGGTTCATTAAAAAGACCCAGACTCCCTGATCTCTGTGCTTTTGTTGCATGCCCTACAGCTGGGGCTGGGCACGGCCGTCTGCAGTGTCTGTAGCAACTCACCAAGCACAGAAGAAACCCTATGGTGACTGCAAACGGTCTAAGGGGTCACCAGCTGGTATGGCGAAGGAGGGGGAGATACATCTAGGACATCTCTAAGACACTAACAGCAACTAAATCAGGCCTAGCTTTATTTCTTTTGAATTTAAAAAACCACGCAAGACTCCAGAACAATGTCTATTTATTGCGGGGGGAAAAAAATGAAAGCAGAGAGAAACCAAAAGGAAGAACAGTCTCATTCATATTTTGCTTCCTTTTAATCTCCATCGCTGCAGCTGATCTCTGTAAATCTGCTAAGATTCCTATCGGGAAATATTTGCTCTTGAGACGTAAGAGGGAAAGCTGATTAACATCAAACGCCACCAAGTGAATGGAGGGAAGCTTTGTTCAGCCTGATGTATAATTACTACCTCTTCTCACTGGCCGCTTTGTACCCAGTCAAAAGGATTTCCTTTGGTGTAAGCGATCGCTCTGTCTCTCTGTTGTCTACATTTTTCTCTCCTTTGCTCCGTTTCTCCAAGTGAGATTGGGATTTCACGTTGCTACGGACTGTCAACTGCAGAGCAGGAAAGAGCCCAAGCCCTGCCGAGATCACATTTGAACCAGATGAGATAGACAGAGGTAGCAAAAAGAAGATTTGTGAGGTCTTGGAATAAGCAAATGAAGCCACCTGCTCATGGTCAACTCATCAAATCAGCCTCTTCCAAGTCCTATCCTCAGGCATATAAGCATGCTTTCTCCTGGATCACACCCACCTCTGTATTACCTAATCAGTGAATTTTCTCTCATCCTACTCCCATGCATTTGCTCTTGCCTATATAACCTTTTCTCCCTGAACAGCCAAGGCAGGGTGAGCCATTAGGCCTGGACCCCCACCTTGTATCTGGATGTACATGCAAGGAATTTGCAAGTAGAAGGAGAGGAGGCATACTACCTCTGTCTATGGCACAAGTGTGACTGTTTTTGGTATCCCGGTTCTTCTTCTGGCTTCAGTGATGACACTGAAAAATTGGAGAAAGTTGCAAAAAGAATCACAAGAACGATTCAAATCCTGGAAAACTTCCTGTACAGCGGAGAAACTTAAGAAGCTCACTCAATTAATTTTTTCCAAGTCAGGGTGAAGAAGTGAATTCATCACAACCCAGAAGTACCTATGCGAAGGAGAGTTTCTGGTAGTCGAGAGATCTCTAATTGAGCAGAACAAGGCATAACACAATTCAATGGCTGGAAGCTGAAGGCAGACACATTCAGAGCAGAAAAAAGGTACAGAGTTTTAATCTTCAGGATTAACCATTGAAGCAACTTAGCTAGAGACATGGGAGACTCGTGCTCACCTGAAGCCTTAAATGAGGAGAGGATCTTTATCCGAAAGGGATGCTATTGTCCCAGTGATGGGATTGATGCAGGGACTGTGGGATGGATTCTTTGGCCTGAGCTGTGCAAAACGGCTGTCGAGATAGTCATGGCTCCTTTGTGACAAGCGGAAAGTTTTTTGTGTGCATTCGGCCATGGGGATGTGGTTCATCTTGAGATGTCAGGGTAGACCTTTCCATTGGGTGCCTGTGCCATTTTGCTCAGTGCTAAGCTCATCAGTGTGTTTTCATGTAGATCTGAGTTTTCAGAAGAGATGTGAAGGGCCTGGGGAGGCTCGCAAAGCTGAGATGCTGCTCCACCACACAATGCAGGGATGGAAAATCCTACTAGCTCAGGAAGACCACAACATTGGCCGATGGATGATTCTTCTTTGATTTCTCCAGTTTAAAGCAATGGGGCTGTTTCCATACCCAATAGGAGACTGTTCTCCCCTAAGTACATCCTCCAGCAAGGAAGTTATAGCCAATAGGCAGCCTCTTTTTCTCTATTGGTCCTAGTTAGGTGCCCATGATCACTGGTCATTAGGGCTGTGCAAAATTTCACCCGGCGTTTCATTTCGAAACTGTTTCGATGCGTTTTGAGCTTGAAACAGGGAAATCAAAATGAAGCAAAAGCCTTTGAAACAGCTCTGAAACAAATCAAGGGTTTTGAAATGTTTCGAGTTTCGAAGACAGGCTTACTGGTTTCAGCGCCGGTCCCAGCCAGCAGCACCCAGCTCCTGTCATCCAGCAGGCAGATTGGGGGCTCGTCCGCACCGCCGGGAGGGCTGTGGGGGATGTGCTGGAGTCCTCCTAGGGGTGCAAGTTCCCAATCTCCCTGCCGGCTAACAGAAGGCCAGCAGAGCAAGCGGGGCTGGGGCAGGTCAGCTCATGTGAGGACCTGCTGCCCCAATCCCGGGGTGGGGGAGCTGATTTGCCCTGGACCCCACACCCTCCTCGAGCCAGCTCTGGGGGCCAGGGCAGGGGCAGATCAGCTCGTGCAGGGACCCTCCTCCACCCCGGGATTGGGGCGGTGGGTTCCCGCATGAGCTGATCTGCCCCAGCCCCGCTGGCCACAGGCAGCAGCAACTGGCTCCTGGGCAGATCAGGCAGATCTGGGAGGGCTGCGGAGGCTGAGCCAGAGTCCTCCCGGGGTGCATGCCCCTGATCTGCCAGCTGGATGACAGGAGCCGGGTGCAGACACCTGGGGCCTGTGCTGATCTTCCCAGCACTGGGTGCGGGTTGTGCCCAGCACCTGTCTGTCATCTGGCAGGCAGATCAGGGGCCCGCACCCTTGGGAGGACTCTGGCACAGCCCCTGCAGCCCTCCTGGGGGTGCGGGGGTGCCCCCGATCTGCCTGCCTGGTGCATTTTATGTTTCCCCATAATAACCTATGGGTGAAACATTGAAACAGCGTCAAAACAGCAAAACAGTTTAGACAAAAGGAAACAGAACAGTGATTTCGAAACGAAATGAAACTCAGAACGAAAGAGTTTCCTCGAATCGTGGAAATGGAAGTTGAATCAGATTGGTGCTGTTTCACACAGCCCTACTGGTCACCATTAAAAGCCAATGGTGGTACGCATGACATCTGTAGAAATGGGAATCCCTGTGAGATGGGATATTAGCTTTCTAGCTTCAGAGGCATTATCCAACCACTAACCGATGTGAAGAGGTAACTTTCTCTCAGGTTGGGTTATCCTATACCAACTTTTTACTGGGTTTCTTATACCTTTCTATGCAACAGTTGGTGCCAAGTTCTTGGACCAGGTGAAGAAGTTTTTGGACCAGGTGAAACTGAAATCTGGTCTCATTAGGCATTCCTGTGAAGTGGCTGAATCCTCAGAAAACGTAGTACGGCAACTCGGAGCAATCACTGACTTTTCCGTGAAGTTCTCGAGATGGTCCGTGATGTCAGCATAGGCGAAAAGAGCTTTTCCAGACCTCAAAATACACTGGTTCAGGGTTCAGATCCAGCTTTGAGGATGCTCCCATTTTATTTTATTTTATTTTAAGCAGCTGACTATCCTGTCCTTCCTTTTTTTTATTCCCATGTCCCACCGGGACGTTGTGAACAAAGGCTCCCAGCACACGACATTCCTGCTACCACTTCGTTAGCCTGAACACCATCCGAGCACCGGTACCCCCTGGATGCCGGCAAGCTGAAACCTCTCTGAGCACATAAAGATGATCTCCCTACTTTGCCTCTCCACCCTCTGGCGTCACACAGCTTTCTCCCCCTGCACTGAAGGCGCAACTCCAATATCAGACATCTGTCACAGCTGGTGAACCCCTTCCTCCATTTCTTACACCCACCTCTGCTTTCCTCCTAGTCCCCTTGATGTGACTCCTTCCTCTGTTGTTGCTTTTATGTTCCACTTTCACTCCAATTATCGCTATCTGGCCTTTAATTTCTATAACCCTACAGGCACTGGACCTACTTCTGCTAGCTTTATGCTATCTAGCACGGGCATTAGGAGCTGTCTCTCTCTCTGAACGCATGGAGATCAGCATAGGATGTTAAACCTGTCTGAGAAATGGGGTAACTTAACCTGCAGTAAGCTCTTTGTTGCTAGGACCAAACTATTCCTTGGATGTAAGCTAGTCAGTTTAAAGCTAGCTTGGGCATGTCTAACTCCACTGCAGGTGCCAGGCTCCTCCTCATGCATCCTCCATAGCCCTGCGCTGCAAGCTGGCCAAGCATCCCTCACTCTCAGCAAACTGATAAGCTTCCATCATCATCCTTGCAATGCCTGGGCACGAGCCATAATCTACATTTGGAGCAGAAAGTGTGTCGGGATAAACCAGGCTAGGCCGGGGGATGGTGTCTAAATGCACACGTGTATGCACGCACCCAGATGGAGCGTGGGGGAGGAATTCCCCGCAGACTGGCGTGTCCTGTGCTAACAGCGTGTGTAGAAACATAGAGTGTGTAGAAGATCTGCTGAACTGGCAGTTTCTTCAGGATGGGAATGCGTGGCAGCCTGGAGCGGGAGCAAGCTGTGACATGGGGGTGGGGAGGATGGCTGGTGACAGGGCAGAGGAGGGAGGCAGAGAGAAGCTGTGGCAGTGCTAAAGGGGCAGGAGGGGGGGCACCTGCTGCTCTCTAACTGGAGGGCAATGCCATTGTGGCTTTGATAGCTTTCCACAGGAAGAAAACCGGGCAGAGGGCACTACAGGAGCGATGTTTGGAAACATACTGTCTATGCCCACACTGCATGGGGTGCTTTTTAACACGGCCCTGCACACTCTGCAGGAAGCAGAGCTCTTTTGGTGCAGGGGTGGATGTTAGCATGACCTTAGTCATTGCCAAGTTGGGGTCAAAGGGACAAGCCCAACAAGCCAACAGCATGGGGTGCAACCTCGTGGCTGCCCTGTGCAGACACTGTCCGTGGCCTGTGGCTCAGATCTCATGCTGTCATTTACCATTAGGCCCCTTCTGAGCACCTTAGAGGAAGCACAGCCTTGTCCAAGTCTCCCTTTCCTTGTCTCCTGTCCACACCATCACCTTAACGATCCACCATCAGAACCTCATGCATTCTTATCTCAACTCTGCCTATGCACCGGCTCTGCAACTGCGTGCATGCCATGCAACACTGAGCTAACCCAAATACTGCCGCAGGGCTGGCAACCTCCCTGGGCACCTGGGACTGCTCTTGGCCAGAGCAACCAGCCAGCTGCAGTGGCATGGAGTAGCCACTGCAAACCTTCTTCCTACAACAGAGGCATTTACCGTATGCCGTGGCAGTGTTAGGAGATGTTAATAGTGCATTTTTGGGTGAGTGTCCACGTGGTGGCCTTCAATGGCAAGGGGAGGTTGGGCAAATTGACTCCAGCTCAGGAGATCCTCGGGACCCTGGTAGGACTCCTTGGTCTGAGCAAGACTTACCAGTGTCTTGTAGTCAATCTGCTGCCTGATGAGCTTGTCCTCACTCAGCGAGTATCGGGCTTCCCCAGTGATGGAGTCGATGGGGCCCTTTTCCATCTGCTGTTTGATGGCGCAGAAAAGAGAGAAGAGAGGTTCGCCGGCACACTCCTGCACGGAGACAAGAAGAACAAAAACCAGGTGATGTCCCAAATACATCACGCCCCTGAGGCCAGCCAGTCCTAATCTTTCAGGCTGAGACTGTAGTTTTGTCAAATCACAGATGGCCTGTTTGGCTGTGCTCTCTCCAGTCTACCAGGGAGATCTGGTGGCTCCAAATTTGGGGAATGCAAACAACCCAAGCTCTGTGGTGACCTAGGGCACCAGTAGGCCAAGACAGTACATCAGGGCTCTAACCAGAAGCTGGTTTGGGGAGTCGGGAGCAGAAGACCTGAAAGCCTGAAGTGCCAAAATTAATCAATATATCCTCAACTGAGAGCCTACCTTACCCTACCTTAGGTCTTAGCCTACCTGCACAAACTGCTCTAGAAAACAACCAAGGTGACCATGGCCAAGTGCAATGGACTGATGCTCTATCGTCAAGCCTGGTTTAATAACTCCTGCAAAGACGTTCTCCAAAGCAAGGGTGAGACCTGATTAGAGCAGACTTTTCTGGTCTTTAAATGACTCAGGATGTCGGGCAGGGCATGCACAGAGGGTTTTGCCTTTAGTCAGAGAGGCGAGGCCAACTAAAGCCCTCAGAGTCGCAGCAGACCTGAACAGTTGGCCACTTGCCCACCTTGGGGTCCTGCTGGAAATTGCTGGGCATCAGGACTGAGACTCCCTGGCAGGATAGTAGGAGGGAGGCTTGCCCTGCAGCACCTGTGCTGTGCATGTGTTTCATGCCTGGAGAGGACCGTGGTCCACGGGGCTGTCAAACAGATGCATCTCCACCTCAAACCAGCGCTAAGTTCTCCTCCTTGATGGGACAGACACACCAAGCTCAGCCTAATCATAGGATCATAGAGAATAGGTCTGGATGGCACCTCCAAAGGTCATCTAGCCACCCCCACCCCACCTGAGGCAAGATCATTCTTATCCAAACCATCCTATACAACTACAAATCCCTAACATCTCAGTAAAACTTCAGTCCACCCTGACACAAGACAAGACATAATGCCCTAGCCTGCCACAGGTAAAGACGAGGGACTGTGGATCATAGAAGGCTGGAAGGGACCTGACAATACGAGCTTATCTAGTCTAGCTCAACCAAGGCAAGATCATTCCTGACTAAACTATCTCAAAGTGTCTGTCCAACCTGCTCTTCAAAGTTTCCAGGGATGGAGATTATGCTACTTCTCTAGGTGCCTGTTCCAACACTCGACCATCCTCAGAATCACCATGTTCTTCCTGATCTCCAACCTGAGCTTCCTCTGCTGCCGTTTGAAGGCATTGCTCCTAGTCTTGTCCCCGACAGCCACAGAGAAAATCCCATCTCCATCCTCTTTAACAGAGACCTTCAGGTATTCAAAGAGTGCTATCAAATCCCTCCTCCAGAATGAATAACCCCTCGCTCTTTCAGTCCATCCTTTCAAGTCTTTCTTCCCAGGCCTCTAATCATTTTTGCTGCTCTCCACTGGACTCTTTCCAATCTGTCCATATCCTTCTTGATGGGTGAGGCCCAAAACTGGGTATAGGTGAGACCTCTCCAGTGCTAAATAAAGCAGAAGAACCCTTTGCCTTGATTTGCAAGTGACCCTCCTATTAATACAGCCCAGGATGCTGTTGCCCTTCTTTGCAATGAGAGATGCTGTTGGCTCATATTCAGCTTGTGGTCCACTGTAACCCCCAGGTCCTTGACAGGAGGTCACTGCTCAGGGCCACCTCTCTGGGAGCTGGGGCCAGGCAGACCAAGGCAATGCAGTGATGGTTTCTGGCTGCCTAGATAAATCATCGGGAAGCTGTGGGCCTCCCTGCCGTGGAAAGGGCAGCCCTGCTGGCACTGGGTGTCAGGGCTCCTGGGCATCCCCGGGGCTGGCAACCGTGGCCCAGTGGGGAGATCTGCACAAGGAATTTCCTTTCCCATCCAACCGTGGAGGCAGGTGAATGTGGGGACAGCAAGCTAGAGAAATTAGCACGTGCACAGACACAGCCTCAGAGGGATAATGACCCCTGCCTGGTGACACTGGTGACACTGCACTCCTCTTCCTTTTCATCCCACTCTCCCTTTTCCATGTGTCCTTCCTCCCCTCCCTGCTGTTGCTTTGCCCCTCCCCAACTCGATCGGTCTCTCCCTTGGCTTTCCCCTTTTCTGCCTCCATCCTGCCATCCTCCCACCCTTCTGCGGCACCTCCCCTCCCTTCGAGCAATTTGTCCCCAGTCAATGAGCGAGGTCATTTGCCTCTGGTGTAAATCCTGGAGAAAACAAGTTAATAATCTGAAGCAAAGTGGCCCCTTTCTCTGTTCCTACACCTGTCTGCCACTTAATTAGCTTATCTGCCAGCAGCATATTGCTTCCGTGTGCCTGTCTATTGCCCTTATCAGGCCTGGGTTCGGGCTAAGGCAGGAAGACAAGAAGCTGAGTGAGGGAAAAAAGCCTATTACAAAAGCAGAGCTTTAGCGAGTCACCTCCTTCTATCCCCGCCTTTCAGCTGAGAGTGGGAAGCTGATACGAGAAGCCACTGAAATTACCTTCCAGGGACCTTCAAAACTTTCCTGCTAAGAGAACTGGGGCTCTGAGGAGCTCAGCCGACGCAGGGCCGGCTAGATTCCCAGTCTCTAGTCTGGCCAGGCACGGCTGCAAGGCTTAGCTCTCTACTAGATGGGCATGAGTTGTGAAGCTCAGAGCCAGCTCCAAAGCTCTGGTGGTCTAGCTGATGCATGGAGAGGTCCTAGTTAGTTTTAATATGAGCAGAAGTCAGCACCATTTTGGAAACCCCTGCTTGGGAGTCAAGGCTGGAGTACTATCCTGGGTTGAGCCAGCGGCCGAAGCAGAGTGACCCCCTAAAGGCCCCAGAGGCAGGCACACCGCCTCTATTATTTTTACTTTGTTATAGCCCAGGGGATTAGTGCTATGTTGCAGTTTAACCCGGTGGTTTTGGGACGAGGCTCTAAGGGGAGGTGGAGGCCACATTAGTGCCCAGAGGGGCACAAGCTACAGGACTGGAGAGCCCGGCTCTGGAGGGGCACAGCTACACGGCGCCAGGGCCATGGAGCTGGGAGGAGATTGATTAAAGCCAGTGCCTCAAAGCTGAGCCCGACACAGTGGGTCTAGGCTAGATGGCCCAGCTACGAGTGGTGCCCCTGCCACAGCGAATACAGGCTGGAGCCTCAACCAAGGTGATTTGGACACCTGAGGTGGAAAGAGTGTTTCAGGAGGTGAAAGGAGCACTCTGTCAGCCCCCGCTGCTGTATACCCTGGATTTTAATAAACTTTTCATGGTACAGATGGATTCGTCAAATACAGCCATTGGTGCTGCGTTAGTTCAAAAGCACGGAAATGAGGAACACCCTCTTGCCTGTATAAGTGGAAAATTACACCCCCCGAGAAGAACTGTGCCACAGTAGAGGAGTTTCTGGCGATCAAATGGGCGGTAGAAACACTTCGGTACTATTTGCCGGGGCGTGAAATCATCTTAACCACCTGCTGCAATGGCTGCAGAGCATGAAGACAAACAATGCAAGGCTAATGAGGTGGGCTCTCAGTCTTCAGCCGTACTGGTTTGTAGTGGAACGCAGTGCAGGGACTTGAAACGTGAGTGCTGACTTCTTCTCATAACAATAGGAGGAAGAGGAAGGTTTGGAGAGGAAGAAAAAGCCCCAGCCAAAAGAGAAGGGGCAGAGGTGCATAACAGAACGCTAGCCCTGGGACCAGAAAGGGGAGCGGCCCCATTAAGGCACCAGTTTTCAGGGCACAACCTCTTAGCAGAACAGGGGTTAAGGGAAGCCAGGGTCAGACGGCCAGGGGAGAGCTCAGGCCAGAGCTATATAAGCCCTGGGTTGGGAGGCAGCCAGTGCAGAGCAGGCGGAGGCGGAGTGTGGGGCTCCTGAAGGCCCCAGAGCCCGGAAGAAAACAGCTGTGCTAGCCAGGGCACAGGGCAGAGCACCTGGAGTGAAGAAGCCCAAGGGAGGCAGGCATGCTGCTTCTATTATTTTTGCTCTGTTCTAGCCCAGGGGCTTAGTGTCACGTTGTAGTTTAACCTGGTGGGTACGGGGAGGTGGAGGCCTCATTAGCGCCCAGAGGGGCACACTTAGAGAGCCAGAGAGCCCAGTGCCAGAGGGGCACAGCTACATGGGGCCAGGGCCTTGGAGGTGGGAGGAGATTGATTAGAGTAGGGGTGGGCAAAATGGCTTAGCTGGCTGTCAGCTGGACTCCATTTCCCAGCAGCCCCTGCCCGCAGGGCTGGGGCTGATCTCCACGGAGACCCCAGCCACAGCTGCAAGGGAAAGCTCAGGCCGGGGTTCCCATGGAGAGCAGTCGCAGTCACCTTGGCAGTGTGCACTGCAAAGCAGGGACAGCGGCCTCTCCAGAGCCACTGGGATCCTGCGATGGGGGCAGCTTGCTCTGAAGCCAGGGCAGAGCCCTGATCGGTATCCTGCACGCTCTGCGCAGGGGGGCAAAAGCAGGGGATCACTGCTCTTCCCCAGCTCCTTGCAGTGGTGACAGCCTGGTCTGCAGCAGGGGCAGAGCCATGACCCCTTGCCTGTGCACCCCTGCCCAGAGCATACAGGCTACAGATCATGGCTTTGCCCTGCAAGATCCCAGCGGCTCCGGAGCAGCCCCCTGCCCTGCTCTGCTGCACAGTTGCACCTGGTCTCCAAGGCAACTCCAGCCTTGAGCTCTCCCATGCAGCTGTGGCTGGGGTCTCCAAGGAGACCGACCCCAGCCATGCACAGGGGCATCTGGGAAATGGGAGTCCACTGCCAACCAGATCCAGGCTGTCGGCTGAACTTTGCCCATCCCTGAGTTAGAGTCATTGCCTCAAACCCAAGCCTGACATAGTGGGTCTAGGCTAGATAGCCTATCAACATTAAAGGGGCAGAGGCCGAGTTGGCTGAGACCCCAACAGAGGGAATAATACTCATATAACTCCTGCGAGGCATGGGGCACAGTGTAGGGATGGTGTGTAGCCATGCAATTAGCCAACAAGGCAGGAGCTCCTCACCCCTGGGTGCTCTGGAGTGAAGACCCGATCTGGGAACCCCTGGGGCAATGTCCCTTTTAAGAGCCAAAATAAACATCAAGATGTGGCAGGTGAGAGAGGGGGAGACTATTCCCAAAAGTAGAGTGAAATAAAGGGGACTCTAGGGCACCACCAGGAGAAAACAACTGCTTTCATGTTCATCCTCTGAGTCCAAGCATACCACCTCCTCTTACCTTGAGGAACTTGTAGAGCAGGAAGGTGAACCAGTTGGTAAGCATTTTCTCTGCCACGGACTCTGTCCTAGAATCACCGCAGGAAGAGAAAGGGCATGGAAGAGACGGGTTAGTCATGGTGTTCAGGCCAAAGGATCATGGGGCATTTTACTGCCAAGTGCAAGAGGTGATGAGCACACAACAGGAGGACTTGTGGTGGCTCCTTTTGGTCCCACTAGGGTGGCCAAACAGGCCCTGTTTGCTCCTTGGAAGAAGCAAAGCAAAGCAAAGCAAAGATCAGGCTAAATCCAAAGCAACCAGCGTCTTTACCCAGGCATAACAGGGCTCTACATCTTTTTCTGGTGGTTCAAGGAACCTTGTTAATTCCCTCCCCACCCTACCGAGGTGCTTGGACATCCTGCTTTGGGTTCAAAGGGGAAGAATTACAGTTTTAAATCCTGGGGTGAATAAATCCTGGATTTCATGCAGAAACAGGGAGATACCAGAACTGCCCAACAGGGCAGGCTCCAGGGTCCAACTGCACCTCTCTTGTACCCCAGCGAAAGCCTGGCATGAGGTGTGACCATCAGGGTCTGGTCATACTGGGTGTGGGGGGCCTGGCTGGTATGGGTGTGGGGTTGCTGTTTGGATCTGGCACACAGGACACCTGAGTCCCAATCCCTGCTCCTACCACAACCTTACAGTGAGACCACTGAGTCCCTCTGAGCCCAGCTAACCTGCTGGAGCAGGGGAAAAGCACAACCCTGTTGCCCAGGGCTGCTGTGAGGGTAACAGCAGGAAAGGCCAGGAGATGCACAGGACCACAAGGCTAGAACAAAGCTGGTTTCCAGTCTCTGGTCATCACAGGCCCAAGCTTGCTGGCATGACAGGACTCCCATGTCACTGCTAATGCCTCCTGTGTGCTTGTGGTGTTTCCGGATGCCCTGGCCAAGCTGTGGCAGCTTTGCTCTTGGTTCTCATGCAGGAGCATGAGGCTGCTGGCTCTGGAGGGAGAAGACAGCAGGCCAGGGTCTGTGCTAGCCTGGCTGTGCATTTGTATTCTGGCAGTGGTCTCAATCAAAGCAGAGCCTTGCTGCTCTGGAGCACAGAATAGGAAACTGCTTCTTCCCACTGCTGCTTGCTTTAGATTGAACCCTGTTTCCACTACATTTTCACTGTCCCCAGAGTCACTTTGTGAACAAACTGGGGGGTGAGAGGAGCTGATTTACCTGGCACCTGCACTCCCAATCCCATCTGACCCACATACATCCTTCATCCAGTCCCTACGATACAAGCAGAAAACACGGCTGCAGATAGTAGCTTGATACCACCCTACCTTGGCCGTCACCAAGGCGCCCCTGGGGGGTACAAGAAATAATGGTCACAAGCTAGCAGAGAGCAGATTTAGACTGGACGTTAGGAAGAACTTCACAGTTTGAGTGGTCGAGGTCTGGAACGGGCTCCCAAGGGAGCTGGTGCTCTCCCCTACCCTGGGGGTCTTCAAGAGGAGGTTGGACATGCATCTAGCTGGGGTCATCTGAACCCAGCGCTCTTTCCTGCCTATGCAGGGGGTTGGACTTGATCTGTTGAGGTCCCTTCCAACCCTAACATCTACGAATCTATGAATCTATAATCCCTGTCACTCCCAGCTGCCCAAGAGTCTCCATGCAGAGATCCTTCCTTGCCAATCAGCCCCTTCACAGAGCCCTGCACCCCAATACTCACTCACTGCACCCCAACGGCCAGTTGGGTTTGCTGGCTGCCCCACACATGGCCATGATCAATCAGCATCTCACAGCAGGGTGCTCACGTGACCCACGTTCCCAGCACGTCCAACAGCTTGGTGCTCCTCAAACTTGTACCACCTGTGCCTAGTACAGTGCAAAGGTGGTTTGCCTACCTTAGGTCACACAGCACAGGGCTCTGAGCCCCCACTGCCCCATGTGGATTGATACCTGGAGGCAGGGCCTGTCTGCACCGTGCAGCCCAGGATCTCCCGCCCTATGCTCACAGCATTTCAGAAGCTCCGCTTTGCTGTGGCAAAGGCAAATGCAACACTGCCCATCCTGAGCCCAACTTATCCAGCCTTTCCAGGCCTGGGGCACAGTGTAGGGATGGTATGGAGCCATGCAATGCAGGGCTCTCAGCATTTCTTGCTGTGGGGGGAGGCGAGCTACAAGGCAGGAATCTCTCTCTGCTCTGACTGATGCTAAGGAGCGAGGCCTGCCATCCAGGCGCTGGGGCTCAGCAGACAGGGGGGTGGGGGGCATCATTTGTGCATGTGGGGTGGAAAAAGTGAAGTTGGCTGGTCACCCACCATGGCTGCTGGGCCTAGACGACAGCTCAGCATAATTTGAGAGCTGAACCACCCCAGGGACCGGCGTTCAGGCCGAACATGAGGGGGCTCTGCCTGGCGGCGGCCTCCACTGCACAAAGAACCAGCCCAGTCCCTCTGCCAGCGCTCCCATGCGTGGCACTGGGGAGGTGGCTCCTCTGTGCTCTGGCTCCCGTTCCCAAATGCCATCTCCAAGGATGGAGAACAGGAATGAAGCCCTGAGACAACAAGGAGAAGGGAGAGCTTGGGAGGCAGGAGGAGCAGGAGCAAAGGGAGAAGGGAAGGAGTGAGGTGAGAGGAGAGACCAAGAGGGAAGGAGACCGTGTGAGAGCCAGTAGCCAGCCCGCTGGGGTGGCAGCGGGAAGATGCCAGCAAGGCTCGGATGCTGCTGCAAGATGACTACGGTCACTCCCCTTTCTCCTGCCGCTCCACGATGGGCCGGGTCAAACCCCACCTCGCAGCATGGCTCACACCTTCCTCAGAGCCCCCGGGGAACACAGAGCCTCTCTAGGGGCTACGACACACAGGGGATCAGTTCTGGCTCCATCCAATTGAAGACAGTGGTGAGCACGTGTTTACATGTGTGCACACTCACACAGACAGACACACATGCGCGCACTGACCCAGGAATGTCAGACGTCTCGATATATTTCTGCCAGCGGGGCACGTTTAGCTTCTCCGCCTTTCCGTTCATCATAAAGCACCTTTCTAGCTCCCCTGGCTGCGGAGACGTCGGTCTAAGTGTGACCCCAAGGTAAGCCAAGCACTGATGGCTGCCTGAGTTTGCAAGTCAAGGCTGAAGTGCTGACTCCAAGGTGTAAACTCCTCTGACCCTACCCACCTGATTAAAGGATCGGGCTAAATCATAAAGCTCAGCATCAACATTCGCTATTCAATCACTGATCACTGGCATGGCTGGAGAGAGGGGAAGAGTGAAATCCATTGGATACTACAAGTTACGGCGGGGTCGGGGGGGAAATTCAGACGTAAGGACAAGAGGAGACTTGCAAAGACAGGAAAAGAGACAGCGAGGGGGAGGATGAGAAACAAAGTGGTTTAAAGGGCACAGATCTTTGCAGGGTGCCATTGCATGAAGATGAACCAGTGACACCCCAGAAGGTAGTGCACGGCTGCTGCAGAGAGACCGTGTCCTGCCCTGGAGACACAGGTTTTCAGTGAAAACCACTCACAGGTGGCAATGGGAGATCTGCTCTGCACCGTCCTGCCCTTCTAAACCCGCTTTGCAACCAGGATCGAACAGAATCGGGCCCTTTCCTCTGGCAGACCGTGGCCTTTGCCCTGGCTCACGGGGGGCAGCGGTGCATGCACACATGCCGCTATGTGATTTCCAGCCCAGCAGCGACTCACCTCCTCAGCAGCAGCTTGGGATGGTTTTTGCTCTCCAGGTTCTTGTCGATGAGGTCGGCCAGCAGCTGCTTGAGGACGTCGGTGGCGTACTCCAGCTTGCTCTGCAGCACGGTCATGATGAGCGAGGCCACGTTGCCACGGTCCCGCATGGAGAAGCTGCGCTGGGACTCCAGGGTGCGGATGAAGGACAGCAGGAACACCTTGTTGTTGATGAGCTGGGCAAAGAGCTTCAGGCCTTTCTCCACCCGCTCCTGCCGGTAGCCAGGCACCTGGGGCAAGGAGAAAGGAGCTGCCCTTAATGTCAAGGCATTGACTGCCCCTCAAGGAGTCTCTCTGTGCCATGTAAATGATTTCGGAGCACGGTGCCAACCGTGCTTGATCATCCCATTCTCTACACCTAGCACCTGGCAGCCTGGCACTGCCCGTCCCTCCTCATACCACTCATTGCATGGGGTCGTACTGGCCATGCCCTCACCACCCACAGCATGCAGCTCATCCCAACCCAGCCCCACTCTGCCCCATGCCACAGCCGCCCCACTCAGACTGGGCTTTCCCCCACCCAAGCTGATACGTTAGGACTTCACGGCGCAGAATTTGGTCCTGAGCAGAAGGCAGGATGGGGATGGCAGAAGGGCTTTGTCGGTCCCCAAATAATGCTACAAGGAATCTAGAACATTAACTACGTCCATCGCACGGGTGAGTCACCCTTCTATTGCACGGAGGGTCCTTTAAAGAGGAAAGAGGACCAAAGTGGGCGATTACAAAGGTAGAAATTGAAGTGCACTTAGTTGCATGATAGGAAATGGTGAGGCGATGCTGTTATTTTCTCTCCCTGTCCCTCCGTGAATGCTGAGCTCACAGAGGTGAAGAGGTAATGGCATTGATTAGATCCAGGCAGAAGGCGGGGGAACGTGTGCTTTGCAAGTTTACCCCCTGGGGCAGCTTCCCTCAGTCCTGACCTGAAGCATGTGCCATTGATCTGGATCTCAGTCGACCTGTCCATACCCTCCACGCTGCAGCCCGCTCCCTTGTCCCGTGGACTTTGCTTCTACCTGGAAGCAGCCCCTGCTACTCCAGTCCCAGGGGCTCTGCCAGTGTGCCTTTGCCCTCCCCTGAAACAGCCTCTGCTCTTCCAGTCCAGCTCTCCTGATGAGTGGCAGCTTCCCCTGCAGCACTCATTGCTATTCCAGTCCTGGGCTCCCTGTGCAGTCGTCAATGCAGCTCAGTGCTGACCTCCACCCCCGCTGCTATTTTCTTCTCAACCCGCTTGGGCTCCCTCCTTGCAGTATCCCCTGCTGTGCAGCTCTTGCCCTCTGCCCTGCCCCTTTGCCCGCAGCATTACCATTCAGACCCTCTCCTGCTCTGCACCTCGAGCTTTACTTACAGCAAGGATGAGTCCAGCCCCAGTCCTGCCCCACAGCTCTGCCAGGGAGGAGCTGCACCCCCGACCCGGGCTGCCAATGCGGTACCAACCCACAGAGCTATACCAATCCTTTCAGCCCCGTTCCCAGCTCTACCAAGACCGTCCCTGCATCCTCGCCCCCTGCTATTCCTGGACCGCGTTTCATTGAGAGGTGCTGAATAACCTCAAAGTACAGATACGGGCACCAGGCAGCGACCTGCCAGCTCACTCCCATCTCGAGATCTCTGCTGCAACAAACCCATCTGCAGGACGGAGCATCAACGCAGCTTATTGACAGGAGCCGCACCGAGGCTTCGAACAGTGGCAGGAACCAGGGTCTAACTGCCTGGCTGGTGTGGGGCTGCCTTAAGGGGTGTTCATTTTTCCCGGAGCTTGCAGATTGCCAATCGAGTTGTAAAGTAATAAAGAAATAAATAAGCAATGCAAACAACCCATCAAAACCCTCCCTGATCCCAGGCAGCAAGGTAATAATTATTCCTAACTCATTCGCTTGAATGTTTAATATTGTCTATCCCTGGGCTATTATGAAGCGGCAAAAAGTTTATTTCTGCCGGGTCTGGAAGCAGTTAATTAGCAAGCGCGCTGGCAAGTGGAGCCTGCTCAGAATGGGCCCCAAGTTGGGCCTTTTCCCAACAATTAGCTTCTGTAGGGGAGCCTGGGCTGGCCGGACCCGGGCCCGGTGCACACCTTCACGTCACGCCTTTTAACTCTTGCTTGGCTCTGCAGCCAGGGATGCAGGTGGGAGCCCAGCTCTGGCTTTTTGTAGCAAAGGGGGTCGTTCTTGAAAGAGCTGCTGGTGTCCAGAGGGCAGGGAGAAAAAGATGCCTGTATTGAAATGATGGTTAAGTGGAGGGGGATGAGGGGACAGAAGAAATGGTTCAGTTTCCTGGGATTGGAAGGTCCAGTTGGCAGCAAAGGAAAGGGAAAATCTGTGTGTGTGTGTGTGTGTGTGTGTGTGTGTGTGTGTGTGTGTGTACAAGGACATGCATACATGCATGTGGGCATGTAGAAGGGTATGTGTGAACACATGTATATGGGCATACAGGGGCATGTGTGTGCATGTGCATGTGTGCACGTCTAGGGATCTGTGTGTAGGGATGCATATGTGTAGGGGCATACATGTGCAGATGGGAGCACGTGTGAATACCTACATTGGATGGGCAAAATCCTATGCTCAGCTCCCCTCAGTGAGGCTTGTGAAACCAGAATTACCCTTGGGTGCACAGGCCTGTCTGGGCGAGTGTGTGTGTGCAGGGAACGCTATTCTCTGCTCGCACTGCAGCTGCATTAGCTCCTCTGCATGAAGCAGGGCAGAAGGAGCCCCAGAGTGAGTCCATGCTGCAAGTACGTGGCTATGGTGGAAAGGGAACAGCTACCCCAGTTCCTGGCAAGTGGCATCAGAGACATCCCGGTACTTACTGAGGGGCATGAAACAACTGGTCTCTCCTACCCTTGGCAGCAGCGGTGCTTTAACAGTGACTGCTCTCTGCAAGCACGTTGCTCCAGGCTGCAGAGAGCACCGGCTGTGTCCTCTTCAGCTGCTGTGCTGGGTCCAGCCTGTGTGCGGAGCTGCCAAAGCACCTCAGCCCTGGCCTCAGGTGTTCCCTATATTAGCCCACTCCTGGGCCTCTCCTAAGCAAGAGCCTGCCAAATTTTTGCCGAGCCCCTTGCCAGCGCACGCCCTGGTCTTGGCTTGCAGCGCGTTCCTGCTCGCCCAGCCCAGCTCCCTGTAGCAAAGCCGCTGGCCATGCCAAACTCTGAAGTGGTTTTGCAATGCAGGCAGATGTTCACCTGGGACTGGTATCAAGCGTACCAAGCTCATTAGCGCCGGTGATGTAATGCAGGCTGCTCCGGGGGCACAGCGGCCCTACCTGCCCCTGGCACCCAGGGGTTCAGTCTGGACGATGCTGGGAAAAACACCGAGAGCCTGAGGCCCTTCTGAGAGCAAGTGGAATTACACCGAAGGCTCCTTTGTTAGGACAGTGCTCAGCAGTTGCAGAGCATGGTCCACGTGTTAACAAAATATCTCCTCTGGGTGCTGCCAATCATTTCTGAGCCCTGCTAAAGAAAGACAGGAGCCAGGCGCCAGGGTACACTGTGCTGTCGGTGTATGGCTCTGTGGGGGCCCCGTCGCATGGATAGATGTACACATTCCTTAGATAATTCACATTGGTTACTAGGGGACAGGGGACAGGTAATAACCATTTCCCTTTAGCAACGGAGTACCCCAGGATGGATGTGGACACATACCATCGAAACTGGTGTAACCTGTGCCCAGAGGTTCAGCCCAGACTCTTTCCAGGGTAACTCTCCGTGAGACTGAGACGTTGCCTCAGTTTGTATCATGTTGCCGATTGTTTTGCACTGATATAAGGCTGATTACACCAGCATAAATGTGAATGTGACGTCTGTCTGTGCCTGGAGATGTTTCTTACCTCCAGATCCCTCAGGACAGGGTGGTCTTCAATGCCTGGGAAAAGCACCCTCATGGTGTAGGTCCGGTAATCGAGGAAGGGGATCCCAGCACCATCCAAGTCACTCGTGAGCTCGTGAATGTCCGTCTGAAGCTCTGCAAAAGCTGAGACAAAAACCCACTTGCATTACGCTGCTGGCCTGGTTCTGTACCTTGGCACTATCTGAAAAGGGCTGGGCTGCCCCCCATGCTGGTCTAACCTGTACCAGGAGAGCGGAGGAGGGAATAAATGGATGGAGAAGGTGGCAAAGTAGTGAGCTGAGCTTCCCCACCTGTCAGCCTCTCTCCAGGGTCTGATGACACACAAAGTCTGCATGGGGTCAGACACTGAGAGAGGCGTTCAGCTAATCCAGTTCTCAGCGTGGTTTGGCCAGCCAAAGGAGATGGCTTGAAGTGAGCTGGGTCTGAATCAGAATCTGGGTTCTGATACTCTTGGGCTTAGAGAAGATGAAGCCGTGCCCCGCTAGGGACCAGCACCTGCGCCGGGCACGAGCACCCTGAGCACCCGCCTGGTGATGCTGCCGGCAGC
>JAGPOW010001296.1:136464360-136474724 GCA_030014935.1 Caiman crocodilus
GTTTGAGGTTCTGCTCAGTTGCCTTGTGGCATCTCGCTAAGCGTTTGGCCTCATCCTGCTAAACAGCTAGGCGAGTGAAGTGGCATGGAGCTGCTTTTCAAGGCCTGGAGCAGGAGTGCAGCGTTATCTGTGAAAGCAGAAGCCCCGCTGTCAGCTCTCATGCCACCAGATCAGGGGAGAGAGGAACCTAATGAATGGCCTTCAATGTCTCTGCTGTGGAGCTGAGTATTCCCCAGGGCTGCGAAGTGCTTACATTACAGCCTCCCAGCTTTCACGCTCCATCCTTGGAGGTTTTTAAGACCTGACTAGACCAGGCCTTGGCGGGGATGATGTAGTTGGGGCTGGTCCTGCTTTGAGCAGGGGCTGGAGTAGAGGTGACCTCCTGCGGTCCCTTCCAACCCGCGTTTTCTATGACTCTTACTCCCCTTCCCCTTCAGAGCCAACTGGGCTGTGAGCTGTGCCTTAAAGAGCGGTAGGGAGAGCCGGCAGGCAGCAATGAAACGCCACTCAGCTTTATTTGCTATTTGACAGGGAAAGGAAAACCCTGAAGGCTGGTTTTGGGGTGGAAGTAATGTTCTCCAGGGTCCAGGATGAACCCCACCAATCTCACTGTAGGGCAGTGGCTCCAATCCAGCTGTGGCTGGGAAGGACCCACAGCTGGATGCTTGCTGGGCTGAGGTTGAGGCCTGAACCCAACTATGGAGGGACAGAAGTGCAATGTTCATCAGGCTCCACAGACATCAGACAGACGCCGTTTTCAACAGGCCAAGAGCTGGACCCGTCGAGTGGTTGTTCATTAAGCCACATGGAGGGAGTCACAGCCCACTTCTAGTGGCATTGACTTCACAGGAACCAGACAGCCCTTTTCCCCTACCCGTCAGCTTTGAAGCCGTGTGAAGAAAGCTGCCTGTGCTGTAACTTTCCGAGGGATAATAGCTGAAATCACTCTCTAGGGCTGTCAATCCCGCACCTTTCCCCAGCACGAAACTCAGTGTAATAGGGAAGGGAGTAAAGCGATCTCTCATTTTGCTGATAACCTAACACTGTGACTGAAAATAAAACCCTGAGATGGGAAATCTGGACACGAAAGCCTCCAGCCCAATGCACAAAGATTCGGTCCGGCTCAAACGGCAAATTCCCTCACAGTAATTAAAGCCACTAATTGATTTGTGAAAACATGCTCCGGACGGGAGCTGAGCCAGGGGGATTTACAAACCCTGCGCCTAATCCCCAGACACTCCAATCACTCCAGTTTGACAGGGGAGATGAGAACCGTAATGGACGGATGAGAGGAGACTAATATTTCTGACTTTGTATCTTTTAAAGGAAATCCCGGAGCATTTAATGACCAATTTCTCTCTTCACTGGGCCAGTCTTGCAAGCTTGTGACTGCGTTTGTCTAATATTTGGGCCCCTTCCACACTCGAGGCCAAATCTGTCCTCTCAGCTATCCGAACGTGACCTCTCTGGAGTCAATGGGCTTGCATCCGTGGTATTAAGGGGAGAGTCTGGGCTTAAAATAGGTCGGTCCGTTCCATAACGAGCCTTTTGGTGTAGGGGTGAGGTCGGGGCCTGAGCCTCCCCTGGTGCTTGGGCATCATAAATAGAGCCCTGATTTTGACTGGGGTTTCCGAGAACCACGGCCAAACAAATGAGATGCAAGAACACGGGTCAGAGCAAATCCAGGCTGGGTGAAAGCGGGAGCTGGTCGCTCTCAGTCCTGGAGATCAGTGAGGGATCTGCAGTGCTCAGTGATACGGATGCATCTCCAAACATGTTGGATCTGCAGCCTTGGCCTGGAGATGTCTCAGGAGCTTTCTCCGGAGAGAGACAGCCCGTTCAGCACTTGCTTTCAGAGTGGTACTTCAGCATTTGCTGTTCTGCAAGTGCCAGAGCACCTGGAAACTAAAGATGAGGAACAGGCATGACCCAGACTGGCTTGAACCTCAATGAGGAATGTGCTGCTGAAGCTGAGATTGCAGGTTGGAGGGTTTGTTCCCATATTTCATCTGAATGGGTTTGGCTATTCCTGGGGGGGGGATGAATGCGGGATGCCCCACTGAAGATACATTAAGGTGGCTCTACCCAGCCCCTAAGTGAAGGGGAGAGGTGGTAACAGAAGAAAATCCGACCTTTTCTTCCTACAGCTGGGTGAGACACAGATACAGGACACAACCTTTTTTCAGCACAAAGGCGGAAGCTGTAGCATGGAGGCACATACCTGAGCCTCAGACAGTGGGCGGTTTTGTTGCATCTGCATTAGCAACTAAAACACGTGGCATGGTATTCCCAAGCTTTGCCTTAGACACACACATAGTGCAAAAAGCCCTCATGCCCATCCCAATGAAGGGCACTATGCAAACTATAAGGCACTGCTGTAAATATCTTAGGGCATAATCTTCCCCGGCCCATGACACCATGAGCTTCTGTACTTAAATATTATTGAAATCCAAGTCTTGTCACATTAATTTAATTGGAAAGCGGTTTGCTGAACTGGAGCCTTTGACAGCGCATGCCTCCGACTCCGGCAATGCACTGGGACTTGAGCAGCAATCAAGGAGAAAGGAAATTACGCGCGCTGACTGAACAACTACCTGAAGATGCTCCACTCTGGCTCGATCCTCATGATGGTTGGATCCTCCACATATTCAAACTGCAGCTCCTGAGATATCTTGGCCTTGTCGACCTGCACGGAAACCTGCACCTTCTCGAACCCTTCGTCAGAGGCTGTGGTGTTACAGACAATGTGCTTGGGGGTCCTCCTAGGAATGGAGTTGAGGACGAATAAAGCAAGTGCTAGTCCATGTGAGCAAGACAACGTCACCAAGGAATGCCTCTGCCACCAACCCGACCACCCAGGACCCCTCCTCTGCTTTGTATGCCCTGCTTCGCTAACCTGAGGAACTTGATGCTGCAGGAATTTGCGGTGAATAGATTCGGACAGCTGTTCAGTCAAAACTGACATCTTGGATAAACTGGCATAAGCTTTCCACCCCCAGGCCACCATGGCATACACTGAACCCCAGCTGGCATCCCAGAGCTATTTGACTCAGGGAAGAGCGCTGCATGATGAAGTGCCTGCCAGGGGTTTCATTTCATCCTACAAAGCACCGTCAGAGCAAGAACTGTCTCTGCTTTCGCTGTAATTTGGCACAACAGCATCCATTTTTGAGACTGGGTTACAGATAAGCACGTGCTTATCTGGGACAGACAGAGAAGTGGGGCTGGAAGGGACCTCCAGAGGTCATCTAGTCCAACCCCCTGCCTCAGTTGCAGTCTCTGAGAAAAGCTTAACACCCCCCATGACATACGTAGCAGCAGGAAAAGGGGCAGAACTTATATCCAGGAACTGCAAAAGTCAAGTTGCATCAGTCCCAGGAATGACGAATGCGCTACCGACAGCTCCAGGGACTGAAGTCCTTACCTCTAATTATGTAATTAATATTGTTCACTTTAGGAGGGGTTTGTGCTTTGGCACTGGGCACCGGCTCAGTTTCCCAAGGACTAAAGAAGAGTCAGGAGGTGACCCTGATCTGGGGTTACTGTTATTCTGGACTGGGATCAAAGAGGCGACGTAGAGCAGAAGAGCCCCAGTCTCTGCTGAGCCATCCATTTCACTGATTTCTAGGGTTATATTGAGACAGCAGAGAAATATTTTAGGACTCAGAGCCAATAGGTTATATTTCCTCTCTCCTATATGGTGGGGATCTGGAAAGGAATTACTTACATTTTACTCCCAGGCAGACAAGCGACGCATGGGGCCCAAGGAGAATTCAAATGAAACTTAACAAGGGACCGTGGAAAATGTACATCGAATACCAATCAAAACAGTGAAATGCATCATGTTCTCCCAGTTGGGAAGTTGCCCACTAGGGACCGTCACATGAAATACGTGACGCTGAAATGGCTGTGGGCTGTGAGACAGGAGTGGTGCGCGTGCCTGAGACAGGCTCTCTCCTCTTGCCTATCCACCTCATCCTGTTCTGCTACAGTCCTCAAGGTGCTCAAAGATCTGCCCAGGCTTTGGTTTCATGCTCCCTCTCTTTTAATCTGCTTCTCTGATGGTGATTTTGACTTTAATGTGGACAGTAACATAAATGGTACTCGCTGGGCCCGCCTACACGTACACATTTACCGTGCAGTAACTGACATTACTGCACAGAACGGGCATGCATCTACACGTGCATGCCTGTATTGTGCAGAAAATAGGGTGATTTACACCAACTTGAACATAAATTTGATAGCTGCATCATGCAAGCATCAAATTTACACCTGATGAGTTATTGTGCAGTAACACATGTAGATGCCTTACTAAGCAGTAACACTGTATGTATGTGTGGACTGACTCGGGTCTAACTTTACTCCCAAGTCGGTCCACACACAGAGTTAGCGTGCTTTAATGCCTACACATGTAAATGCTGGCCTATTCCCACTTACTGCCCAGTAAATTGAAGCCAAAGTTAATGCACGTGTAGACACATCCACTGAAAGCAAGAGGAGCTACTGGTATTACTTGGTTACCCTTCGGCATCATTGCCCACTTCTCATCACACAGCCCCTGCGCCTACATCCTCCTTGCTGCTCCAGATCTGGGCCTCTCCACAGCTCAGCTAACAGACCACTGCCATCATCTGCAACCACCCTCTAGCTAATCCTTTGGTCACGTATCCATGAGTTGTGGCTACCAACGATGTCAGGGACCCCTCAGGAGAAGTGATGTGCTGAAGGGACTGAGTTGAACTGTTTCATGTGCACTTCATGGGGGAACATGCTAGATTACTACACCCACTTTCACATGAGTTGTCCAGTGCCAGGACCAAGTCTGCCGCTGTCTAAGCAGTCCAGGTCCAGGACAGCTGGATAAATAGGAAATATCTTCTGTATCCCCATAGTCAAGGAGCACCACCAGGAGAGAGTGGTAGCAGCCTCTTTCTCTATCCATGACACGTATAATGAGAAGGATGGCGTGCATACTTGTAAAAAAGGCACGGTTGGCTCCCAAACTTCACCATGACGTTGCTGCCAGCATTCAGGTTGGAGCCGGTAATTGTCACCTGCGTGCCGCCCGACACTGGGCCCCTCTTCGGCTTTAGGCCTGACAGCGCCAACGACTGTGAAGAGAAAGGTTCACATTGAGTAGGTGTTGGGAGATGCTAGCCTGTTTATGCCCAGGATTAAGGGCCTTTCAGGATGTGCTATAGTCTATGGGAGACTCGTAAACAGTAGGGGCCATAATACTAAGCAGGCCACGACCCTATTTGTCTGCTCAGTCTTATTTCTTCTGTTCCTCCCTGCAATGCTGGGCCTGCTGTAGCTACTCATAGATGATCAACATTTCAAAGGGAGGTCCAGGCATGAAGCAGTCTAGCAAAGACCCAGATCTCCATTACCCAAGTGCAGTTTGAAATTTACTTTGCTAAAATACAGCAGCTCCTCAGTCAATGAAACCCCATCCTCAACTAGCTAAATGGATCTGACACAATCCTGCATGTGTGTTCCTCATGGAAAAGTCACTAGAGCTTTATAGATGCTTCTGGGCTCCCCGCTTCAGGAGGGACATGGATAAGCTTGAGGGAGTCCAAAAGGGGAGCCCCCTGTATGATCAAAAGCCAAGAGGGCAAGCCTTACGAGGAAAGGCTGAGGGACATGGGACTCTTCAGCTGGAGAAGAGAAGGCTCAGGGGAGACTTGGTGGCTGTCTACAAGTTTATAAGGGAGGGGGGGTGCATCAGGACTTGGCAGAACAGTTGCTCACCAGGTCACCCCAAGAGATAAGACGGTCTAATGGCCACAAACTCCTGGAAAGCCAATTTAAACTAGACATAAGAAAACATTTCTTTACAGTCTGTGTGTCCAGGGTCTGAAACAGACTCTCCCAGCAGTGGTGCAAACATCTACTCTGGACTCATTCAAAAGGCATCTGGATGTTTTTCTTCCTGGGATCATTTGACCCCATCAGATTGCCTGCCTATGATGGTGGGGCTGGACACGATGATCTCACACGGTCCCTTCTAGCCCCTAATGTCTATGAATAGATTTCATAGACATTTGGGCTGGAAGAGACTTTGTGAGACCATCGGGTCCAGCCCCCTGCCCAAGGGGCAGGAAGGCAGCAGGGGTCAGATCACCCCAGCAAGATAAGCATCCAAGTGATTCTTAAAGGTATCCAGAGTAGGTGCTTGCACCACTTATGGGGGGGAGTCTATTCCAGACTCTGGAGACTCAGATGGTAAAGGAGTTTTTCCTTATGTCTTTATGCCTGGGATCCTATGACCCCAGCTGACTTCCTGCCCCTCTTACAGGGGGCTAGACGTGATGATCTTCCAAGGTCCCTTCCAGCCTGAATGTCTACGAGGCTATGAGTAAAGTGGTCTTCCTGCAGTTTGTGACCATGAGATCTTGTCTTCTCTTGGGGTGCCCTGGTGAACAGATGTTCCCCCAGTTCCTGATGCACACCCCTGATGTACTTATAGGCTGCCATCAAGCCCCCCCTGAGCCTATGCTGCTCCAGGCTGAAGAGTCCCATGCCTCTCAGGCTCTCCTCCTCAAGCCTGCCCTCTTGACCTCTAATCATGTGTGCGGCTCTTCTTGGGACTTTCTCAAGCTTCTTCACCTCCTCTTTAAAGTGTGGAGCCCAGAACTGGATGCAGTACTCCAGCAGTAGCCACACCAAGGCCAAGTAAAGCAGAAGAATGACTTCTTGGGTCTTGCTTGAGATGCATCGGCAGATGCAAGCCAGAGTTTTGTGTGCTTTGCCGGCCGCGACATCGCATTGGTGGCTCATGTTTGCCCTGCGATCAATCATGACCCCTAAGTCTCTTTCGGTCGTGGTGCTAATGAGTGTAGCACTGCCGAGCCTGTAAGTACGATGTGGTTTTCTTTTCCCCCAAGGTGGAGCACCTTGCATTTCTGAGTGTTGAATGTCATTAGGTTTTGACCTGCCCGCCCTGAGAGCCAGGTTGGCCTGAATCAACAGCCTATGCTCTAGCATGACCACACTTCCCTGGAATTTGGTGTCGTCGGTGAATTTAGCCAGTCTGCTTCTGACACCCAAGTCCAGATCATTATTGAATATATTAAAGAGTACTGGTCCAAGTGCTGAGCCCTGGGCCACTGTGTGCCACGCTGACTCAGTTCCATTGACTATCGCGCTCTGGGTCCGACCACAGAGCCAGTTCCCCGGACATCAGGCCATAAGGTTGTCAAGGTATCCAAGATAGTGAGGAACATAAACACGTCCTAGAGACTTGGTGCTAAAACCTTATTGATTTAATGGGGAGGAATTAGTGCCTCTCTACAGGATTTCTATGCCAACGCACCGAATGCAGACAAGGACTTTAACACCGCTGTGGAATTTTTTCGGTAGGATGGTCCCGTGGAAGTAAAAGGCAAAGAAGGATGGCTGTGATTATGGAGCTGCGTGAGGATTCAGGAAAGCTAGGCTCAGTTCCTGACTTGGTCACAGATTTACTGTGTGATCCCGGGTAAAGCACCAGATCTCTTTTTGCTTCATCTGCCTTTTGGTGTGACAAAGAGAATAATCCTTCCTGCTTGTCTCTGCAGAAGATCTGGAGACAGAAAATGTCTTCTGTGCTACATGCATGGGCAATCCCTGGCATAACAGAGCACTGATCTCAGTAGTGGCCATGCTGCGATTAATAAGGGATGGTATCGTTTCCGAATCAACGTCTTGCTTCATGCCTGCTTTTGAGCTCCTTTTTGAATTACACCAAGACGCTGGACAGCTGTATTTAAAAAAGGCAAGATTCCTCTAGGGCCAAAAGAAAATGAGCTCTCTTCTTTTCCACATCAAGATAAAATAATCATATTCGGAAAGCCCAGATCGCCCTGATACCAAAACACGGAGAGGAAACATCCATTTGCTGGAAAAAAAATTTGGAGTTAGAGTTTATTCTTTCATTTGCATTTTAATAGAAAAACTTTCCGCTCACTCCCAAGTGTAAAGCCACTATATGCATTTAAATGAAGGGTGTTTTTTTTTTTTTCCCTTCTCTTTTTAAGAATGATGCTATAAAAGCAGGAACAAGCAGGTACAGCACACAGTTGTCTTACCGAACTTCAGAGACCATTAATACAAGCTTATAAAATCACCCAGAGCACGTCCTAGGCTCCCCTCTCTGCACTCCTCCCCTTCAGCTAATCGCTTTGAAAATGTACTCTAACACGATGGAAATGTTTCTGCTTTGCTTTCATTTGCAGTGAAGTTACACTGGGAAAAGGGGTCAGACTGACAGCAGCCTTCGAGGCTGAAGCTATACATGGAGAAGCACAAGATCCCTGCCCTAAAACAGTGAGGGGGGGTTCAGTCGCTAGGCTGCATTGAAGGTTTAGCCTCGCACCCAAAGGTGCTGGCCTGGAGACAAAGTAGTGTTGCCCACAACGGTGGCACCTGCGATGAAGAGTCCTGGCTCTTAGGGATGGGATTGAGAGCCATCCCCTTCTTCCACGTGAACCTGGTGAAATTGAACTGAATGACCAAGAGATGGAAAGACTCCAGGTCCCTGCTCCGCTCTCGAGACTAAAAGAAACCTACCCTGCCTACTTGACCTCTGGCCTTTCGACAGCCCCAGTACAAATGAATCCCTACCAGCCATTCCTCTCTGCCAAAAGGTCACCGAGTTTTTGCAGGTCTTCCGAGAAGGGTTACGGATAAGCTTTCAAAGTTTCGGTAAGCCATTAATTATTCAGGCCAGCCTTCATAAATATTGCACGGAGTATTTACATTAAAAATCAGGCTCCAGACTGTTTACCGTTGCCTCGTGGACAAAAGGCGACAAAAAAATACAAGGAGGATTAGCGAAGCTTTAATAGGGTAAAGTGGACAGAGACCATGATGCAAAAGAGGAATCCAGTCATTCTTTTATGTCCTTCTCTGATGCTGTTCTCCTTTCTTCCTCTCGCCCTATGCTCTCTATGCCCGCTCCGTGCCTGGGCACTGCTTGGCTAGATACTGCTCCTTTGTGTGCCGTGCACCAGGCTTCCCCTTCGCTGCTTCTGTCAGGCTCATCTCGGGCCCTCCTTCTCCCAGCCAGGGCTGGTTAGTGATGGATTTTTTGGTTCAGTGGCTGAACTGAATAATCAGAGGAAATGGCTCGGTTTGGGTTGAAACAAAACAGGATTTTTAATTTTTTTGTGTGTAATAAGACAGGAGCATTAAATCGTTTCATTTCAGGCCAGCCTGAAACAATTTACATGACAACGAGCGAGAGGTTCTGTCTCGTTTATGAGTCACCGAACCATTTGAGAAATGGCTTTCTTTCTTTGTTTTCTTCACTGAAGTCATTAAAAAAAATAAAATAAAATGAAAAACAAACCAAAATGCCTTGGTACCCCAAGTTGAAAAGTTTCATTCGAAAGCCTTGATGTGAAACACTGAAGTTACACATTACAGCTGGGCCATACTGAAATGTGAGCATCCTCCCATTAAAGCTTGTTAAATCCCCACAGAGCATCTTGGAGCTACGCCATTTCAGGGGAGGGTCAGCTCTGGGCTGCGGTACTGAGCTCATGTTAGGGTAACTTCAGTCTGCTCCACCGAGATGAAAGGAGCAATCTGCAGCCCTTGCAGCTTCATCCTTCTGGTGTTTCCAAATCAAAACCCTCGGTCCCAGCAATGCCGACAGGCACGCTGCCGACGGAAATGCTGCCTGCCATTTTCTCCCGGTTCCTTTACTTATTTATTACTCTTTGCCTGACTCTCTTGGCCCAAATCAACCTCATTTTGCAAAATGCCGCGGTGCCTCCAATGCTCCATTATGGGATGAATCGACCAAACTACTCAGCTCCACCCCAAACCATCCTGCTCCTTCTTCTGCATCCCTGCTTGATGCCTGAGCTTCCTTCTCCCCCCATACCTGTCACCCTTGATCCTAGTACATCAGCACCACTGCTGTCGGAGGCATATTATGATCCCTTGACGGATACTGGTGGCAGCTGAGCAAAGCCAGGGAGAAAGCAGCCAAGTGCATACGAGGAAAGAGCTGGGGAGCATTTGCTTTTGCTGTCTAGCACAAAGGTATGGAGGTATTCAGCAAAGAAAACCCTGTTGACTTTAAACGTGTGCACGGATGTCATAGCCGGCAGTCAAGAAGGCAGCGAGCAAAGGGAAAAGCTGTCACAGACGGACACGGATGATCGGACCAGTACAGTAATTCCAGGAATAGCAAAGGTGACAAGCTAAAGTGTAATGTCCTGGAAAGAGCCCTTCTGTCTGCTTGATGGGGGCTATCTGTCTAGGCATATCTACGTCCCTACCAACAGAGCATCTGAGTGACACTTGCCTGAGAGCAGCAAAGGCGTCCTTAGCTAAATGTGGAAATCATGACTATTTGCATTTCATTACCA
>JAGPOW010001296.1:136475156-136485728 GCA_030014935.1 Caiman crocodilus
CATTTCAACACACGCCTGCAGGCACCACAATGGATACGATCCCCTCCTCCCATCGTTTTTACATCAGTCTAGCTCTGCTGCCTTCAGCAGCATTCGTTCCAATTGACGGTGATGTAACAAAGCAGAATCAGGTTGGCATCCTGCCCCCATTATGTCCAGATGGCAGGGGCAAGAAGCAGCGAGCCTCAATCTGCTGGCTGCGATCAGCTCAGAAGAGCGATACAGCCCTGGTGTCCGAGCAGACATTAGCATCCAATGCTGACCCCAGATACCCCTCAGAAACAGCACCTAGTAGCGATGACGTGGGAGTCTCGCTCCTCCGCCGCTGCTGAGGTTTCCAATTTCCGAGCCGGTGCTTACCGTGAAGTAGTACAGCTGTGAGGACCTGGCCATGAACTCCGGCTTGCATTCGGCCACGCAGATCTCCACGAATCCGGCGTGCTGGCTGAGTTTGGCCTCCCCCATCTCGCACATTATCCTGCAAGGAAAGCACAGATGGGCGGCGTAGTTTGCAGGGGGGCAGGGGGATACCGCCTGGGGATCAGATCGCAGCCCCTGCTGATTCTCCTTGGGGACACTGTCTCTCAGGGCTCTTTAGTCAAACTGCACTGAAATCCAGAGCGTTTGCCCACCAATCTGGCCCAGTGAGTCCCTCTGCTCTTTTAAATCTATGGGGCACCAGTTACCGCCCATCTCTCGGGTGAGGGGTCCAATCTCAGGCTGACCCCCGGGCTCATGCACTTTGCCACCCCGCTACAGACTAGGCTCCTGTCCTGGAGGCAGCACAGCAAAGCCAGCTCTGGTGGCTATCCCCCAAAGAGCAGAAGCTGATCCCCGTGTCACTGCTCAGTGAACTCGGCCCCTGCTGCTGAGCTAAGGGGGGCAGTGGAAGCTGTGGTGGGGGCATGGTGCTGTCTGCAAACCCTTGAGTGCCCAACTTACTGCTCTGCTGGGATGTATCCTTCCACCAGCGGCTTGCACTCCACTCCAGCCACTTTGACATGAGATGCAATGTCCCGAAACTCCAGCCCCAGGTTCTCCCCGCGGATGGTCACTTTGGTTCCTCCTTCCCGAGGGCCCGTCAGCGGGGAGATCTGGAGACACAGCAAGAGCAAAGTCACTGGGATACCAAAGGCCACCGATGCCCCAGCAGGAGAGAGAGGAGCCAGTACCGCAACTCGCTCCCAACCCCGGGAGACACGGCGTGGCTGCACCGAACACCCAGGGGTGCGGTATCCCGTAACATCCGGTCAGTCTATTGCAAGCCCAGTTCTCCATGTCTGGTCTCCGTAGAAACAGATTAAAAAAAGACTCATTCAACAGACTCATTTCAGGCCCAAACTTGGGTTTTCCAGCATCCGCATCTCCTGGCCCACATGAGCTCCCCTGTGTCAGGCTAGCACTGCACAAAGGAGCTGCGGGATAATGGGGCAAACGTACCAGGCGAAGGGTGTTGGGAGGGTGAGGTTTGAAAACCTGAATCAGTCTCTGAGACCATGGCAGACAGCAGAAATGGGATTAAACTTAAGTTAGCAAACGGGCAAGGCGAACAGACACGGACAGTATGACAGGCAGAAGCAGCTAGGAGCTTATACTGTATTTTCCCGAATGCAAGATGACCCTGAATGCGAGACGGCCCCCCGATAATTAGATTCTACACACGGAAAATGTATAAAGTTACCTCCTCCCCCTTGAAACTAGCTCTACTCTCCTGGGACGGGGCGGGATGTTGCTCACCTCCCTATCCCACCATCCGGGCCTCGGCGAAGCTTTGGGTTGGGATGCGGCCTCTGCTTCTCAGTCAGCGCCTGCTGTGCGGGACTGACGAGCCAATGAACCCGAGGGACTTTATCAGCGACTTCCTTGCTCGCACCAGCCCCGCTGCTTTCCCTGCCATGAAGGCCAGGAGTCCTCCTCCAGCCCACCACACCCTGCTGGGTGCAGACGTGTGTGGGTTTGTGTGCTCGTACACACTCACACAAAGCTCGCCCCGGCACTGCTGATCCAGGCTTGCCCCACTGAGCCCTGCGGTATTTAGCACAGCCACGTGTGCTTGGCCAGAGAGTACGCGTTGTTAGCAGAAAGGCTCAGTCCATTTCTCTCCCTGCCCTTGTGCAGTGCTGGATGCAACGGAGTTTGTTTTAGACCCTAAGGACCAAATCTAGGTGCCGCTGGCGCCAGCCAGGACTCAACTGCTCTGCCCTACTATGTGCCGTGTCAACCTGCTTTGCCATATGGTGCAATGGTTGAACGGTGCTAGCTTTCCCCACTGCCCCTTCAGATGGTGCCACGATTGCCATCTGCCAGCCCTGGCAGTGAAATGCTGGGCAATGGGAATTCCCTGATAGATGTCCTTCCCCATTTGCTGTTAGCATGGCCAGTGGGGAATCTGTGTTGGCAGCTAGATCCTGGTCTTGCAGAGGCTGGCAGGAGCACTAAGAACTTGGCTGCTCTCCTCTGCTTCCCAAAATACGGAGAGAAATGTCCTTCATAAACAGACTGGCCAGGTCATCTCCTTGCAGAGATAATGGCAGCAGAGTGAGGGAGAGAGAAGGGATGAGAGCCGAGGGGCTCTCAGGGCGAGGCTTGGTCACCCATGTGCACAACTGTTCCCATCTCTCCCTTGAGAGATGTCCCACCGACCTGATCCGTGTAACTAGGCAAAGGGCATGGAAGGCCCTGAGCTTCGGATCTGTGGAGAGCTGGCACCTGTGGCATTTGTGTACGCTGCTAAGTTAAAGCCCCAAACGATGCCTCATCTCTGTCCACCTCCCTCCCGGCCAAGACAAAAATGTTGTGCAGTCTCCATCCTTGGAGGCTTTTAAGACCCAGAAAGACAAAGCTTGGATGGTCTAGTTGGGGCTGGTCCTGCTTTGAACAGGGGGATGGGCTAGATGTGACGTCCTGAGGTCCCTCCCAACCCTCATTTTCTATAAGTCTATGTCCATGCTGTCTCTGTACCATCTTTTCATTCCCATTCCACAAAATCCCAGAAATCAAGCAATGCTGGTTGGATGCTCTGTGATTCAGTCAAGTCCTGGACCACGGTGGGGGTCCCAGCTGCTGGCTAAACACACACATTTCACCCAGGGATTCGAAAGCTCAGCCTTCTGCTTTGAAAGCACATGCTTCTTTCCTGCATACACACGCAGAGCAGCCCTTAGGGTCTGCAGTTTCTTTCCAGGTGGAACCAGTTGCAAACCTTCCTGGAGCACACCTATGAGCCTGGGGGTACCGCTGCCACCACCCAGGGGATCAGTCTGGTTTTGGCCCTGTGCCCCCTGGGGTACACAGGCCTTGTAGACCTTGGGGGTGCTTGACCCACTGCAAAAGCTGGGAGTGCTACCTGTAGCCTGAAGCACAAAAATGAGCCTCCCTTAGTCAGTCGGACCAAGGGCGCACAAAGGCATGCCGTTCCCAACAAGCCCATCAATCTTGGTACAGTGAAGAACTTTACTGGTTATAGGGGGTAGGTTTGGGGGAGGGTACAGGATAGAGAAGTATCAAAGAATAATCTTAGAGCAAACAGGGGCTAGGTAGCCTTTGATTACACAAAAGAGAGGTACCTCCCCGCAACCCCAACCTGGTCCAGGTCTTGTAGGCAGAGCTGGTAAGAAGACAGAGGAAAAGAAAACTGGTAAAAGAGACTGGGATGGAGATCCTTCATCCATTCTGCGCAATGCCATTAGGACTGGGTGGTGGTGACAACACAGCTGTCTTGTGTGTTTTAAAAAAAACCCACAAAACCCTGTCTTGTCAAAATATTTGTGACCAGATCAAGTATGTCTGGTCTCTATTTGGAGTTTGCAGCGTACGGGTAGATATAGCAATGTTTGTCGGCGTATCCTGCTAGCAGAGATAGCAACACCTTCCAGGAACTCTTGTGCTGGAATCGTTTAAATCATTTAATATAATGGAATAAGCTCCACCGGCAGAAAGTCTTTTTGCTCGTACAACTGTGTCAATAGTCTGGCTTTGCCAGCATAGCTGTCTGGGTCCGCCGTGTGATATTTTTCATGCTCTTAATCACGCAGCTCTGCCAGTAAAACTTTTGTAGAGCGGACCAGACCTGAGGCTGGAATCAATTGTGCAGCATTTACTCGAGAGACCGTTACTCACAAATGCTCCACAATGAGAAAGTTTCTCTATTTTTCATTTGGATCCGCCAAGAGTTTTGTGCTGCAAGGATCCTTTCTCCCAACAAATCACATCCTGTTGTTGCCCTGTTAGGACATCACCGTTTGTTGCCAGGAGGGGAAAAAATGGACATCATAACTGAACAATAATGAAAAGAGACTGTAAAAAGACCCAGCACCAAAGCATAACTTCAATCTGCTCGTCCTCCTTCCAGATCCACTTCAACGACAAATTTTAGATTTGCTTCTTATTCTGCTTCTAGTATCAAACCCAGGTTTTTAAGAGCCGTGTGCCTACCAGGATGTGGCCCATCATGCTTCTCAGGCAACTAAGATCACGTAATACTTTAATATTAGAATAAAAGCCCTTTCCGGAGCCGGGGAGATGAGTATCGGCGGCCGGCCGGGGGCAGAGTTGGGGGCACTCACTCAGGACGTGGTTTCTCAGCGCACCGAGCGGCTACTCAGCTGCCAATGCATGTTTCAGTGTCTGAGCGGGGCAGGGCTTGGAGGATGGAAATACCAAACTAAACCCCGGATACCAAAACAAGGGCCAAGTTTATTTCTGATGCAACTCCAGATTAATTTGGCTCAGGGTCCCCGAGTCCTCTGACATCCTACAAGAAGCAAATCAGCAGTTGACTGGGAATCAGACTGCATTTGTACGCCCAGTTGTCTATCCAGCAATGTCTTGAGCAAAGAAACACAATCCGCTAACCCCTCGGTCTTGGCCTTGAGCTCCCAGAGCTGGCCCCTGCAAGAAGCAATGGGCAGTGGCTTCTGTCAATCCCTCCTTCACCTCTTGCACTCTTTACAACTCAAGGTCAGCCTGAACAAGAACCCGGACCCAAGCACCATAGAAATGTAGGGATTGATGCTCTGGGTGAAGCAATGCCATCTTGAGACCATCTGGGACCCAAGGATGGGGTTTGCAGAAGCTCTCGGCATTGCTACCCCCGCTGACGTCACCGGTAGGAGTTTTACTACTGACTTCATGGAGCACAACACAGCACGATTGAAAATGCCACCCCCAAACTGAGCCACTGGGAACTCCTCTGGAGAAGATGACAAGACGTCGGATAACTACAGCGGCATTTGGATTAAGTCTTAGCGTGTTTTATGCAGGCATAGATCCAGTTACCAGGATGGCCTGTCTCCCACAAATCACAGACGCTCACAGCGACACGCTACCAACATGAGTGGCAGTCTCCTACAAAGCACATGCAGAAAAACACGGGATTGCCCTGGTTTTAGATTAAAGGACCAAAAACCTGATCTACACGTTTCTCTCCTAAGTTCAAATGCAGGGGACAAGAACTGTCCTTTGCAAAGCAGGAAGCACTGAAAGCTGCCAGGAAGCCCTGGCATCTCCTTAAATACATCCAGCCATGACGCCGTGTGACAATTTACACCCTCCGCTAACATCGGCATCATGTTATAGTGCGTGCTTGTCATCCTTAACGAGCATTTTGTAGCCGGGCAATTTTATAGTCCTCTAATTTCACTGAGTGGCCGTATAAATGCAGGAGCCAGTAAATAACTTCAGGTTATGGGCAGCCCGGTGTTGCTGCGTATGCGCGCACACGTGTGTTTTTTCTCTCCTCTCCCTTCCCCTCCTCACGGATATTTCCTTGGACCTCAGCCAGGATGAGAACACTCTCACCAACTGCTCCAGACATACCATTAGCTGCAATATATATCCAGCCACTTGAGATTACTTCCATGCTAATGGCTCAGAAAAAGACTTTCCAAGAGCTACTTATGAGCGCGCCAGACAATTGAAATATTTCACGAGCGAATATTATGATGATTTGTAGGAGCACTGAGGACTGGTGGAGAAAACGCCCTCGGTGGAAACAGAGCTCCCCGTGACATCTAAAGGACAGAGGTTTGCCGCTTCGTGCAGAAGGACAGCGGTCAGCAGCGGCGCGAGGGATGGGGAAGGAGAACGGGATGAACGTGAGTTTGTCTTCAGAAGGACCAGCTGCAATACATGGCGTTGATAGGAATGGGCTCCTATAACCTGAGCGGTGCAGGAAGTAAAAAAAAAAATAGATGACTGTTGTGGTTCCTTCTGAGTTTAAGATCTGCGAATCTAGGAAAAGCTGCTAAACCTCTCCCCAGGACGGGGAAAGAAAAGTTTTCAGCTTCTTTCCCTCTTTAAGTTGCAAGAGCCCAAGGCTGAAGTTTTCAGAAGTAGCCACTCATTGTAGGTGCCCCAGCTCTTGGGCGCCCAGCTCGAGCTGGCTGGCACCGGGTGTTCAAAGCTATGTCCAGACAAGTCCAGCTGAAGACAAGAAGAGATGTGGAGGCCAGTGCAAAGTCAGGCCCAGACGGGACACTCAGGGATACCTCAAAGCAATGGGCATTTTGGAAAATGTTGGTTGTGTGTTCGGGATGGAGCATGAGGTACTGCAAGAGGCTCTTCTCCATGCACCCTAATGGGACTGTTACAGACTTGGACAGCTCTGGCCTCTGTTCTCGTGACACTTCCAGCACCACAGACTTCGATGACAATGCCTACGCCTCCAGGCAACCTGGCACAGCTGCTAGGGTTTCTGCAATAAAGTACCTCCAGGTAAACCGGCACAGCTGCTAGGGTTTCTGTACTAGGGTTTCTGCAATAAAGTACCTCCAGGCAAACCGGCACAGCTGCTAGGGTTTCTGCAATAAAGTATCTCCAGGTAAACCGGCACAGCTGCTAGGGTTTCTGCAATAAAGTACCTCCAGGCAAACCGGCACAGCTGCTAGGGTCTCCCCTGCCACCAGCAGAGATCCCCGGATCTAGAAGAAAGAAATCTACCAGGGAGCCCCCCGTTTCTTATTTGCAAAATAAGGAATGACCCACATGTGGATTACAGGTATATTCAAAGTGAGATAGCTATCGGTGCAAACTCTTACTCTGAAATGGGAGTGTTTTCTTCCTGCCCACTTTGCAAGTGCATTAAGGCAGTGCTACTCTACTTCCACATGTGGAAGAAGTCCCGAGATGCAGCTACCCCTGAAAAAACCCATGCGTGGACTCCTAATGCATTACCATGGTGATAAACAACATCCATGCAGCAGCTTTCCACCTGATGCTCTGCCATACCGCACACACTGCAAACCAGATTGTCCCCTCATCCTATTACTGCTGGGTTGTTCCTTGTCATCCCTCAACCCTGTCCTCAGAGCTGAAGAGGAGTCGGACCACCCCTTGGCAGTGATGGACCGGAGGCAGTGTCGAGGCAGGGGCAGGCCTCCAGAGATTGCCTGCTCTACTGACTTTTGCAATTGCAAGGGGCCAAGAAAGGAGAGACCATCCCTCCCCAAAGGGATGCTGGGGTAAAGAGTCCACACTTGAGAACTCCCTCATCGGGTGTTATCTTCGTCCACACAGGCTGATTTATTCAGGGCTTATTTTTTCCCTCTACTGAAGTGCAGTGATATACAGCAAGCAGCAGCTCCGGCAGTGGTGCACTGCCAGCAACTGGGGAGTCACAGGGCAGCCCCCAGACATGGGGCTCCCCACAGGGCAGCCCCGCTTCTCTCGCAGATGCAAGCCCCCAAGTACCAACCCCCGTATCTCCCCCTGGGACCCCCCTTCTCCCCTGCTCACGATCGTCCCAGCGCCCTTGTGGGAGAGGGGCCGACCCAGCAGCAGCAGGAGCCTTCCCAAATTGCAAGGCCCCTTGTTGCTAGGTTTGAGATGTGGTTAACTACCTATCCCCTGGTTTTTCAAATGGCACCGTGACATCTCAGCCAAAATCGTAAGGGGCCAGAGGGCTGCTTTTCTTGTCTCTTCCTCCCCTTCACTGCCTGCTCTGGGTCCCTCTCCTTTCCCTCTCTCCTTCCAACTGCTCTCCTGCAACTTTTTCTTCTGCTCCCCACTTTTTTTCTTAGCCAAGAATGTCTTTCTTTCTTTTTTTTTTAATTCACTTAAAAAAACCAAACAAACAAACAGAAAATGCCTTGGTACCAAAAGTTGAAAAGTTTCATTTGAAAGCCTTCAAGTGAAATGTCGAAGCAGCACATTACACTTAGGCCAGACTAAGGGCACTTAAAATGTGAGCATCCCTTTGTTAAAGCTTGTTAACTCGTTCCTCTTCCCTTGACCTAGCCAGGAAGGACTCCGCTGGGCTCGCTGTGCCTCCCCAGAGAGGCATTGCTCCCCGTAGCCACCCCTTTGACAGGGAAAGAAACTCTCTTGTTCTGGCCAGGCCTGAGAGCTGCGTTACTCAATGGGCATGAGGCCTTAATGGAGAGAAAGCCACGAGTCCTGATGGACTGGGAGACAAGATACTGGGGTACTGACCCCAGTGCTCTTTCCTGCCCAGGGCAGGGGGTCAGACCGAATACCTACTGAGGTCCCTTCCGACCCGAATATCTATGAATCTACAGGCCTCGTGTTATTCTTGAAAAACTGCATTTGGCAAAATGTAGGAGTATTCTCTGTCACCAGGGTGTTGCTAAAATACTGAAGAATGAAAGCAAACTACAAAGTCACTCTGATTTGCACGGGATGCTGCATGCCCACTCACTAGATCTCAAGCCCAGACTTTATTTTTTCTTTCTACTATTGGAGGCAGGCCCCAGCCACGAGTCTAAATAAATGAAGCACCCAAGCCTCCTTACATATGAATAATTTCTGAGAGGGGCTTCCCAGCCAGGAGCCATCACGTGGGCAGGCAGTACCTATGGGCACCATTCTCCGGGAGCCTGGGATGTGCAGAGAGTTTGCACTATTCAGGTCGCCGATCCAGGCAGCGGCTCTGGCTGTGCTGCGCCTGTCGGGGAGCGCTGCCTGCGGCCGCGGCGATCACCTCCACAAAGCACTCGTGGAGTCTGCATGCAGACTCTGCAAGACATCTGCAAGTCTACTTGCAGGGGTCCCTGCTCACCAGCCTAACCTGCCACGGGTGGAGGTGTGTTCAGCCCGACCTCCCATCACGAGAGCTGCCGGGATGCTGTTTGAGCCCAGCTAGGCGCACCTCCAACGCCAAGACAGAGATACAGCAGCAAGATGCACCAAGAACAGGTTGTCCCTGGAGCGTCCCAGGGACGTGACCCCCCGCTCCGAGAGTGGGGTGAGGACTTACGTCAGTGATCTTGGGGTTGGTGCATTTGCCCTTGGTCCCGGATAGCTCCAACCACTGGTTTTCCTGGGCAGGGCAGTGGTGCTTCAACGTGCACTGGTTCGGCCCCTCGCACCAGCCGCACTCGAAGTCCGGGTCGGCTTTCAGGCACAGGCCGCAGCTGTTGCGCATGGCCCCGCACTTGTACAGATGCACTGTGGGACAGCAAAGGAGAGAGATCCTGAGGGGTGCGGGCACCGAGGGGGAGCGGGGTTGGGGCAGGTCTGGGGGGTGTAATAAGGAGCAATGCATAGAAGGCGACCCCGGGGGACGCAGGCTGAACAAGGAATTCAAGTGCTGTGCCTTGCGGTTGTGTGATAGGGTTAACTGCACAGCTTTAGTAAGAAGTTAGATCTGTATTTGTGCGGGATGGGACGGTTTGGCTGTAGGCAGGGGGTGGGACACGGTGACTCTGGAGGTCCCTTCCAGCCTCCCCCTCCCTCCTCTGCCCCAGGAAATCCAAAGGTTTTGGGGACTGAGTTACTCTCAAAGTCCATCTCTAACAGAGAAGCAAAGGATTACCGCCCAGCTCAGAGTCTTGGCATAATTTGGCCCCTTTTTGAGAGGCCAAAGTCCTTTCTGAATAATAATGATCTCATCTTCCCACCTCCCACTGTTGCTGTTAGTTAACATCAATCATTAACAACTCATCCGCAGGACAAGGTAAGGCTGCTTGTCCTTATGTTACAGGTGGGGAAACTGAGGCAGAAACTGCAAAGAAAGTCATTAGCAGAGTGCTTTTCCTGGAGACCCAAGAGAGACGCGTCTTTGTGCCGCTCTCAGTCCTTTTTCCAGCTACTGCTGGGGCAGGTGCTTTTCTGCGTGCAATGGGGAAATTTCCCTCCACGCTTTTCTTGCACTTTCAGGACCTGGCTGCTGTCTTTGCACTGGGGGGGTGGGTTATATATAAGATCCAAAAACTCATCAGCATTAAAACTTTCTGCCGAAAAGCTCTAGAAATCATGCGGTGCCTGAGGCCACGTTCCCCCCCCCTCGCCCCTGAAGGCAGCAAGAGCCAGTCCATGCAATGAAAATGCTGCTGAGCTTTTTATTCCTCGAAGCTGGATGCCAGAAAGCCCAAGTTAGGCAGGCAGCTGTCAATCATGGTATGCCAGCACCAGACCCCTCCTGACCTGCGTTTCCTGGTAAAAGCTGCATTCCCAAGCACGCGCCTCCCGACACACTCCCGTCATGGGCAGTCTGCATAGGGCTGAGTGTCCCTTGGCTATATTTTACTGCGTTCCAGTGGTGCTGACTGACATACTGGCTGGGCACGTCTACACGAGACATGTACTGCGGATCTGACTAATGAGCTCTGCAAT
>JAGPOW010001296.1:136501631-136513833 GCA_030014935.1 Caiman crocodilus
GCTGTGTAGTGCTTCTGGGAGCCACAGTCAGGCCAGGCCCATCTGTGTGACTCGCCTTAATTGAACTTGGAATTACTTAGAAAGGAAAATGTGAGGGCTTGAGCCTGATCTCAGCTGTACCAACCTAAACCCAGACTCCGTCCACCAAGATCAAGGAGCCAGGGCTGGATTTTGATCTCACTTATGCCAGAAGAAAGCCAGAGCTAGGACCTGACTTTCCACCAAGGTAACAGAGAAGAAGTTTCACTCTGATCTGGGATACACCAGTGTAAATCCAGACAAGCTCAACTAGGCAATGGTGGCATGGCTCAACTCCAATGTCAGCTATTCGGCTGTATGTGATCTGGAGGACTCGACTTTCCCCAATGAAGTTAGAGCCCAGCTCTGATCTCAGCAGTAGTAACCTAACAAAATCGCATCGACGACTTCAAGAGAGTCACCCCAGATTTTTGCTGCACCAAATTAAGCAGCAAGGATTTCTTTGGGTGATATTTTGCATTGGGCCAATTATGGAGTTGGAACAGAGTTAAACAAGCGCTTGAATGCAAGTCTTACACCACTTCTGAAGATCAGGATCTGAGCTAGGTTTATTTTGCTTTAGAAAAACCATTAGGCCTTTCCCGTCACTAATCAAAACCCCATCCCCAGACCTGGGCAGCTGATGGACAGCCAACAGGGAGGAGCTGGTGCACAGACTATGGCATTAGAAAGAGGAGTGAAATAGCTCGGATGTATTGTCCAGGGCTAACTGGCTACCTCGGTCATGGGTCATGCCTTGGCCGGCTCCCGGGGTTGGGAATGGAGCATGGGGCTCATAATTGGCAGGTGGCTTATTAGAAACAGTCATTTCTGGACAGCAGGCCTGTCATCTGAGCTGCAGACTACCGATGCTGTGCTTGAGCTTGCACGGGCACTGGGTTACCCACATCCCATCTGCACGCCACTCGACGGAGCTGGGCAGATGTGCTGAGGTTAAGCCATCCCCTGGGTCCCCAAAGTTTCACAGTGCAAGAGCTCTTCATGCGGGTGACTGCCAGGAGGAGCTGTGAGTCCTTCCAGGATGAGGACGTGACATCCTGCCCTACCTTGCCAGCGCTCCTAGCCGGTGCTTGCCCAGAGCTGCCGTGCATGCTGTTACTTGCCAAAGAATTGGTCGCTGTTCCCAAAAAGCCCCCAAACTTTGTAATGACTAAGGAGCATTGCCTTCCTCACAGCCCCCACAGGGCAGTACACAGACCATCCCGTGGGAGACAGCAGGACTTGGGCACTTTGACAGCAAGGGTCTCCTATGCAACAGCGCTTTAATTTCCGGGTGGAGGGCAGGCTGCTTAACATGCATCTCTGTCATGGTAAACCCGCAGCCCCACATGCTTTGGGATATGTCTACACTGCTACCTTGGCCTGCTCGTGGTCTGGCCTTCTTACCCAAACCCACCTTTAAAGCCCCTTTGTTTGCACACAGCAGCCGTCCAGCATGCCCCAAGAAACTCTCCTGAGCATCAGAGTATTGGGGCCGGACATCCTTCTAATCTCCCCTCTGCAGGGCGGTCCGAACTAAGCTCAGCTAAGGGTCACAGCACAGGGTGACTCACGGGACCTGGCTTCCTGCCCGACTGCACTCGGCTTCCCTTCTCTTTGGCCCATACTCAGAGCTAAGCACAGGAGTACGGGGCAGAGTTGACTCCTGGAAGGGCTCAGGTTGGGAGTAAGTTGGCCCATTGCTTGCCTCTCCTTCCATGCATGGTGTGCATGTAGATGTGAAGGGGCAGCTCCTATGGCTGGGCTAGTTAAGAGCAATTGACCCTAAATAGTAACACAGACAAAACCCTTAGACTGACACAGTCACGTCTGCATGCATTCAAGCGCTTGCATAGTCCCTTGGTGCTTAAACATGCATAGACACGTATGCACAGGTACATGTTCAGGCACTACACACACACAGTCATGTAGCTAACCCCATCCCCACATCCCAGCACCACTAATCCCAGTGACCAAAGCAGACTGGGGCCGCAGGGGTCATTCTTCTTGTCCAGGCAAGGTTGAGTGGCAGCTATGGGAAATGATGCTCACTCCAAGGGTGGAAAGCGGCTCTCCTTTGAATGGGCAGGAGCTACACTCTCCCCTGCCCCACTATTGTAACACTCAGCATCTTCCCACCTGAGCAGCACCAGCCCCTCGCCCAACAAGACTCCCCTTACCCTGCTTTCTTGCAGCAAGAGCTCCCAAACGCTGAGCCCCTTCATCTCACAGTAGCAACTCAATAGCCCAGGACCCCTTCTCCCCACAGCACCATAACCTGGCCCCCTTGCAGTGCGAGCCCTCCGCCGTCCCCTCCACCACCCTCACCAGTTTGACTCATGACTTACAATATGCCTACACATATTCTTCGGCAGCAGAAAGGCCCACGGTGAGGATCACGGATTAAACGAAGTGGAGAGTCTCCACTCCCAACCACAGACATGCCAACACCTGACTGAGTCTGCCCACTGGCAGGACACGCAGCCAGAGGCCCTCGCTAACACCCTGTCCATGCCCACCCCTTGCCTCCTCTCCCAATGTCTCCTTTGTAACTCAGCAGCGCTGTCCACAGGATTTGGTTAGCGGGGTTTCAGCTCAGTCAGCAAACTACTGCGCGCAGCCACTTCAAAAGTCGGCGAGGAAGCTGTAGCTCAGCCGACGGCTCCCAGCTGGATGCGAGCTCCGGAGAAGGAAAAACACCGGCCGTGGAGCGGTATCGGAGACCTCCCTCCCTATGGCCAGTGCCCTTCACTACCAGCCCTGGCATTGCGTCCCTTTGCTCTAATCGGTAAGCAGACGGATGCAACTCTCTCTTGCGCGGCTTCCTCCGCCACACCTCTTGCAGCTTCCAGTAGTGATGCTTTCGGTCCCCAAACATGACAGCTACCATCGACCAGGAAAACACAGTCTGCGAGAGGGGTATGTGGGCAATGTCTGATCTCATATAAAAGCACAGAGAGGAAAAAACCCAACAGGACCCAGGCCCAGCTCAGCAGATAATTATATCAGCCTCAGCCCCCTCCTCTAGCTCCATTACTCATTCCCTCTATTAATACAGAGAAGTGGGGCTGGAAGGGACCTCTGGAGGTCATTTAGTCCTACCCACTGCCTGAGGCAGGATGCTCCTTATGCAAACCATCCCGCACAAATGCGTGTCTAACCTGTTACTAAAACAACACGGTCAACCTTGTGTCACAACCACAGGGCCAAGCGCCTTGACCTGCCATAGGTAAAGCAGGGAGACCGTGGCAGACAGTGTCTTATGGCTGTGAGAGCTGTAAAAATACACTTTTGAGATCCAAGGAAGGGGGTTGTGGCCCTCCTACAGAGGAAAGCAAAAACCCCATGGTCCATACCAATCTGATCATGCAGGGAAATTGCTTCCTGACCCCAAATGTGGCCATTAGTTGGACCCTGAGCAGAAGGATGAGGCCCTCGAGCCAGGAACCTCCAGGTTGTAGTCCCAGCAGGAGCACTGGTGCACCCAGTCAAAATCCCCAGCCCAGGCTTCAGACAACACCCAATGCTTTTGAGGAAGATGGAGAAAAAAACCCACCCTCCCTGTTATGTAGCAACAAGAGGGAGGAAAAAGTCCTTCCTGGCCCCATGTATCAACCTGCAAGCCTGGGAAACACCCATAACACAGCATAGGCAAAGCTACCCGGCGCTGTAGACTTCTCTGCCCTTCGTCTCCAGGGTTTTCGGTGCAGCCCTCCCCACTGCCAGCACTGGATTCAGCACATCCAGATGTGGAACAATTCTCAGTGTCTGGGAGTTCACGACAGAGACTCTACTGGGCAGCTATCACCTCTCCCCGCTACAGCTGTATGTCTTATAGCAGGACCTGGTAACGCGCCTCGTAGCCTCGAGCTTTGGCTGCTGCAAAAGGTGGTGAAAGCGTTCTTAATTTTTCAAACCATAAATTTCTGCAAAATCCTGAACCCGATGCTCGCAGGCCACTAAGCAGCAATGGAAGCAGGGGAACAAATGGGGAGTTTGTTGGGAAAACGCTTGTTTGCAACAGCTCGTAAAACGCGGAGGCTGCCCATAACCCTCTACAAGTTGGTTAATGCAGCAGAATATGTAGTGTGAGATTTTAACAAGTGCTGCCTGGCACTGAGGAGAAGGAGCTGATGCCTGTAATTAGGCATTTGCCTAATAAATCATCTTGTTATAACAGGAAGAATAATTGAGCAAAACCTGCAGGAGAGATTGCCCTAAATGCGTAATCTCTTAGTTTGTAACAGAAAGTCCCTATACACACCAGAAGGAAACCAGTTCTGCTACGAACCCGGGACTTGTCCCGTCAGACAGGTTGCAGTGCTGTGACATCGTTTGACCCTCATGTCTTTCTTGGGACAAGGACTGCTAATCTTACTACCCTGGGCAGTATTCATGCGCGCAGAGGCAAAGTGACTTGCCCAAGGTCCTCCGGTGAGTCAGTGGCAGGATGAGCCCTTGATAATAACCATTCATCACCGTTTCTCCCAATCACATTTCTTTCTTTTTGTCCATCCAACTCCGCTGGTTCTTGTCTGCTCCCATCGTCAGCTCACCAGTCAACTCTGCCTAGTTGCTTAAGTGAAATATGCTGCCTTTGGTCAAGTTATGGACTGGTTAGACAAATGTTTGCCCTAGGAGCAGCTAGAAAGAGGACCCGTATGACAAGGGGTGAGCAGGGTCCTAGGAATGAGGTGTCTTGGGTTGTGTTTGCTAGTTCTGCTAGCCAGCTGCTGCATGACCTTGAGGAAATTTCTCCCCTTGCCCATGCCTCAGTTTCCCCATTTGCAAGAGAAGGATCATGATACTGGATTTCCTCACTGATAGGGGTTTGACCAGCTTAATTTAATTCATTTCTCTAAAGCTCTTTGATCTCAGAGACCTGGAGAGAGTGCAGAAGCACCAGGTAGGCTAACAGCGGTGTGATGACTTGGGAGAAGCGGTGGGGAAGGGCTGCATGTGAGCACCGGGGGGTGGTATCCCAGCCTGTCCGGCGGAGGGCTCTGCCACACCACGACCGCAGCACGTGGCACCCAGAACATGAGTGACAAAGGATGCTGAAGACCAGGATTGAATGACATGGAAGTAGCAGCGTGAGGCATCTCCTCTGAGAGCAGCGGGCATGCATGAGCCAGGACTGGCAGGCCTGTGCGGTGAGAGCCCAGGATCTCCACTAAGGCAACAGGAGCTTTTTATCCCTGTGTATGAGAGAGGGGCAGGTGTCTGCCATGCAGGGGGACCAGTGAGGACACATCTGCAGTGCTCTGTGCCCAGCTGACACAGGGCAGCTTGTTACCGTAATTACCCTAAGGAGCAAGGGAGGGGACTAGCACCGTTGCACCCAGCCGGCTCTGCCCGGAGCGCCCCCACTCACCGAGGTGTTCTGGCACTGCACGCTGGAGCTGTTGAACCTCAAGGCGGGCACCCGCTGCTCGAGGCCCTGGATATTCAGGATGCACTCGTAGCCCCGCTGTCCCGACTGAGGTTGAGGCAGGTTCTTGGCTTTCAGCGTGATGGGCTTGATCACTTCCACAGGCACCAGGATCTTGTCTGCCTTGAGCAACTGGGGACAGTCCTGGGGGAGAAGAGAAAACATGTCCAGGCAGTTAGTAGGATCTCAGCACCGCCTGCCCTGGAGCAAGCATCCCATCCAACTCCCCCCCCCGCCAGGCGCTAAACAGCTCCTCCTGCCTGGAGGGCCCTTGTGTTTCAGAGGGGAAGGAAAAGCCCTTGTAGGATGCTGGTAGAGCCTCGACAAAGATGGTTTGGGATCGAAGGAGCAATGCTCCAAAGAAGAACCGGGGGCAGCAGATTAGAGGTGTGATGTTAAATCGGTCTCTCTCACGCGCTGCAACTGTGGGAGCGTGGAGGCACACTCAGCATGGACCTATGCTCCCGGAGGAGCATCTACACACAGGTACATCGGTGTCACATCACTTCTCAGCTAAGCCAGTGCAGCTTCTGTACGGAGGCCAGGCCAAGGTGACTGATAGCAGAGGTCTCCATTATCCTCTGCACTGCCCTCTCTCCGTTACACCCTGTGGAGCAGGTAGCCCATTGCCATTTCCTTCTGCTCGGCTCGCTTCTCCAGCCGGCACCTGACTGCATTCCCTATCCGGGTGTGATCCACGGGGCTGAAGGCGGGTGAGCCACGGGTGTCTGCAGGACGCTGCGCAGGAGCCATGTGTCAGTACAGGAAGGCACGGATGAGCAGATGAGACGGCCTACTGCAATGTCCTGCCTTGGGCGCTCATGTGAGCTAACATGGGACGGGTGGGATGGGAGCCCCGGAGTAGCTGCAACCGAGAGATGAAGTAGCACTGATGCCCCAGTCACTGAGATGTCAGTACAGCCTGCTTCATTGGGCGCCTGCTGAAACATAGCCAAGAGGCGGCAAGGGAGCCTGCTGAAATTGGTGCATGAAGCTAAGCCCTTTCATATCTACAGAGCAATTTGGGAGGCCTGTATATTAAAGGGGACACAGAAGAGCCGACTGCTCTGATTATTGCTAGACAATTGCCCTCACTAAGTTTGCATCCACTTGGCTGGATGTGACACTCTTATTCCCATTAAGAATTTGGTGACATAGAGTAGTAGAAATGGGATGATGTTTAAGAGCAGCACGAACGAGACTGCACACTTCAGGAATGTCTGGGAGCTAATCTGCAACTGAGGAGGAGAAAGACCTGAGTGCACTAGTCACACACCGGAGGATTTTGAGTCGCTTGGGTGCGGGTGCTGCATGGAAGGGAAAAGTGACCCTGGGTCATCCCGGGTGAGGAGTCTGCATCCTGACCATGCCTGTTTAGGAAGCATGCACTCGAACTCGACGAGGAACAGAAAAAGCCTCCTAGGAGGAGCAGAGGTGGGGGCAGAGGAGAACCCGTCTTACAAAGACCGACTCGAAGAGTTTGGCTTTGCAAAGCAAAGGATGCAAGAGCAGACCTGATCACTGCCTAAAGTACTTCAAGGGGTGAACTGCCAAGGAGGGAGGATGGCATTTTCAGTTCAAGGACAATACTGGCACAGGACAAAAAAATGGGTATAAAGTAGCCATGAATACATTGAGGCTGGAAATTAGGAAGTTTCTAGCCAGCGGAAGAAGGATGCTCTGCAACAGCTTTCTCATAAGACCAGCAACCCCTCCAGCCCATCCAAAAAAACCTCACTAATTTGAAGACGGAGTAGGGCCAAAGTATGAACAGGACACAGAACATGTGACATGGTTGCCAATGATGACTGATTGCCGACCCGAGCAAGGAACCTCCCACTCTTGTGTCCAATGGTCCAGGGCTCTCAAGTAGCTCCTGACCTCATGAGTAGCCCCAGGGTTTAAGTTGCTACTGAATGAGGCCAGACAGCAGAACCCAAACCCATGTTTATGAACATGAGCCTCCAATGCGATGCCACAGCCGGCAAAGCAAATACAACTCTGCCTTGCATCTGCCCATGCTTGTCAAGCAAGACCCAAGAAGTCATCCTCCCGCTTTACACGGTCTTAGTGTGATGGCGATTGGAGGTATACTCGGGATACCTTTAACAAATGCTTGGATGCTTATCTTGCTGGGGTGATCTGACCCCAGCTGACTTCCTGCCCCTCAGGCAGGGGCTGGACCCTTCTCACGAAGTCCCTTCCAGCCCTAACATCGATGAATCGCATTTAGACTGATGGAAGAGCAGCGGTGGAAGCAGGTGGAACGGGACAAGGTGGCTTCTACAGTGAGCTGCTCCCAGCCCAGGTCAGTCTTGCAAAGGCGAGACATTGGGATCTCCACGGGCTTCCCAACCCTCCTGGACTCATGTCTGAACCAAAAAAACCCTCAAATAGAAATGGAGTCATAATCCTGTGATGCTGCCACATTCCCAGAGAGCATCGGAGAGGTGCACAAAGTTTTTGTGGCCTTATTGCAAAGTCCTCTGCAGGCCCCAAGTGAGAGCTGACCTATTGAGCAGGTCTCTTGGTGGATACGATGTCTGAGCTTTATGTCTTTATGTGGGCCAGACGTCCAGCAAGTCCTTGCCAGGTCAGTTCTGACTTGGATGCAACCCTTGCTGCTCATCCCTCCTCATGGCTAGCAACTGCTGCAAATCAAGGGGTCTCCCCGCCCCGCTGGTATTAGGAACATCAGTCAGGGTCAGACGCTTCCTGAGTTTCTAGTAGACCTCATCCTGACGCACGTTCCTTAGAGGCGCCTCCTCTCGCTTCCAGCAGAGAAACCCACCCAGCAACATCATCTCCCTCCAGCCAGAGAGATGGGATATCCCTATCTGCCTCTGAGCAGCCATTTCCCGGGAGCGAGGGGTTCTCTTGATATATAGCAGCTATAAAAGCCGAAGAACCAAGCCGGAGGATGAAAGGAGAAGATATGAAACTCTGCTACCTGAGGGGCAATCCTAGCCCAGAAAGCTGGTTTTCCTAGTCTCCCTTTATTCCCGTCTCCCCCCACCAGTGCTGTAACCTTTCCGATAACACTTGTTTCGAGTTCATTAACAAGCGGGGATTGCAGCGGCCCCAATAAAGGCCTCGTTTGCATATAAAAAGCTTTGCAGCTCTGTTAGGAAGTTCATTATAGATAATTGAAGAGGCGAGCACCATAAAGAGGAAATCCTCACAATGTGGCTTTATCTGATTGACCTAATGTTCTTTCTAATTGAAATTTTTAAAAGGCAATTTCTTTGGATGATGTACCAAGGAAAGCTGCGGTGCTCAGCCCGGGCCCTGGGTTCGAAACCGTGTTTGACACCTGCTTTCTAATATGGGTCAGTATGCAGCTAACAGACTCTGCCCCCGGAGGAAACGGTGAGGTGGTTGGCCATGGTGCCTTGCTCAGGACTGTACTATGAAAGGTAGGAGGTCTTGCTGCAAGGAAATAGGCCTGGTGGAGATTCAAGAGGAAGAAATATAAAGAGTGAAATACATGGCTTTCTGTCATGGGGACTCTACGTTGGCTTTATCTTTGTGGCTTGCCTTAATCTGAAATCAGTGGGAAGATATATCCTACCCTTTGTGTATCAGACGTATAGAAGACCCACCAGGAATGAGTAATCCCACCCGTACTAACTTCCATAATTAATCAGCGATTCACTCTTAGTGGGATCAGGTTCCCAGGCAGCTGAAAAACCGCGTCTGACTCGTGCAAGGACAATGCATTACAAAATGGGTGCTTATTAATTCATTTCACCTGCATCGTTTAATCCTATCAGTAAGCGCAACACTGTACAGAGAGCTAATGAACATAAAGTCACCATACAGCTAATTCCCACGGTTGGCAAGAGACGCTCCCTGCAAATGGCTGCGTTTTGCCAGTTGTCAAGTCAGTGAGCAGACACAATGGGAACAAGCAAAGGGGAAGCGGCCTGCGAAGGGCCGTGCTCGTTTTGTCGACAGCACTTTAATTTTCATTATTTATAACCCCGCGCGGTATTCTAGTGGATGTGCTTTGCTGCGGCTTGCAGAAATGTTGAAGTCTTGGTAACAAGAGGCTTTTAGCTCCTTGCCTCGTCGTGTCTCGATGCCTGTTCCACCTGAGCTCCTATTAAGACCGTTGAAAGGCGTGGAGGGGCCTCCAGTTTTGGGAAACAATGACCCAGCCACTGTGGGTCTTTGGTGGGGTTGCACAGACCATCATGAAGTTTTAAGGCCTCACCCACAGTGCTGTCCCACCAGAGGTAGGATCTGGCCAGGAACTCAAGAGCTGACAATCTTCTTCTTATGAAAACCATCTGGGGCTCTTCGATGGCTGCCAACGGTCAGGACCTTGGCTTGAGGCCCATTTCCAGCCGCTCCATATGGAGGGATGTTTATTTTAAATTTCCAATATTTCACATGGAAGTAGGTCCAGGGTCCCAAGTGTCTGGCGTATCATTACATACATCTGCCAACGTCCTCTGCCGCCTCTAGGCTCCCAGTCTGGGAGAGACAAGACTATTTATGTTCGCCCCCGGCAACTGCCCTTGTGAGCGCTGGTGTGGTTACCACTCCCCGCTCTCCCCAAAACGCAGCTCCTCGGGCACCTGCACGCTGCAGTGAGCTTTGGACTGTCGGTCTACATCAAAGGGTGGGGAGGAGAAGAAATGTAGAGGCAGATGCACACAAGGTGTGCACAGGGATTGGTGCTGCAGTTGGCACTACGTGGCTTGACACCTCGGCGGGGACCCACTTATCAGTGACTTGTGCAAACACACAGCTGACAAGACAGACACAGGGAGAATCTGAGCACTGCAATCCCCTCCTCCCTGGTCTCTTCTCAAGCAGGGCACTGACCTCTTAGCTCAGACGCAGGCAATTATTTCAGCCGGAGAGTTGCTTAACAAGGTTTGGTGCGCTATCGAGGGCAGCATGGGTAGCTCCACCCTTGAAAGTTGTCCCACCCCCTGGTTGCCATCTTGGGACTGGAAGTCCCACCCCCTGACCTTTGCCAACAGAAGTCCCTCCCTTTACCCCTTTCCAAATACTCCTTTGGGAGGGTAGAGTTGCCATTTTAGAACCAGCAAAAAACAAAATCATACCCTAAAAGTTAAACACCAACTATAACATTTCAATTTTATTACAAAAAATAGTTTTGGCATGACTTGTGGTTGTACACAACAACTCAGAAATAAAGTCTTAGCCTTGTATATTGCGGGGCGGGTATATGGTGGGGTGTGGGGTGTGTGCATGGGGGGATGTGGGGATGGTGTTTGTGGATGATGGGGTGTAGGGGTGTGTGTTTGTGTATGGTGGGCTGTGAAGGGCATGGGGGGAGTTTATGAAGGGGTGTGGCTGTGTGTGTGGAGGGAACAGGGTATGTTGGAGGTGTATATGTGGGGGGATGTGGGGGCAGGGTGTGGGTATGCAGTGTTTGTGGGGTGTGAGGGAGGGTAGGGGGTTATGAGGACTCCCCCCACACTCTCCCCTTGGCATGCAGCCCCAATGGTGGCAGCGGCAGCAGCAGGCAGGGGCACTTGGGGTGCTTGTGCCCAGTGCAGGCACTGGTCCCCAGGTCCTGGGATCCTTTGGAAGAGAAGGGGAGCCCTGGCCCCTGCTTCCCTGTAGAGTCCTGGGCCCTGCACGGCAGGGAGCAATGAAGGCAGCCAGCTCCAGCACATGGAGCTTCCCTCTGGTGGCGTGCAAGTGCAAAACCTGCACGTGTGCGTGGGAAGTGCTGTGTGATAAAGGCAATCTGGCCAGGCTGTGCTCCTTGCCACAATGTGCAATGCTGATCACAGTTGTGCACTGCTGGGCACCAGCGCCTGCACCAGGTACCAGCACCCTGAGCACCCTTGCCTGCTGGTGCTCCTGCTGCCACTGGTGAAGTCCATGCCATGGGATGAGTGGGGGTTAGGGTTCTCACCACCCCCCCACCCTGCCTACCCAAGCTCCTACCACAAGCAGCTGCAGCAGTGGCTGTGTGTTGACCGGGCCAGGCCCTTCTACCCACAAAGGTGAGAGCAAGGTGCAATAGGGTACGTTTGTGGGGAGGGTGTATACATAGGCACCTCACTCCTACCCTCGTGGGCGGAAGGGTTGGGCAGGGTTCAATTCTTTGGTGGGCACCATGGGCCAGATGAAAGTGGGCTGGATCCAGCCTGCAGGCCATATTTTACCCACCCCTGCTTTAGGTCATGTCCTTACCAACCCATCTGTCCACTGCACCCCTCTTGGATGCCCTCTTTCGGCTCTGCTATTTCTGTCACTTCAAGTTTATGGTCTTGTCCTCCTGTCAAGGTTTGATTAAGCCTATCCCTCATTGCAGCCTCGTGCCCTTGCTCTGTCAGGGCTGTCATCCTGAATGCCTGGTTTGCCAACACACTCCCACAACCATCTGTGTGCTTTATTGACTCCATCCCCTGCAGTGGGATCACCCTTGCTGAGCTAACACCCCCAGCCACCACACTGCAACCTCACAAGGATCCATCTCTACCACAAGGCATGAAGCAACAATTTATTTAATGAATATATTTTGAGGAAGAAAGCTACTTGCCCTAACCTGAAATGCACTGGGCCTTTACTTGATGACTCTCCATACACATAGGTTTGCTTCCATCTAATCTCCCCAACGTCCTTCCAGCTTTGTTACCCTCCTACTTTGTGTCATGGCCAAAACAAGGTGGTGAGAGCTGTGGAGCAGGGACCATGTATACACAGAGGATGCTTTTTAAAACACCACTGATGTATGTTTGGCTATATTATATGATATGATAT
>JAGPOW010001296.1:136513933-136525761 GCA_030014935.1 Caiman crocodilus
ATATTATGTAAGCTAACATTTTAAAAAATATAATATTATATAAAATTTTAAATCCATTGAGAGAGGAAGGGAAGGAAGGTGGTAGCTAGCAAGCTACCTTGATGCACCACCGTAGGGAATCTTGCCACTGACTTCAATTGCAGTAAGGCTTCACCCACAGGCAGCAAGAAGAAGAGCTGATAAGACAGAGGGGCCATACCTGGCCATGAGACCCTCCAGCCCATTGTGAGGTTTGAACAGGCAGCCTCTTAAACTGGAAGTAGTATACATGGTACTCCAGTAATGCTGCAGTGTGACAGGACCAATTAGCTTGTCCTGTGCTAATCAGCCCACACGGCTACATACTATTCCCATGCCAAGCAGCAGCACAGATGAAGCCGCATGACAATGCTTCAGGACACTACTACGGGTATGGTACCTTTACCCTACAGACACAGCCTGAGAGCAAAAGATACCATGGACTGGACGGGCTAGTCTGATTGAATTCCTCTCTCAAGCCGATGGGGTCCTTCTGAACTGGGACATGATACATGGTCTTGTGACATGGGTACAGCACAAGGAAATGAAGGGCTTCCACTTCTAGGGCTGGCAATCTGCCCTGCTTCTTCCTAGAATCCACCTAAAATTTATAATGTACCCCACAAAAGAAATCCCAGTGCAAGAAGCTGGGCAGACCAGGAAGAAGTGAGCCATTGCCGGTGCAGGGGAAGTCTGGGACTAGTGAGTTACGGTCCACATGGTGTTTACATTATTACACTACTAATTCTCCTGGTCATAAAAATTATATTTAAAATGTACACGAATAGTATCAGGAACCGTTATTAGGTTATAAAGCGGAATCAGGTCAAGGCTTTGCAGGCAGAATTCCAAGCTCCATAAATTCCTGGATATACTTCCCCCAAATTTACATCGGCGCTGGCAGCAATCAAACCAGCTACAAAAAGCTCAAGCGGTCAAAGAATTTTTTAATGCCCCATATATTTTATCTGTGTTTCTGAAGTTTACAGTGCCATTAGTTTGATTGATGGGGTACATATTTATCAGCACAGCAAAAGTAATAATATATAAAGAAAATGCCCATAACCTTAAAGGCAGCTGATGACGAGACGGCAGTGGGATTTATGGAAAGAGTAAGCATCAGCAGAGATAACAAAAGAATAATTGAGTTCTCCCATCCCCATCCTTGTTAAGGGTCTCCTTATGGACTGCAGGTGAATGCAGTGCTGGAGAAGGTGCTTTATTGATAGCTCTGGAGACCAGGTCTCTATCCAGACAAGAGGCATAACAGAGTGGCTATTCTGTATTTCAGCTAGGAACTGGAGGGATTGCTTTCTGATGCCTGAATCCTGGTGCAGGAAGATGAAAGGGGAGAGACAGGAAGATGGATGGATGGATGGATGGATCTTCATAGCCCACTTGGTCTTTGGCCTCTGTGCCATGATTGCCATGGGCGGATGATTTGTGACTCTGGATGGGCACTTTAGTTTGCTACTGACCTGAAATGGGTTCCTCACAATGGGCGAGTTGTTAGAGTGGTTGAGCCATCTGGCAGCATTAGTGCTACCCTACAGCTTGGTCAAGGAGCAGAAGAAGTAGCCTGTGCACCCAGGCTCTGAGATCATGGTGGTACGCTCAAGGGAGTGGAAAGGTCTGCATGGCCCGTGAACCAGGGCCAGGGTGAGGGCAGATGAACCCTCAGCCCAACCTTAGAAGAGGACTGATTCAAGGAGGAGGACCAAGATGGACTGCTATAAGGTAAAGCCTTCCTAAGCAGTGGTTGGGATGGAAAGGCAGACTTCCCCACAGCCCCGCCACATACCATGTTTCACTAAACCACCAGCAGGCTGAGTTTTAAGAAGAACCAAGGAAGAGAAGAGGACAAAAGAAGAGAGTAATGATCTTCAGAGGCTCAAACACTGTCAAGTCTAAGAGCATGCCTTTCACATATGAACCAATGCAAGCTCCAGCCTCCTGGAGCACAACGACTGCAGGAGGAACAGAGCTGGGGACAAGCTACTCTCCAGGGCTTCGTTCAGTACCACGATGGGTCCCCCCATCAGGTCCTGCTGATGTTATTCACACCAGCTTATGCAGGCTCCTTGCTCCACGGTGTCTCATTCACTGAAGGCAGCTGTGGGCTAGACACAAAGGCAGATTTCATGTCATTCTGGCTCCAGAAAATGCCTTGATGGGCAGGAGACCAGGAGAGAAGCACAGAGATTTGGGGCCTTCAAAAGGAGCTTATTCTCTGCCTCTGTCCTGCCATCTGTGCCTTCCCATCTGTGAGCTTCAGGTCCATTGAATGCATTGTGTGTCATGCTTCGGTCCATTAACAAGAGCCGGGGATGCACCTCACCACTGGGAGAAATTCAGTGGCCTCAACCTCTGTTTCTGCTCAGCACAGTATCTGTAAGGTTGTAGGGACTCCAAGTCTCACAGTTCAGCATGAATCTAGTAATAAAAAGCTCCATCCTTGGAGGTTTTTAAGACTCAGCTAGACAAAGCCTTGGCCTAGATGAAGTAGCTGGGGATGGTCCTGCTCTGAGCAGGGGATAGGACCTCCTGAGGCCCCTTCCAACTCTCATTTTCTGTTTCTATGATTCTATATGTTACAAGAGAAGCTGGAAAATGTGACCCAAACTCACCCTGAAGGTTCAAATCTGGGAAAAGAAGCCCACCTACATCCTTCAGTCTTATCTGGGGGGCTGACTTCTGGGGTTGGCTGTACTGAACCTGGCCAATGGAGCTATGTGTTGACTGTCTTGAAACAATGCTGTCACAGGTGTGCCCCATCTATGGTCACCCAGTGCAGCAAGCTGCCCCCTGCCCACCCCAGGCGCAAGCATCATGCCAGCCAAAGTGCATGACAAATTGAGTATCATGAAGGTTCACAGCTCCCTATCCACCAGTAAGTCCTATGGGTGGAAGGGAGAGGACCACTGTCTTGCTGATGCACACAGCAGTGTTAGCAGGTAAAAAAGGACAACCCAGTTATTTCTGTCCCTGATGCAACCCTGACGGGAGCCATAGGACTGAGTTGGCAAAGCAGCACTTGATTTAGCCTCTGATTCAATGGGGCTTCCTGACAATCCAGCAGTACCTGCATTCTGCGCTGCAGAAACCAATGAGAAAGCAGGGAGCAGAGCATTTCTCTGGGAAATGGAAGCAAACTCAATGCATCTTTACACTGAAATGACTCCTTGGCACACAAGTAGATGGGAAGGGGCAACTCTCCCTCACCGTGGTGGTACCAAACTCCCTTTCTGACTACCTTGACAGGCACAGATTAAAATACATGAAGTGTCTCTGGGGAAGAAACACTGGGAACCCAGGTCCTCCTACCCTGTACATACTCTGACCACCAGGCCACTGTGTAAAACAGGACCATTCCCCTTTGCCTCCAATTCTGAATTAAAGCAGTAGCTGTCACTGGGTGCGTTTACATGTGCAATTAATGTGACTGACTATACTCCAGTTCAATATGAGCTGGAGTAAACTAATCCAGACATCACCATCTACACATGCATTTAAGGGTAATAATTTATTGTGCTGGTGGATACCACTTGTGTCTGACGGGACTATCCATCAGCATGGTAAATTAGTTCACTGCTCCCTGATCGCTGCACACATGTAGATGGTGACACTTTATTGCACAGCAAACTAGTCTCCTGTGCAGTAGAGTGTCTCGTGCAGACATGCCCACTGTCTGCAATGAGCCTGCACTACGCACACTCAACACATGTCTATACACTGACCAGGTCAGTGGACAGAAGCAGAAGAAGACCTAGTTTCGATGCGTGAGATAAGGCCTGCACTGTTCGGTCCAGATAAGCCAGACACTTCTGGATGTGGGCAGAAGTAAACTGCACTGATAAAAAGAAGGGTTTGGAGGCACACACTACTAGACGTATGGCCCCAAGCCCCAGCCTGGTCCTTTGTGGATATGGACTTGCTCAAGGTGACAGAGAAAGCCAGGAGCAAAGCCGGGAACTGAGCTGCAGTCCTTGCTTAGCACACTAACCTCAGCTTATCCTTCCTCAGAAGAGAGCACGACAAGATCTGTTTTCCATAAACCCAAGTTGACTGGCATTAATTATATTACTTCCTCTTTTTTTTTTATCCACGTCTTCTATCAGCCGTTCCATTATTTTCACCGTGATCAATGTCAAGGAGACAGGCTTATAATAACTTGAGTTATTACATTCACCCTTTTTAAATGCTGGCACGACGTCAGCTTTCTTCTCGTCCTCAGGAACTTCCCCAGCATACCAAGGCTCATTAAAAATCAGCATTTAACAACCCAGAGGGGCAGCTCCCTTCTGGACAGAGACTGAAGCAGGGGTCTCAAGGTAAAAATACAGCCTGTGATCATGTAATTATCTCCCATAATGTGAAGGCATAAAACCTATGCATTAATTCTAGTATATCCTAACTTCTGAGTGATTGGCTTTGCAAACTTAATAACATTCTTTTAATGTAGGGTTTCTGGTGGCATGTAGGCGTGTGTGTGACATGATAAGTATGTGTTCTCCGGGGCAAGGCCTGTCATTTACTATATGCCTGTACAACACACCTCGTGTGACGGATCCTCTAGGAGAAGTGTGAAACAATAGCACCAACAAGCCTGTACAAATCTGTGGAGGGCAGGAGCCCTGAAGCTGGAGAAGGATTATGCAGAGGGATGGAGCAGGTAAATCTGGGAACAATCATAAGAAAATAGGCTGGCGGGGATTAAACTGCATACTAGACTCTCCAGGGAGGTGGGGAGAGCCTCAGTGCTTAGGATTTTTAAAATTGGGTTGGACAACACCATAGAAAACACGGTGTCCGAGCAGGGCGATGAGCTGGGGAAGCTAACCAGTCCCTCTGTCCTTCCCTGGGTTTCTTTGGCTCAGTGTCCCTTGGTCTCAGATATCCTCTCTTCCGTGAACAGAGGTCCTGAATGCCTGCATTTTTAGGACTTTTACTAGAGGACTCTTTTGGTGTTCATTTAAGCAGTAAGCCTGCAAACAGTCCTGCAATTCTTGACCCTGTTGTATAGCTAAGGCACCAAAAGCCACCCGCTACCACTGGGAGAGCTGATGGGCCTTTTGGTCTCCAACTCCACACTAGGGAATGGTCCTTTTTTAAAGAGAGGCTGTCATGACGGGGAATATCTGTAAGAGCCAGCAAGTCAACCGGCAGCATCTGTGAACATGCTTGCCTAGCATCCTCGCCTAGCAGAGAGCAGCACCTGTGAGCATCCTTGCCTAGCATTTATTGCCCATCCAAACCCTGGGTGAAAGGAGACTGCAGATCTCCAGAGAAGGTCCCGTTTGAAGTCAAACCCCACAAGATCATCCCAGCCATACACGTAACCAAATGCATATAAACTATGGGAAGTGCAAGTCTCCTTAGGTGACATTTCCCTTTTCCACCCAGGGAATAGTAACTGCAGCCCCCTTCCATGGGGCATCAGCACAGCTACCCCAATGATGCTGGTGATAAATATCTACTGGACTTCACAGGAAGCAGGACGGTGGGACTCTTCCCGTGTCTCTCTGCCCTGAGACTGGGAAATAAGGCCCAAGCTGAGGCCAGTGGACATGTGCTCAGAGAACAGGCCAGGAGAGGGTATGGGTACAGGCTCCAGGGAGATGGGGAATGAATCCATGGTCAAGTAAGAGATGCCTTCCAATGGGGGGATTCAACAACTCCCCTTCCCCTTAGCTCAGGCCCAAGTGCTCCAAGCCCCTAACAAAGAAGGCAGCTGAGGCTAAAACAGGGAAAGGACAAAGCCTTGGGCTTCAAAGCCAGGCAATGCCCAAAGTGACCTGGGAAATCGAGGGGGTCCTTTCCCTTCCTCTTTGAGAACCTCTTGGCCCCCAAAACTGGGTAGTCCTGTTGTCCCATGTTGTAGACATCAGGGTAGCTAGTCCAACTGTCCTCCAGCTGTGCTGAACACCGCCATGAGTCTTGATGATAACGATGCCATGATGGCAAGCATCGTTGCCATGCCCTGGGGGGAAATCCCCGATGTTATGTTTGCCGCCCCCATGACAGGTAAGCTCAGATGGCTACCAAAGCTAGCCCAGCTCTTGTGAGCAATGTGTAGCAGGATCCTTCATCTCCATGATACCCACATCGCGGTTTTGCTGCAACAACTCCCAACAGCAGGCTCCTCATTAGCCAGAAGACACGGTGCAGGCCACCAAGTCACATTCGGTGCCAGTGAAGGGAAGTGGACTGAGGGAGAAGGGTGCGGAGTGGGCACTGGGTGACCAAATCCATTGGTCCACTGCGCTGGACATGATATAAACTCCACATGAGAAACAGAGCCTGCCTCGAAGGCCACCTGCTCCCAATGGACATGGGTAGGCAGGGAAAGAGTGGCATAGAGATGCGACCCAGCTCAGCCAAATGCACCCGGCCCGGTCTCCAAGAGCAAGATGCCACCCTGCTGAAATCCAGCATGGTGCCCTACCCTGGCCCAGGTTCTTAAATCCAATATCTTTTATTAGACCAACCTTTTCATCAAAAGACACTGGAGGCACCCAAAGAACTTTGTCCGCCTATGTCCTTAGACCAACGCGGCTACAACCTCCATCCCTACACTGCTCCAGGCTGCTTCTCAGTAGTGCTCGCCAGCTCTTTTGCCTATTCCTGGAAAGATAATGTTTTCTGACACTCAGTCTATACCTTCCTTATCCGGCCCCATCTTTCAGTGCTATACGACAAGGATTCCTCTTCTTTCTCTGCCACTGCACTAGCGAGGAGATGGCACCGAAACCCTCACACTGATGGGAGTCCAGATGCCGATGCAACCCGCCTCTCCGGACTCTCCCCAGATGCCACCTTGCCAATGCTTGGAGCAGATGGACCGAGGTCCATCCCACCCTCCAGGGTACCTCCAGTCATTGCAAAATCCGTGCTGTCCCCTGCTCCTCGTGCAGGGAGCAGCTGAGGGTGCTGGGGAAGCTCGACGTTACCTGTCTCTTCCTCGCGCCACGGCTGCTCTGCTTGGCAGCTGTCTCTCCAGCTCCGCTCTCATCCCTTCACCTCCTCTCCTCTCCGCTGCCAATCCCCCCTGGATGCTCGCAGAATGTGAATGCAGCAGGTTGCCGGCAGGTTGCCATAGTAACACCTTGCTCTTTTTCTCTTAATGATAGACAGGTGCCAGGATAAACGAGCGGATAATCAACAAGAGGGGAAGAATTAGAGGCTCTGATATTGGCATCTCTATTGCTGTCACTGCGATCCCTGCAGAATGATGGATCCATTAATGAGCAGAGATGGAATTTTTCGGCAACGACACCTTTTGCAGCTGCGTCTCCGGCCGGGGCCAGTATCTGGGTAACCCAGGCCTGGGCTGGAGGCTGAGTTGTTGCCACAGTAACGACGGACGATGCATCCCTTCCAGGCCCCGTCCGCAATGCAAGCGCAACTGGCTCGTGACACTCGCCAGACAACAGACGGACACGGAGGAGCTGTGTCTCCGCAGCTGCCTTTTGTCGCAGCACAACGGCGGGTGCGGGGTGGGGGGGGATCCCCGTCTGTACCGATGCGTTCTTGGAAAGTCAGCTCAGGCATCCCACACGGTCTCAGCAAGAGCCACCAGCTGTAGGAAGGAGGTGTGGTGCACTACAGTGCCGTGAGCCTGGGTCAAAATCTCCAGCTGCAACACAGAGCGTCCCCGTGAGCTGTCGGAGGTCAGCCACGTGGGCCCTTAGGGCAGGACCGAGGTGCATGGGCAAAGCTAGAAGGTGCAAAAGGGCAAATCAAAGACTTGCCCACTCCTGCTGCCCAGCAGGCTCCCGTGCCAAAGGCCCACAGGTTTTCTATAGCCGAGGGCTGCATGACAGCGACGTGGCCGGCTTCGCTGCCTACTCCCCTGGTGCTGCTTGCACCTGGGCTGAAAAGGGGACAATATTCGCATAAGACTCCATGCAGGACACTGGTCCCCCGCAAAGCCGGGGGTGTTGGGAAGGAGTGGCTGGGTGTGCTACGAGTCCAGTCTGCAGTAAACTGGACGTTGGGGATGGAAAAAAGGAGAGGGCATTTGCTCAGCGCTGGCCTGCCAACGCCTGGCTCCCAGCATCGCTCCCTGCCGTCCTTTATCACCAGTGCACAAAGCCGCCTGCCGTATCTGTTTGCAAAGAGCAAGCGCAGGGGGACAAGGAGAAATCAGTGTGCTCCAGTGCCCGAGGCCTGCGGTGCAGGTCCCCGTTCGGCGCGAGGCGGACAGCGACACTGGGGGAACGAGGGCGCCACTGCTCCGCAGCCGCCTGCCGCTGCACGTCTCGCAGGACTTCCTGTGGCTGGTGACAAATTAATATTTGAAGCCGCTGTTTCTTTTATGTGGGCTCGGCTGTCATTAGCCCAACCAACCCCACCGAACATGCTTTGGTGTCAGGGTTTTTAGTTCTCTTCCCTTTCAGGCAGCAGATGAAAATCCTTTTCATACAAAGCTGGTTTGGGGGAGGAAGGAAAAAGGCCCAAACGCATGAATTGGCAGAGTGCGGGGAGACGAAAACCTCCTTCAAGGTAATTAAATGATTATGTAGCTTCTAAACCCGCCAGATCACAGCTCCACCATCAAGGTTTGCTTTTGACTTTTGCTTTCCTTTTTCTCCCCCCTCTAAACCCATACAAAGCTAAAATCCTAGCAGGGCCCAGAACAAGACGGTGTTCGTTTTCAATGGCAATACAACACAAAAAAAGCCTTAAATCCTTTATGCCATCCACTCAAGTAGACCACCTCCAGCTTCCCATCTCACAGGAGGGTCTATGAAGCACTGGCGTGATAACTGCCATGCCAGATCAGGCAGCGATGGGAGGCAGCGCCTCTATTGTGAAGAGGATCGTCCAGGTGACCTCGGGATCATTTGTACCTCTGCCCTACGACAAACCACTTGGCTCGCTGCCTCTGTTTCCCTCCCCTCTATGAGGACTGCTTTGAAATGCCTTTGAGGTCTCCTTGGCTTGGATGGGGATGACCCGGCCTCAGGCGGGGAGTCGGACTAGATGACTTCTCGCGGTCCTTTCCAGCCCGACTCCTCTGCGGTTCTCGCTGCCTGTCCTCTGCCCAGAGCAAGGGGAATTTGACCTCGGACAGAGCTGCTTGATGCTACTGTAATGCATGCGGCCACTGCGACACTGGACATTGCCAGCTGCTTTTAAGGAACCTGCTGGACACCTGGGGCTGCAATGGAGCAAGCAGCCTGTCTCAGGGATGATTAAACCTTGTTGCTTTTATAAATGGCTCTCTTTGTACAAAAATGCTCGGTATTTAAACCTCCGATCATTTTCCTCTCCTCCCGTCTCCTGCTTCCCCCTCGCCCCGACAAATGAGATCAGCTCCCTTTTATAAAGCAAGAACTCACTGAGTATATTTCCAGCCAGCAGACTTTGCTTTCAAAAACCTGCTGTAAAGGGGAAATTATACGTCAAGGTGAAGTATTTCTGCTGCAAATCATCCCGAGACGTCGTCAACCCTATTTGATTGAGTTCACCACCATAATCATAAATACTCTTGTTTTATGGCCCTGCTGAAGTTCGTAACCAGAAGCAAACAGGGCTTTCCCAACAGGCTCCACAACAACTATATTCAGTCATTCTGACTTCTCGAAGCAGCCTCGCCAACCTGCTGCCTGGCGTTGGCACGAGATGGAAGAGCAATGCCACGGGCGCCAGCGAGCGATCAAGGTACTGGTTGTCAGTATTATTGTTCAGGCTTAATGTCAAGAGCCGATTCTGCAGCCCTGAACCAAAAAAAGCAGTTCCAAAATACTTGATTCAAGGCCACAAGGCACTCATCCAACATGAAAGACCAACTCTTGAAGCCCCCATTCAAATGCTCTTTCACTTTGTGGTGAGGGTGGGAAGTGAGAAGGAGGTTGAAGATTTAGCCCTGGGTATTTAGACATTACCTATCTATAGCCCCATGCACTTTGAACCACCTCATGTATTTTCTCCTGTCCTACTGGTCTCTAATTTAGCACTGCTGGTGCTAGTATAAGGGTTACTTTGCCCCATCCTAGAGGTGGCCACATGCTGAGTACCCAGTTTGGTGCTGAAACGTGTCCTAGATCATGCACAGGAGGCCTGGCTTTAAGGAATAATGCCATACTCTTACAGGGGAAGCAGATGATCCTGCAGGCCTTCTTTCTGTCTCCATCCTACTGGTCATCTCCAAAGCGATCTGGTATCTTGCATGAATCTGCCCCTGGCAGAAAGAGGCCAGCTGGCTCTCATCAGAGCATAACACAGAGGCTCCACGAGAGACCAGGAAGGCAATCAGAGCAGTCCTGCATAAACCGCCTGGCGTCTGATGAAACCAGGACCTAAGCATAAGCCTCTGGAAGCACGTTGGCATGTCTCCATGTTTGGATCCACCTTCAAATGCACAAAGCGTGGACCACGTGCTACATGAGTGGGAAGACTCGGCCCACGCGGGGTTTGGCTGGACGATGCCACACGGGTAGCAAAGAAGAGTGGGCGAGAGAAGACAGCAATGCTGGGGCGAAGGCCAGATTGCGGGGGAGAAGGAACAAGCCTGGTATGCTGACAGCAATGAGTAACTAGGGGAAGAGCGGCTGGCGGACGCGCGTGCGACAAAGTCTCACCAATGTTTGTTTACTTGGCAAGGCGGCTCTTGGTGCGATGGGACCAGACGCTCCTGGAAACGCTCCACGCTCCGATGCTCAGCCGAAAGCTGGAAACCAGCACATGGGATGTTCCACCCACCAAACAGTAGGAAAAAAATACCTGCTCAGGACAGACCGATTCAGCGGGTACTCGCTCCAAACAGAAGCGCAAGCCCCCCAGCGAAGAAGAAGGAGGAAAAAGGCTGCATTGAGGCAGCGACGGGAGTATGAAGGATGGAACGACTAATGAAAACAGTCTACGCTTGAGGGCCCAAACACTGGGGAAGATGTCACAAGGAAAGCTGGCTTTACAAGGCAGAAACTACATCCCAGCCGATGCCTAAACTGAGCAGTCCAGGAACTCGTCGGTGGCCATGCCAGGCTCCCGATGGTAGGTGAGGGACAGCTGGCACGTCCATATGGTTTCCGAAGCTCGAACGTCTATATGATTCAACGAAGCTAGGCTCCAGCCCAAGTGGTGATGCTCTGGCTAGTAATGGCCAGGACAGAAATGGATACAACTAGGAGGCATGGAAGAAGAGTTTCCAGAAGAAAATGTTGGCTGAATATTAAGAAACAATCTCTTCCAGTGAAATGTGTTAGGCTGTTAATAGGGTCTTCTGGGAAGTGGAAGAAGAGCACTAGTGCCACACAAAACAAGACTGGACCACGCGTCTTAGGAAGGATGTAGTAGGATACAGCAGAATATGGAGAGGACATGGTAGGGCCAGCCCTCTATTGATCTTTGTGGGATGGGCTAGATACTCCAGGAGGTCTTCCCCTTGTTTTTGTTAATTGGGGCATGTCAAATATCTGGTGACAAGTCCAGGACTCATGAAGAGGAGCCACACAACCACACACTTTTCCCTGTCCTCCTAGGCCAAACCACCATGGACGCCCTTGATTCTGGAAGTCATCCTTCCATACGCTGGACCCTCTCCTAATACTCAAAAGGGCTTCATCTCCACAACACACCTGGACTACTAATGTCATCTGAAGCAAGTAGTTTCCTGCCCGGGGAAAAATGCTTGGGCCCGTCTCTTTTCTCTAAAGATCATGAACTTTTTTCAAGTTACTAGAAGTATCAGGTTATCCTCCATTAACCAGGTGACTGAGAGGGCAGTCCTGTCTCAGTTCACCAGGCTGGTAGGTAGAGCTAGGTGTGGAGCTAGAGATTGCAGGGGTAAGGCTACAAGTCAGGAG
>JAGPOW010001296.1:136538619-136554049 GCA_030014935.1 Caiman crocodilus
TGATGGTGGCCACTTGCTCACTGATACCCACTGGCTCATTTGACACACTCCTGGTCAGCGATCTGATGACAACAACTTCTGATCACAATAGTTCGGAGCTGATTTGCACCACCCCAGTAACCTAGAGGTGAAAGGCTCCATAACCCGGTCTCATTTTCAGTCATTCCCCCAGAATTTATTCTAACATAAAAGAATTCAAAGAGACAACTGAGAGAATAAAAATAAAGAAACCCTGAACTCCCAGAAGAACAAAGGACTTATGCTGTCTCAGATCAGTCTTGTTTGAAGTCTGGGAAAGTTAAGTCATAGGAAAGTTAAGAGGATGAAACGCAGCAGCCATGACTGGACATGCGGGATCTGACTGGCTGGCTTCTTGCTAAATGGCTAAAAAATCTCAGAAACTATGGAGCCGGAGATGGACAATAGCCGAACAACTCCAGCAAACCCCAAAAGGATGTGGGCTACTGACTGTTTCAAGGAGACCGTGCAGGGAAACGAAGCTCTTCATTTCCTGGTCACCATTTCCAATCCTCAGCAGCCTCACCAGCTTGGTGCTTAGTGGGAGGGTATGAACACCACGAAAGCACTGCTCTAGCTATCAATGGTGTCATCAGAGATGAAACCACATGGTTCCTCCACAGCAAATTCTCAGTCTCAGAAAAAATCCCTCCAGAAGGAATAATAACACTTATTACTCTACTGGCATCTCATTTTGAACAATACTAGAAGTCTGGCGATGCCACTTGCTGGCTTTAATAGCTGTCTGCTCCAAAGCTAGTGCGGAGGAAGACCAGGGTTAGCGACAACATAGCACAGACCCCGGTAGACATGTCCTGCAAGCTGCTGTTTCTCCAAACCTCTGCTCGGGGTGTTCTGTGTTAAAGCTGTGTCAAGCTCGGGTTGGCTGGTTGGCCCAGAAAGAGGCACAGCTACATGCCCAGATGGGAAATCAGAGGACGTGAATATGGTCCCCATCCCCATCCTCCTCTTACCTGCCCCAGGTTTACGACCTGAACATAGTTCACACACAGTTACTGATCCTAGCCTCACTGGTGGCCCTGGTGCTTTGTATAAACACGTCTCCTTGACGGGCTTGCTCAGTCTATTCTGAACTGCAATCAGCTCTTCAGCGAAGAGAAAAAGTCCCCCCCAGTCTATGTCAAGATGAAACCCAGAGGAATAGGGAGCTCTATGGAGACACACAGATGGATCAGAGACAGCCATCCGAGCTGGCATTTCTTCCCATGAATGCTGAGTTTGAGCGTATTAATTGGGGGCATAAGACTGGTCATGAGAGCAGGGGAGACCTTTCTGCTCCTGCAGGCCGAGGAAGGGAGGGTCAATGCTTCTTACCAACACGTTGTACTGGGAGACGGAGATGTTGTTGGGGTGCACGGTGAGCCGGACGCACTGCTTCATCTCCGAGGCGAATCTCCGGGGCTCGCTGGACCGCTCGCATCTCTCCTTCCTTGTGCACCTGCGTAAGGGGGACAGAGTGGGCCAGGAATCAATGGCACGTGGCCATGTGGGATGCAATGAGAAAAATTCGACAAGGACAAAGTGGGACTCAACAAATAGCCCTTTGCCACAATCTCCTGGGATCTTCGGACTATCACCAGGCCCAATGGGGCAGGGGTTCAACAGGTCCCTGGACCCATTTAGGACAGGAAGTGAAGACCGTGCCCCGTCAACACTGCAGCGGGAGCTCGAAGTGGGCCGAGCACATTTCCTGCAGGCTGCAATCACTGCACAGCCCAGTGGACCTCGCTGGGGCTCCAAGCCCTACACGGACAGCATCCCTGGCAATGAAACCACTGCAATGAGGAATAGCATGGACATGGAGTGAGGCCATCCCATGCCACACGGGCAGGAACAAGCGTGGTGTAATGACTCCACCTGGCACTGTGGGAAGGTGAACAGCTCTACCATCAAGTCCTCTATTTCCCCATTAGCAGAGAGCAATGCAAGCGTTTCTCACCCTGGCAACCCTACATACCTCAACCTCAAGCTCGTCCAACCTCCCTGGTTCCCAGGACCCCTGGCCTCCTTGCTGAGCTGTCACCAAGTACCAGTGGGATTTTGGAGACATGGACTCCCGTGACTTTGGATACCACCACCCACCCAGAGCCACGGGGCACAGAGAGCTTGGTGACCAGCCTGTAAAGACAGCCTGCGCCGCTACGCACACCGAAGCGATCTGAGAATACAGGACACGTGCCTGCTGCAGCACCCCTGTACGGGTGGCACCTGCCAACTCCTGTGCTCACTGCAACTCAGCAGAGCTTGGGAGTAAAAAGTGCACCACGCTGGTGAGAGCACCTTGGAGCTGCACGTGTAGGGGCTGCATGCTGCGCCCAACATATACACGCCATGGGAGAAGGAGTCCTCCAGGGGGATACACGGCCCGCCCTGATGGCTTCCCACATTGCACTGCCTTCTGGGTGCCTACACAGGTGTGTCATTGTTGAGTATTGACTTTGGTCTGGAAAACTTCATGTAGGATACCCAAGGATAAATCCTGAAGATGCAAGGCAGCTGCAACCTTCGGGCACAGCAATGAAAACTCTGGGTGGCCCGCACCTTGGGAAACCAAGTTTGGTTTTCCAAGGTGCGGGCCACCCAGAGCTTTCATTGCTGAGCACCCCAAAGACATGACTCTTTCATGAACCGCCAACCTGGTGCCTCGGCTGTTCTCATCCACAAAACGGGCTAATAGCCACGTCCCTATTTCACAGCGGCTGTGAGAATTGAGTCATATAGGTGCCGCATTCAGACTGTGATGGGCGTTACCTGGCCTTACAATAGTTCGTATTGCTTCTGATCCTTCTCAACAGCCCTTGCCCCTTTGTTTTCCCTGCAGCAGGGTAGGATGCTCTTGGGGTTTGGGGGGCAAGATGCCTTGTAGTCGTTCAGCAGAGCGCTTTCACGACTAGGCTAGACAAGCACTTGGACGAGATGGTTTAGTCAAGGATGGTCCTGCCTCACGCAGGGGCCAGAGTGCCGGGTCTGATGAGTTCCTGCAATCCCTTCCAGTTTTGCTCGTCTGTGATCCTACAAAGGTGTAAATATGGGACTCTACTATGAATGACTAAGGCTGAGAGTATTTCTATCCTGATCTGCTTTTCACCAATATGAAATGTTATTCACACTCATTGCCAACCCCTTGCAGTTAGAAGGAAAAGATCACCTAGAAATCCCAGGGTTAATCTACAAGGACCGCTCCTCTTTCAGGCCAATTACCTTTGCCATTAAGTTAATGTTATGGACTTGCAGAGGGCGTCAGCAACGGCCTTTGTTATTAGAAGTGCTATTACCCCTGTTAAAATCTCCTATAAAGGCTAAGTGTTGACGTGAAATTATTCACCCGCTGCCATACTTTGGCTTTTTCAATTCCCAGTGAGGTATTTGTGTTATGGCTGTCCCCCAAAACATCATGTGTTCAGACAAGGATGCTCTCTTACCCTTTGTATACATAGTGCTCTGAAAAATTATGCCCTGGCCCATGAATGGGGTCTCCAGGTACCACCGCAGGACAGATTAAATGGCTAAAGTAATCAGGATATTACACAGCAGGGTTTTGATTGCAAGGCAAGAGCTCTTGATAGGTCCAAAGCATGCCCAAGATTTTGGCCTTCCTGATGTCTGGGGAAGCCTGGATGTGAATCCAAACTTTGGGCTTCTCTCTTTTAGTTGAACCTGGCTGAAACGAGAATTGTCATCCAAACCTCAAAGTTATGAATCTTTCTTGGTGGGGGGAAAGTTTCTCTTACTCTGGTGGAAGAAGGGGCCCATGGCAGATCTCAGCTCTTCCCTAGAAGTTGTAGCCTGGTATGGAAAATGATAGCAGCAAAATATCAGGGCACTGACATAATGCACCCCTTTTAGCATCCCAGGAGTCTGCTTTAGTGCTGCTGTGTGCTGCATGGGGGATTTTACAGGCTGGGTCTCTGGAGGGCTGGAAGGAGACAACGTTAACTGCTTGGTAAACCGCAAGTCCCTTATCTCTGAGCAAATGCCAGTGGGAAATGCTCATTGGAGATCCTTGTACAGCACTCTCAGAGAACCAAATGGGCACAAAGGTCCAGGCAAAATACGGAAGGGAACACTATCACGTGAGCAACCCCTCGTGGGAACAGCTCAGCATGAAAGACCTCCGGCCAGCCTGATATTGGACAACCAAAGCATTGCAGAGCTGGGTCTTGGGAGTTGACTTCACAAACCGTTCCTCTGATTGCAACGATAGGGAAATGTCCTGATTGCCTAATATTAATGAGATGGGCAGGAAGCCAGGCTTCTGGTATGTTAGCCCTCGAGGTCAGGCCTTACTCCCAGCAAGCAGCTAGAAGCCAGTTGGGGAGCTTAGAAGCAGAGATGAGGCCTGTCAGGACACCTGGGTACCATCACCTAATACGTGATTCAATGGTGATGTCTCCAGGGCAAAGGCTGGCTTCCAGGACTGACTTATACAGCAAAGCCCTGAGTTCACCGAGGCCTCATGGTGCTGTGGAAAGAGCACTACTAAGTATACCGTAAACTATGCTGGTGTCATGCTAAGGTTACAAAGGCAAGGACTGGGGAATTTGGACGTGCCGGAATGAAAGCTCCGTGGACACCTCTAATTTGCACCCCCCTCCAACCCCCGTGCATGCATATGCATCCTAGCACTTGGTTTAATTACACCCTAATTAACATCCTAATGACAAAATCAAGCACAAGCTGGCTGAACAGAAAAGCTGTCGGGTGGGACCAAGCAGCGGGTGAGATCTGCAGCACAGACCTCCGTCCCCTGGGCTAGCAGGGCAAGCAGCAGTGGTAGCACGCTGCCATCCTCTATGGGAACCAGTGCTAGAGGCACCTCCACCTGGCAGCAGGTGCACGGACCTGACCCTCCCACCAAATTTCAAGCCCCGACGTAGGGAGGTGCTGCCACGTGTCCAAGCCACTACTACCATAAAAGAGGGCAAAGCAAGGTCATTTGCCCCACGCTTGTTCTCAGGAAGGCCTGATTGTTTTTGCACTGAAATTAAAAATCAAGGCAAGCCAGCAAACAAACAGCCCAGTCGAAGCAGCCGCCCAGCGCAGGAAACAGCCGGCCGAGCAATTTGAGGGTGGCAAAGTTATACATAATGGAAAAGGGGGTGTCTTATGTTAAGCAGCACTTGCAGAAACCAAGCCCCACCGCAGAAATGTGATGCAGCTCACATGAGAGGCACCGCACGGCCCAGCCGAGGGAAGCTATGGAACAAACCGCCTGATTAAACGCAAACCGCTCCACAGCCTGATCTAATAAAAGTCTGTATCTGCCCCGATCCCCCAAAGGTTTCTTTAACTCCGCTGTATTCCCTTATCTGGCACATCCGATGCCCTCTCCATTACTGCTTACACAGGAAAATACCTTGTACTGCCAATAATTCTGCTTCTCTTTAATAAAACATCAGTAACGAAAACATCAGGTCTGTCAATATGCCTGGATCCGTTTCCACTGCTGCATAATCTAATTCAGTGCTGTTCACACTATAATTAGCTTGGGCAGTGTTTCCACCCAATGGCATCATGTTACACTTAAGACACATAAAATGCCATATCCCACCCCCGAGCTTATTCTCATAAGACTACGGTGTATAAAAACCTGCCTCCCTCCGTGCTGCAATCGCTCCTGCTCTTTTCGCATCCGCTGCACGTCGAACAGTCCCAGGTCCTGCTTTGTCTCCCTTTTTTAGCGCGAGGCTGAAGAAACCTGGTCCCAGCGCAGACCCATGTGGGATGTGCTTTCCTCCTCAGCTCCCAGGAAGAATAAATACTGTTAACTCCAACCCTCTGCTCTCTATCCACTAACCAATTACTTTAATAATATTAAATTAATGCTCTGCTCTTCTATAGCATCTTTCATCCAAGGATCTCACAGGGCTTTGCCCAGAGCTAATTAATCCACGCAACATCCCTGGCGGGGTGGAGAGCATGGCCACTTAGCGAGGGGAACCGGAGGCACGCGGGGGTCCGCAGCACGGTCTGGGGCAGAGCCCAGCGTGCTACAAACCAGGGCAGAGATTCAGGCACCGGGCCGGGACTCAGGAGACCAGGGTTCAATTCCTGTGCTGTCCAGGGATGATGCTCGTGTCACTAGGCAATGCCTGCCATCCACCTGGGGCAGGTTAGGAGCCCCTTCCCCTTAGCAAGGAGCTACTATAAAGGGTCTGTCTGCGGGTGATGTGGGGAGGGAGAGCTAAGGTTAGCTGTTGGATGAATTACCCCTTCCCTCCTGAATGCCAGGGGAAGGGACCCCATTGCCCACCTTCCCTTGGCGGTAGCAGCACCGGGGCACCTGTCTGGCGCAAGGGGCTTTACAGGATGCTGGTGGCTGCACAGAGAGACCGGTGTGCTGCCCAGCTCTCATTTCCCATTGATGGAAGGAGGCTTTCTGTACAGATATTGTTCGTGACCTCCCAAGGCCCTCGCCGTATGTCCTGCTCTTCAATCAGGACGTGCTCCTTTGCAGCCAGGCAGTCCCCAGAGCAACGGGCCTTTCTCTCAAGCCCGTATCTGACAATAGGCCGGCGCTCTGTATCGTTTGTGATGACGAATTAAATGCATTTAAAAGTCACAGTTGCCCTTGTGCCCACCCTTTCTAACCGTCCTGATTTTCGACCGCATCCGAACCCCAATACGATGGCACAACCATCGCTTTGGCCACGTGTTGTTCAATGGGGTGTTTTGAATTCGGGCGATGTGTCCCACCGTGATGGGGCACGGGGCCTCTGGGCCGTGCACAGAAGTATGGGGCTGTTCTGCCGACCCCAAGAGCCGGTTCAGGGGGGTCTCACTGGAAGCCATGCTGAGCGGCATGGCGAGTGGAGACCAAGGAAGAGAAGGGAGAAGCCAGCAGTTCAACCAGCCCGACGGGAATTTTTTTCTTTGGACACCTGTGTGAGAATAAAGCCCTGCCTCACATTTCCTCCCCTTAGCTTGCAGCGGTCAGATAATGCATTCTTTTTTTTATGGAAAATGCCAGTGTTTAATACAAAAGCATCCCACGTGGATCGTGGTTTTGACTCAACGTGGCCAAAACCCAATGTAGAGTCATCACGCCGTGTTCGTTCCTGCCCATATGACACCGACTGGCCTTGCTCCATGTCCACGTTACTCCTCATGGCAGTGGCTTCATTGCCAGGGATGCTGTGGGTGCAGGGCTTGGAGCCCCAGCGTTTCTGCGTGTGCTCAGACTGGTGTGAGAGAGAGCTGGGCGCAAGGAAGCTGGCTCCGTGCAAGCCACTGGATTTCACACCGGACACAGGGGAGCCCAGGACAGGGATCCACATTTTGTGTTTCCCGTGGAAAAATACGGATTTTCTCCTTTAAAGGAGAAAAACCAAGGAAACCATAGGTTAACCCTTTCAGACTGGCAGGGGCTGCTTGGGGCTGGGGGCAGTGGGAGGAGGGCACTCAGAGGCAGGGAGCCACGTGCGTATATACGAGGGCATGCATGCACGTGGCTGGCAGTGCTGCCAGGCAGAAAACGATGCAGAGCAGCTCCCTACTGGTAAGCCTATGGGGTGGGGGGCATAGCCGATGCAGGGGGAAGGTAGGGGGGCAGAGGCAATGTGTAGGGCAATGGGGGAGAGGGCAGGGGGCATAGGCGATTCATGGGTTAGCATTGGGGGGCATGTGCCCCCCCAGATTTCTGTGCCCACAGCAGGACGTGGGTCTGCAGCCTGGCCACCAGCACCAGGCAGAAGCCGCCTCTGTGGCCCAGTGGGCAGGACCCAGCACAGGACGGTGGAGCGGGGTGGGGAGGCGTAGTGCTGCCACCGCCATCACCACCGCTGCCACCAGGAGAACCGTACCGCTGTGCTTGCCAAGGCGAGGCCCCTTTGCCCACCAGGCAGCAGCAGGGGGGCACAACTCTGCGCTGCCACAGCTGCTCCACTTCACTTGGATGGCCAGGGTGGCACAGCTGGTGCAGGGCTCCCAATGGCGGTGGTGGCATCAGTGCAGAGTTGTGCCCCTCCGCTGCTGCCAAGTGGGCAGGGGACACCTCGCTTTGGCAGCTATGGTGGCACAGTGCTCCTTCCCATGCCAGGTCCCACCCACTGGGACACTAAGGTGGCTTTTTGCCTGGTGCTGGTCTTACCCCAGCAGACTTTGACCTCAGCAGACTTCCTGCCCATGGCAGGGGGCTGGACTTGATGAACTTGGGAGGTCTCTTGCAGCCCTAATGTGTATGCAATCTACGACCAGGCTGCAGCCCCGTACCCTACTGTGGGCACAGAAATCTGGGGGGCACATGCCTCCCATGCCCCCCAATGTGTAGCCTATGGTGCTGCCCGTGCCCACACCACCCCTTCCCCACACACTGGGCGGGTGGCTAGGGCCTGGAGGCCAGGAGTGAGGGGCACCAGCATGGCTGCAGGGGTGGGAGGCTGTGGGTTGGGATTGAGGGGCAACGGCATATCAGGGCTGCTCCGCACCACAAACTTGCTGGGGGATGGCCACAGCTGGACCCACATCCCGGTGAGCAAAGGGGCAGGAGGAGCTCTGATTTTCCACAATAAGTGGAGGGGGCTGGACCCAGAGCAGCGGCAGAGGGTGGGGGGACGAATTAGGACAGGACCCAAAGCAGCAGCAGTGATGGGAGGGGTAGGGGCAAGACCTGGGGGGAGCGGCACAAAGCCAGACGCTGGTCTCCGTTCCCCACTGCCCCCCAGCCATTCATGACGGGCATTTTGCTAGTGTTATTATAACGATCGAGGCACTGGTAGGCTTCCAAATTGTAAATGCATCAATAAAGCACCGTGCTCAACTACATAGAGAGTGGTATTTCATTTTAATCGTGGAAAAACAAGGGTTGGGGGAGGGGCTTATCCCCCAAATTTTGAAGTTTTTAACAGAGAAAACCAGGATCCCTGCCTAGCATTAGGATCTACAACAGATTGAGACGTTCTTGAAAGACTTGCTAGCATCAGTGCGAAGATCCAATCCCAACGGCTCTGTGCACACATGTGCAACAGGGACCAGAGCCTTGAACCCAACTGGTTTGGGGCAGAAACAGGGCAAATGCCCCTGAAATACGGGGAAGCAGCTGTCTGTCCACTACCTTCACCACCGCTGGGTCTTACCCACGTGTTCCTTGAGGACTCAGAAGAAGCCGAAAAGGCAAATGGGGGTCATGGAGATGTTCAGGCAAGGGGACTGAGTCCCCTTCTCTCCCAGAGAAAGGGAAGCAGAGGCTGGACTAAGTGTTTTAGGGAAGTCCCAAGTCCGAGGGCTCTCCCTATCCCTCCGACGCAGAGCCCGGGTGGATCTCGGTCTTTAAGAGTGAGAGAAACAGGATCCAGGGAATCCATCCTGATTCTAGTCCTCCCTTTTGCTTTGCTCCCCTTGCTTCTCCCCAAAGATGCCACAATGCCGAGCATCTCCCCATGTTGCACCCGGGGGGGGAGGGCGGCCTCTGGGACACACAGAAGTTAAAGGACTTGCCCAAGGGTATGCAGGAAGTCAGTGGCAGAGCTCAGAGCAGCTCCAAGGTGTCCTGAATCCCGGCACCCTGTCCTCACCACTGCATGGATGTCACTATGGGACTCAGACTCACACCAGGTGCTATCCATGGAGGATCCCCAGGCCCAAATGCTTGCGTGTCAGAAATAAGAGGAGAGTTATCTGCTCTGAGAACAGAGACGTGGCACTTTGCCTTCTCACGTGCGCTCGGTGCCAACTTCTACTCAGCAGTTCCCCTAAAATCCTCGCTCAGATGAAACCTAGGACTTCCTGCCCTTCCTCCCTATGCAAGGCTGGAAGGGAAAGCAGCTCAATGTCTTCCCTACTGCCTAAAACAAGGAATCCCATTAAGGTCAGATAGGTTGTGCATAAACTGGTCGGCAGAGGGAGCTCCATGGAAGCCAAGTGCAACCGTGACCCGGCGTATTCAAACAGCTCGAGGGATGCTCACTTGAGCCTAGCGCTAAGATGCAGAGCCAAACTGAGAGCATTAACTCCCTTGGAGTGGTGTGAACGTGACAGACTGGGTCCTCCTGATCTCTCCCTGGTGGTCTGAGTGTCCTGGCAGACTTGGACATGATGGCCTGTCGCTGCAACGGGGTGGATTTTGCCTCTGGATGCCAAGTGGGGAGCAATGAAATGGGGAACAGGAGAAGGCAAGCTGGTACGGGTCAGCTTACGCCCAGTCTGCTTGCATCTGCTTGCAAGATCACCCCTGCTTGCAGAGGCAGCACATCTGGGAAGGAGGGAGGGAAAGTTGCCTTGGCCGCTGCCGGATCCTGGCGATTTCCCACCCGGAGTGGAGAAGTGGGAGGAAAAAACTAAGCTGCACCTGCACGGAAAGTTTAAGGTCCGTTCCAGCAATGTTTTGACATTTCCAGTCTCCCCTAGGGTCCTAAGGAGAGGAGCACCAGAAATGTCAAGTTGCAGCTATAATTGACCTTAAGCTGGGTGGCATAATGTGGGGGAAACTTGTTGGGTTTTTCCCCCCTGATCTCTCCACCAACCCTTCCAGTTGGCAGGCTCAGGGGCTTTGGCTAGGTTGCTCTCCCCTGCTGCAGGACAAGGGGCAAAGGGCCTGCAAAGGGTTCAAGACCACCTGGTATCTGCTGGCACCGTCACTGAAGGAGTCTGCAAACACCTCCGAAAGTAAGTGGGGAAAGGAGGTGAAGTTTAACAGGGCACGAGAGCAGGGGACAACCAGGCACTGGGATCTGCTGGACAGGAGAAAAGTGTACTCAGGACAGCAACTTTGGCTGAGATCAAGCCGTGTTGTGCCAGGTGCTGCACAGGCACCTGCTCTCCTGCAAAGCTCACGGTCTAGGGTGGCCGGGCAGGAAGGAAGGGCGGTTGCCCCAATCCATACACGGGCTAGCAGGGCCCGCACAAGGTCATTTATCTCAGCTCCCTGCTCAAGTCAGGATCACCCTCAACTAAACCATCCCAGACACGTGTTGGTCCAAACCTACCCTTAAAAGCATCCCTTGATGGTGTTTTGGGGACACAGCAGGACTAAGCGGTTTGCCCAAGGTCACACCAGAAGGCAGTGGTAGAGATGGGAGCGGATCCAGATTTATCTCCATCTAAGGCAGCATTTAACATCCTTCCCCTATGCTAACTCGGGGGTTTTGATCATTTAAAACCAGCTTGGGCAAAAGTTGGACCAAACGGCCGTAGAGAGGAGCTGGAGTAGGCCATTTGCCCTGGACCTCTGGCCTGACTGGGAGTTTAAGGAGAGGCCGGGGGTCAGGAAGGGAGATGCTGACCCACGCGTGCCTGCCAACCCTGTTACTTTGCCAAAGAGAGTGCCGATGATAATTGCTCTGGCTGCTAATCTATTCTAATGCATGGTAATAGAAGCCGAATTTCTGCCCTGATAACTCGCCCTGCTTATGCTGCAGAACCTCAATCCCATCCCCGGCCCCTTATCTCCGTCCCCAGGTGGGCCCTTCCCTCCGTCAGAGCGACTGAATAAACACTCCCCCAAGGCCTCGAGGGGACACGGGAGCCTGGGATTTGCTCACCCACCCCCTGCCCTGCAAATCCAGGCTCTTAATCAGCAGCCCCCCTCCCTTGTAGGCTGCGGATTGTCTTGTCATTGCTAATCTTGCCCGCGGGTGCCCTGTGCGACGGGGGCCCTTAGCCGGGCAATCGAATGAATCCCCCCCGTGGGCACAGAAGGAACCAAACACCCCCAAGAAGGCCCTGCCGGTTCGGAGGGGACCCGGAGCCAGCACCAGCTCCCGCCAGACCTGCGTGTGTTTGGGGGGGCGGCGAGGAGGGGGAGTCCTTGTTCATTCAGGCCCCGAAACATTTTACATGCAAATCCCTGGCAGCTCCGAGCCTTTGTCCCCTGCAGAGCTGGAAGCTGCCTGCTGGCACCAATGGCAGGCGGCACGGAGCCGGCGGGAGCCGAGGAAGGGGAACAAGGAGACCCATCTCCCCCTTCCAGCAAGGCAATGCCCACCTTGCATGGAGAGCCCTCGAGATCCAAGATGCCAACGCAGGCAACGCCGGAGCACCAGTCAAGTGCCAGAAGCCAAGCAACTCGTGGTTCGCGCTCATCGGTGGGGCATTTCAGTGCACAGGACCTCGGTGGGGTTAACTTACTCTGTCTGGGGGCCACAAGTCTCCAACTGAGCCCGAGGGGTGGAAGGGACCTCCAGGTCCTAGCACTGCCCGGTCGAGGCATTCGCCCTTCCCAAGCCACCCTAGACAGGTGCCCACCATGCCTACCTTCGTCTTGAACAGCAGCCCTGCCACATCCAAGATTTGAAGGCAGGCCCTCAACCCCGTGCCTACAAGCTGCTGGAGTCTGGGCCTCTGTGGGGTGCCACTGCCTCGGGCCAATTTCCACCTGATGCTGAAAGTTCACTTAAAATAGCAATGACGATAAAGGGCGTCTCTGAGCCTGCAGGGGCCCTGTCCTGTGGCTCGTAAAACTCCCGGCTCCAAAGCCCTTTGCGTCAGCTTCTTTGCTGCAGAGCTAACCGAGTGTAACAACGGCCAGAGGCTGGAAGTGGGAAGAGACTCCCATAACACACCCAAAAGCCAGGGAAAGGCTCGAACGTGCACCCTGCAAGCACCGAGCTATAGTCAGCACAGAGCAATGCTGCGAGCCCATGCCGGAGGAGAGGTCTAGGCCAGTTGGAGAAGGCAACGAAGCGCACCATCCTACCCGTGCGCCAGCAGCTACGGACCGCACGGAGGGGACAGTCCCCGCTGGGTTAGCTGGAGGCACGTGGCTTGAATAGTCATAAGGGCATCTCTGCAGCGAGCAGCCTGGTATCTCTGAGGAGACTGCAAAGCGACTTTCTCCAGCACCGAATTCACTTACAACAATTTTAGAGAAAATTAAAAAGAAGAACGGGAGAGAAAGGAAACAAGGGTGGGGAGATAAGGCAAGTAATTAATGGAGGAAATTACTTTTCCCAGAGAGCATCCTATCATGGCGGTTCTTATTCATGCTCACAATATTTGTGTTTTCCCTGGGACCCAGGGAGATAACCCCGCCAGTACTGCCGTGCACTCCTGCAGCCTCTCCTAGGTGTGCCTGCTGCGAAGGTATTACCCAAGGAGGCAGTGCTTGGATAATACCATTCAGGGAGCATCTCCAAGTGATCGGGGGAACAAGCCCAAGCCAACTCCAAGGCTGGACTATTTGCTGCGGCCGCCTCACGCTAACGGCTGGATGCTCACCCATGTTGAACACCCAGCAGAAAAAGCCAACGGGAGCACAGCTGCTGTTAGGCAGGGCCGGAGGTGTCCCAGGACGGGCACCCAAAACCAGAGGCACCCAGAAGTAGTGGGCACCTTTGAATCCTCTGGGCCTCGGGTGAGTCCGAGTTAGAAAAAAGACACAGGCTCGGGAGATGGGACTGCTGAGAGGTGGTGTAAGGAGGAGCTGACACAGCCTCATCTCACGGGGAGGTTGTAGGGCCTTCCAATACAGAGAAATAATAAATAAGGGATTTATTTTTCGGGGCTGGCTGTTTCGGCTTGCTCCTGGCTGACAAAGCCCTGCAGCAAACCATCAGAGGGGCAGGATGCTGGGGATAAGGCCAAGAGCTCCATCTTTGCCATGGGCAGCTCTTCCCCAGCTAGCACCAGCATTAGGGACCTGAGGGCTGCATTTATACAGGCCGGCTAGGATACCTATATTATGCAGCATGGCGAGACCTAGGAGCAAACAGCTCAGACGGGGTTTCACGTGGCTCCGTCACCCATCGCCTCCTCCCCGCCTCCCTACCCCTGGCGCTGCATCCCTTCTCTTGTCTTGTTCCCAGTAGCCTGGCTGGCAGGCAGAGCTGCTGCTTACAGCCATAAGCCATATAGCTTATAGCCACAGACAGAAACTGTCCCTCTGGGCCTAAACTTTTCTCATGCTCTGAAGCATGACCTAAGACCTGCCAAATCGCTCCTCTCCTGGCTTCCAGGGCCATCAGGGAGCCAGGCAATCTGCACCGGATGAGGTGCAGGATGGGGTGGTCACTGCGAGGCCTGCGGCTTCTTCTGTGCATGACCCCAGTGCTGCGGGGAGGTCCCAAGAGTGGCCACGTAGATAGAGACTGAGGGCAGCACCAACACTACCCAAAGGGACTGTCTTCCCAGCGGGAGGTGAGAAGCTGCTGGCCCTCCTCTCTCTGGGAGTAGGGTGAAGATAGCCTGGTGTCAAAATGGGGTTGAGAAACAGCAGAGCCAGTGCAGCTCTTTGGGACTGTGGCCACAGCATGGGATGGGGGGTCTCTGCCCCTGTTCAGCTTACCCCAGCTGCCTCTGCAGAGCCCCCACTATCCTTTCCATCTACACCTCACTGCAATCAGCATCGGGCCCCTCCATGGATTTGCCACCTTTCGGGCTCTGGCGCTCATGCTGGACCCTCTGCAGCCTCTTCTGAGCGCCCTCCAAAGCAAATCAGACCAACCACCTCGGCTCCCACTCCCAGGAGAGCAACTCCTATGACATGAGTCTGAGATGCAAGAGGCAGATCCCAGGGATACACAAGCTAGTCCGTACCACGCTCTGAGGCTGCAGTGCCAATGGTACCCTGAGCAACACCTGGCGCAGTGGTTTTCATTTGTGGGCCCCTAAACAACGAGGTGTGGACTCCACTGGAGTGGAGGTGCAGACCCCGTTGAAGTGTGGGTCTTCAACACCTTTGGTTTATCGTAGTCATCTTTTGCAGGCCCCTTAGACATAATCTGCAAACTGGACCCCCAGGGGTCTGTGGACCACAGGCTAAAAACCACTGGAGACATCAAGGGGAAGACTGAGCCTAGCTGCGAGATGGACATCTAGAGCTTTCCTACCCTGACCCAACAAGGAGGAGCCTGTCTCTCCTCCTGGCACATAAGACCCATCGCTGGGGCTGGCTGTGAGATCTTCCAGCAGTTAACTTTCTCACTTGGACTCGGAGATCATAAATAAGGGAGGAAATATGTTTACACTTGTGGCTTTCAGTCGCTTGCGTTGCTGAGACTCTGGCTTTTGGTCAGTGCTATAACATCCCAGACAGCTGAGTAAGCACGCTGCCAGCTGGCGTGGTCTCTCTCTGCTTCTCAACTTGAAACAAGAACAAAGAAAACACCTGTCCACTTTAAGATGCCCAATGCATGAGCCATGGCCTGATGTGCCAGGGTGAGCTCCCCCATTGCACTGCACTAAAATGCCCCATGTGGCCAGGACCACGCGGAGGGCAGAGAGGCAGGACGCCTCCCTCTGTAAACCAAGCAGTTGATGTGCAGTGACTGGGGGTGCAGCTGAGGCCCCTCTCTGGAGGGTCTGGTCTCTGCCTGGATGGTGATAATTCACAACACCATCCTCTATATCCACCTACCCTAATCATAGTATCATAGTATCATAGTATCTAGAGTCGGAAGGGACCTGGGCAGATCATCTAGTCCGACCCCCCGCCTTGGCAGGAAAGAGCACCGGGGTC
>JAGPOW010001296.1:136560723-136589269 GCA_030014935.1 Caiman crocodilus
GTACGAGACTCTCATAGGAGTCAGTTCTCGGATCCATTCCTCTGATGGTAGATACAAGGGCTGGCTCACTTTCCACTCTTTGCAAGAGAAGGCACAGGGAAACCCCCAGATTAATGAAGCTGGTCAAGACCCTGTCCTCACAACCCTATTCCCCAGCTCTGTCCAAGGTAGGTATCTATCCAATTATAGAAACCAGGGCTGGAAAGCACCGAAAGGCTCATCCAGTCCACCTCTGGCCAATGTGCATATGCTTTACTGGTATTTTCCAGTCCTGAGAAATGCCTCCATTTCAATGGAGCAAATGGATCTCACAGCCAGACACTTCCCCCAAATACTCAGCCTCCATTGCTCTATGTTAGTAGTAACCCACCCTGGACCGCACTGCATATTCCCTTCCTCTCCTTGGCATGAACGTCCTCTCAGCACTTGCAAGCAGTTATCATGTTCTCACCCGCTCATAGCTGAGTGACATGCATTCAGCTTTCCTTAGCAGCCGGTTCCTTCTACCCCTGGTCATGACTTGTCACTCTTCTTTGTTATTTCTTTCCAATATCTTACCGGTGTTTAGACTGAATATGCTACTCTAAGTACAGTCACACAGAGGAGCATCACCGCTCGCCTCTCTGCTGTGGTGTCCCTGCATGCACAGCTTGCAATCTTGCTGTACACTCTTTCATGCCACAGCAAACTGCAGGCTCGTGGACAAATCACCCATCGCTGCTTAACCGCGCCAGCTCCCCGAGGGGCTGAATGCGGCCGATCCCAGGAGTGCTGAGCGGTCCAGATGTCATGGGCAGTTAGTGGGAGCAGCGGATGACCAGCGCCTCTGCAAAGGACTTGCTGTCAATGATCGCCTCCGACTCTCCACCAGCCATCCAGCTTTCCCAGGCCCTAATCCCCTCCGAGTCACTGTGTTGCAGATTATATTTCCCCAGATGTATTAACTGGTATTTTCCAAATCAAATCATTTCTCTTCCCTACTTAAAAAAAAAGGATTCTCACAAAGCCCTGCAGGCAAAAAGACTTTGACCGAGGCCCTGTGTTATTTTATCAGAAGCCGAAGCTATAGAGATGGAGGCGAGCCAAGACCACTGAACAGCAGGCCTAGTCCTCCTTATTAATCCAAGCACTGAGCCCTGGCTGCATTGTGCAGAAGGGTCTATAATATGGATTGCAAATAATGAGAGGAAGGTCACTGGCAGGTACAGACCTCTGCAACCCGCAGAAACCCCCAGTTCGGGCTGAGGAGCTAGCCTCAGCTGTTTGTGGAGGCCTGGCTTCCAGGGGGGCAATCCAATATGTAATTAAAATGTGTACAGGTCTGCCTTGGTGGTTTGTTGTTTCCCTGTTAAAAGGTTCATCTGGTGGATTGGCAGCCTTGTGAAAAGTAGTATCAACAGCTCCCGGCCCCTTGCTGGAATATTATGTATCCCTAGCTATAGCACCCAGATTGCCAGGTGCTCTTCAGGCAATTAGCACTAGTAACACTACCATATTATCCCCCTTTCATAGGTAAGAAAGTTGAGACACAAAGAAATTAGCTACTGATTTTGCCTCCCCTGGTGCACAGCAGGTAGGGACAGAGCGAGAAATGGTGTTCAGGAGCAGAAAATCCTCTCTCCTTACCCCAACCCCAAGGCCTTGCGCTGCACACCTCAGGAAAGGGCTGGGAAGGTTGATGTGAAATGGGGACAGCGTCCAGTTGCTTTGCCATGTGACCCCCTTTGGGTCCCTGAGGCCTAAAGCCTAAAAGGTACCTAACTCCCATTGAGCTGTGACCTCATAAGACTATGCCTCAAGCCCTGGGTGTTGGCCCATAATGCAGAACAGACTATAAGGTAGGGGTGGGCAAAATATGGCCTGGGGGCCAGATCCGGCCTGCCAGGTCATTCTATCTGGCCCGTGGGGCCCCTAAAAAATTTAGAAAATTAGTATTCATTCGGTCCTGGCTGCCTGTCAAAGATGACACGAGCCAGGGGCAGTAGGACCCATGGGAAGCCAGTGGCAGAACTCAGCAGCAAGGCCTGCCCAGCCACCCCCCCCCAACCAGAAGCCCCTGCCTAGCACCAGAGAGGAAAATACAACCCTTGACAACTTGCTAAAATTCAATAAGTGGCCCTCTGCTCAAAATAACTGCCCGCCCCTGCCATAAGCCATTCAACCCACACCTTCCACCTGGACCACACATCCTGCCTCACAACGTGCTGAGTTTCAGCGAGGCATTTCATTTTTTTTTCCAGAAAACTCAAAATGTTCTGCTGACAATTTTGATTAAAGTGACTTTTTTTTAACTGCCATTGACATTCTCAGTGGGGGGAAAAATCCCCCCCCTATTCTCCAGCAATGATGATTGTTGGATTTCTTTCTATGACAAGGTGGATGTGGATGACGCTTTGTGGATGTGGGCAGGGCAGTGGACGGGATATACCTTGACTTTAGCAAAGGCTTTTGATGCTGTCTCCCATGGCACTTTCATCACTAAACTGAGGAAATACAGATTCTGAACCCGGCTGGGTCATCCTGCTCAACAAGCAGTCATCAGTGACTCGATGCCTAGTTGGAGGGAGGCATTTTAGTGGGGTTCCCCAGGGGACTGCCTGCTTAATACTTTCATTAATGACTTGGAGGATGGGATTGAGTGCACAGTTAGCAAATGTGAGTATTGCACCAAGTTGGGTGGAGTTGCAGACACTCTGGAAGGTAGCATTAGGACCCAGACTGACCTGGATACACAGCAGAAAGGGTCTGAAATCAATCAAAAGAAATACGATAACAACAAATGCAACGTTTTGCTCTTGGCACAGAACAATGGCAGGCATAAATAGACAGGGATGGCTGGCTAGTACTGCAGAAAAGGACCCAGGGGTCACAGTGGACCATAGGCTGAATCTGAGCCAACAGCATGCTCTTGTTGCAAAAAAAAAAAAGGCCGCTAGCATACAGAGCAGTATTAATAAAAGTGTCATTTGCAAACCAAGGAGAGTGATCCTTCCACTTCATTCAGCACTGGGAAGGCCTCACGTGGAGCACTATGTCCAGTTTCAGGATCTCCACTTCAAGAAAGACGTGGACAAATTAGAAAGAGTCCAGCGGAGAGAAACAAAAGGGATAAGAGGCCTGGGAAGGATGACTTATGAAGAATGCCTGAAAAAAACTGAATAAGAAAGACTGAGGGGGGATTTGCCTTCAAAGACCTGAAAAGTAATTATATGGAGGATGGAGACAGATGACCACAAGGGACAGGACAAGAAGCAGTGATGTTAAATTACGGTATGGAAAATTTAGTTTAGAGAGTAGGAAGCACTTTCTCACTGTGAAGGGGAAGGTAGGACGCAGTAGCGCCTTAGAGACTAACTGGTTCAGAGAGTTGACCTGACTTCAGGCTAATATAGTGAACTAGTGAAATAGGAGCCCCAGAGCAGTTGTTTGAATCACCATCCCCGGAAATTTTCTAAAGCAGATTAGACAGACGCTTGGCTGGGATGGTTTAGTCAGGGGCAATCATGCCTTGAGCAGGGGGTGGGACTACATGACCTCCTGAGGTCCCTTCCAGCTGCATGGTTGCATAATTTGATGACGATGAAGATGACGGTGATGATGATTTAGAAGGCCTAAGGATCATTTCCACAAAACATCACTGAACCAGGCATGGCTTGTGCATGGGATGAACCTCTTGCACAGAGGAGAAAAAGAAAAAGATTTCCAGATATCAATCCATGAGAATAGGGATTAGGAAGAACATGGAAAGGAAAGGCTAAGCCATTCGAATACCCTAAGGAGATCTTGAAGGCCCAACTTGAAGAGCTTCAGCCCCTGGAGCATCTACCAACATCCAGAGTTTGTTCTTTTGAAGACCTCTTCCACATGGTGACAATACCTTGACCGATGTGGTCCTGGATGATCCCACGCTCAAAAGAAGGGGCTGCCAATGCCCAGACAGTGACACCAGTCCATGAGACCGCAATATGAAAAGATCATAAAACCAGTGAACATAACAGATCCCAGGCTCCAAGCGCACCCTTGAGTACCGTGCTGAACTGGGGCAGGGAATGAGTAGTGGGTGCTGAGCAATATGCACAGTGCATGACTACATGCAAGGGTGCTGGTTGTAGCCGTGTTGGGCTAAGGGCATAGGCAGACAAGGTTCTTTGGGTCAATCTGACATGTTTTATTAGACCAGCTCAAAAAGTTGGAAAAAGTCTTCTTTGCAAGCTTTCAGGCTTAAATACCCTTCATCAGGATATGTGCATGGCTATATGCAACCCCCTCCGCATTTCTCCTTACTCTCTTTGCCTCAGACACAGCCAGACAGCCATGGCTCCATCTCAGCTTGAGCTCCATGGACTTCTCTCCCCACTTTCACTAAAAATCGCTAGTGATTAGTTGCAAAGCAGGCGAGAAGAAAAGGGAACACTGCTATCAGAAAAGAGAGGACAGAGAGAGCGGCAGAAGCAGGTTCACTCTCAAGCTGACATTAAAACACGAGCTGGATCCAAGCACCCATTCCCCACCCTGTGATGTCACGGGAGCATTGCACGGTAGCTCAAGGAACCCAAATAACTCTCTATTAGCTGGTCCTCTCACAGTTAGCTTGTGCAAGGCAGCATCGGGCAGCACCTGCGGATGGAGACAGAGGTCAGATGCAAAAAGGTCCACAGGTCCCACGTGTTAAATATATATCAGGTATTCGCTCTGGCTCTGGCTTTTCTCTATGTTCAGATCCTGTGACTAGCAGGCTGGATTTCAGAGCAATCTGTGACGGGGGGCACTGAAACACCTCCTGTTGGGAGAGGTTGAATGAGGAGATAAAGTCACCATTGGCAATGCCATCCTTAAGCTATTGTCCATCGAGCTTCCAAAGGCACTTGATAAACTTAGCACGCCTCCCGCTGATCTGGCTAGGAAGGACGGCCTTTCGGGTCACCAATTACAGATGGAAAACCTGAGGCAAAGCAAAGTGAAATAACTTGCCCAAAGTCATCTAGTGAGTGAGTGGCAGGGTAAAAAGCAGAAGCCAGGAGTCCTTGGGGTAACACGGCTTTATATTAAGCCACCCCCCGCTTACCCACTCCCTGCCATGCCATGGCTGCTACAAGCTTCTTCATCAGTAGAAATCAAAAGGAAGAAAAAGAGAGGATGGGAAAGAGAGAGAGAGAAAAAAAAAATGACACTGACTTGAACGGAGTTGAGCACACATTTTAATGGGTATTTTTACTCCCTGCTGTTGCTGCTGAAAGGCTTGTGAAAGGATCTTGGCTTCTCCTTCATGCAGTTAGTGAGCTAATCAAACACAATTCAGTCCAGGCGCTGGACAGCACTACAAAGGCTGGGGTTGATGAAAGGGAGTTAGGATTTCCTAGCAGGACCACAAAGCGGCTGGCTGGCAGACAAACCCACGGTGCCACGTAGCCAGGGGGACCTGCCAGCCCACTCCAGTGCCCTTTCAGAGCCGCACGGCCTCCCGGGAGGGTACGAAGCAGAGAAGCAGCCGTCTCCCTCCCAAACCAACCCTCCTCCAGCTTCCCCCAGTGAAACCCCATACTAATTGCACACATCACCATAGCAGCCACAATGCCCCAACTACCATCAGACCAGGATTGTGTCAGGTGCTGTATAAATGCGTACCAAGGTTTGAAAAACCTGCACTCTAAGGTGACAAGATAGAGAAAGGAGCATGGTTAGTCCCCTTATACAAGTGGGAAAGTGAGACGCTAATGCCTTGGGGGTCTTTGAGGTTCTGTGCCTCGGTGATGCAGAGCCACCATACACTGTCCCCATTGCATATAGTAGGTATTTAATGGAGAAGTAGTGACTTAAGGAAGATCACATGGGGGCATCTTCTGTGCAGCTGGGAGCATCAGACACCATACGGAGAGGGGCTCCCTGCCTCATCGAGTCCAGCCACCGTGCCACAGACCTCGGTGCATAAACATACCACCTTAATACTAGTTCTGGTTTTCTGCCGCCACGGCTCCTCCCGTGAGGCTGTTCCTAGCCCTAACGCCTTTTCAGCCCTTGTTTAGTTTGGCTGGACAAGCCAAGTGCTCTGCGTGTCCTCTCCATTCTGGTCATCCTGGTAGCCCTTCTCTGTTCCCGTTCTAGTGACCATCCAGAAATGCAAGCAACGCTCACCTGCAAGAGCATCCTTCCTTGTAAGGTCTGGGTAATAGGGAAGTGGCTAGGCCACCGGGGGAGGGCTAGAGACAGGAGCTGGGGGACCCCAAGCCGCAAGGCGGGCAGGAGCTTGAGACCCAAGTTACCAAATCTGAAGGGGAATTCACAAGTGCAGGATGCTGGAGCCTAGGACTGTGCTGCCAAAGCCAAGTGGGATTCCCAAAAGCCACAAAGGATCACCACAGCAGATTTTAAAGCAAAACTGTCAGTGGGCCTGCAGTCTGCCGCCACGCATGGCCTGGCAGGTTTGATCACCTGGGCAAATCGTTTTGGTTGGGACCCCTTGACATGCTGTCAAAAATAAGGATCAAATCAGCAGTGTGTGTAGCAACAAGGCCAGATCCAGATCTCTGCAGAGATGCATGGCCTTCCATGCAGCCACTCTAGTTTTACTCCAGGAGAAATAAGATTAGCATTTCTACGCTGCCTGGGTTCAAACTATCCTGGGACGTGAGCTAATCCCCGCAGGGTCCACCCCGACAGCGTAGCTGCGGCAAAGTTATAGGCAGCCTGGCGACCTCCGATCTGTCTCCTGATGGATGTGTGGACTGAAAATGTCTGGGAACCCAGAAGAGACAAGTTGCTATTTCAGATATTTAAAGATAGAGTCTAACACTGCTTGGCCTTAATTTTGGGCTTCACCGGGCTATTGATTGTAATGCTCCTTAGATCATGTTAATAATGTCATAATCGTGTCAGGGCAACAGCACAACACCATAAAGCTCCAGCACGCAATATGTTTAATAGCTACTCTTATTATTCATCGATTTTGCCATCCTTCACGCCAAACGGTGGGTTCTTTTAATTCTTTCTATGACATTCCCTGAACTTCCAAGCAGAGGGCAAAGTCAAGCTGTTCTCCTCTACCTTTTGCTTTCATCTCATGGGGGCTGTCTTCTCCCACTTGCTTCACGCGTGGATCAATAGGATATTAAGTGCAACACTCAATAACTGAACTGATCAGTTCCTGAGCTGCTGGAGATGTGGCTGAATGATGGGCTGTCAATGGGACATGGAAACTGATTCTGGAGGCCTGCCCTCCTCCTCCTCATTCTCCTCTCTCCATCCCTGTAGACATGCCATTAATCAAAGCGGGAAGGGTCTCAGGGATATCAGCATTGTGCTTTTAGCTCTCTGGGTCAGTAGAAGAGATGAATGTAGGAAACCACTGGTTGTATTGCAGTAGGATCAGGGGCTCATGATGGTAGACACAGCGCCCAACCCAGAGCTTACAGATCAGGTGTCCACACCTGAAACCACTAAGGGGACTTAAGCAAGTGAGTAGCATTAGCTGAACTGCATGGATCTCTTCCTGAGCTTAAAGTTATCCCCATCTCTGCTGTCCGGACCAGGACCTTAGATGACAGTAGTAAGTTCACCTGTGTCCCTGGGTGGATCACACTTAAGCATGTCCCATCCTGAGAGCACCAGGGCTATATTATAGACCAGGGGTGTCAAACACCCTAGGTCCCCCACTTTCCCAGCCTGCCGATAGCCTAGTGGGCCATATATCTGACACCTCTGGTATAGGTTTACCCCTCTCCCAGAGACACATGATGGGAACGAAGACGCAACTGGGGTTTTTTCACAGGCAGAAACACTGTAGACGATGCTGTAGCTCGCCTGAAGGTCGGTGCGGAAAGGCTGCGTGGCCTGTTCTGGTGGCCAGGGCCACTGGGGGAATGGAGGTCCCCACTTCATGCAGCTAGCTGTGATGGGGGGAGGCAGACCCCGGGAGAATTTCACAGGGATGATTACGAGAGCTCAGCGGTGGTCTGAACATAGACTAAGGATTGTGTCACTTTAGCTTGACCATACCCTGCTCTCAAAGCACATGATTACTTTTTTCTGTTTTATACCCCTGGTCTCCCTTGTAATAAACTCTTGTGTTTTTCTGTTACTTTACCAAAGGACCTGTGGTAAATCAGGACTTCTGGACAAATTAATAACCTGGGCATGCTCATTCAGCACAGTGGGGGACTAATAAGGTTACACAAACCCATGGTGCATCTCTGGGAGCACCTTGACACCCCAGGTTTTGTCACCAGTTTGTTCTCTGCAATCATCTGCAATCTCCCCAGCTCTGTAGGTGTATGTAAATGTATATGGACATGCAGATGTAGATGTAGATGTATGTATATATGTGTGTGTGTGTGTGTGTACACATCTATATCTACATCTACATGTCCATATACATATATATACACCTACAGAGCTGAGGAGATTGCAGATACTTCCAGATATACATATACACACATTTGCATACATACATATACATACACATACAAATACACATACATACATACATACATACACACACACACATACACACACACACACACCCAAAGAGCTGGGGAGACTGCAAATGCTTACAGAGAACAAACCAGTGACAAGACCTTAGCAGGGTGGGCAAAATGCAGCCCGCGGGCCAGATGTGGCCTGCCAGGTCAATCTATCCAGCCTGCAGGGCCCCTAAAAATTTAGAAAATTAATATTTATCTGCCCCGGCTGCCTGTCATGCAGCCCTCAATGGCTTGCCAAAACTCAGTAAGCAGCCCTCCGCCCAAAATAATTGCTCGCCCTTGCCTTAGGGTGTTGAAGTGCTCCCAGAGAGGCACCCTGCAATCCAGAGATGCATACATAGGCATCAATATGTATATGTATATGTATATGTATATGTATATGTATATGTATATGTATATGATTAGAATCATAGAAAAGTAGGGTCAGCAGGGACCCCTGGAGTTCATCTATTTGGCCCCCTTCTCAAGGCAAGATTCCCATGCAAGCCATCCTAAACACAATGAAGCTTGTTAGACAACTATCAGGCCCATTGCCCCAAGACACCAAAAACACTCGAACCTGCCACAGGTAAGGCAGGGAGATGAGGGCTGTCAGTGTCCCACCGCTGCAAGAGTTGTTAAAATGCACTCAAGAGATCCACAGGAGAGAGCTATGCCCTCCACTACAGAGCCATACCCTGGGCTTTGTCTGAATTAAAAGCCCCGGCTCCTTGCTCCTCACACAATAAGCAAGAGTGCAAGCGGCAGAGTCAGGCAGCTGGCACAGACCTGCGGTCCGAAAGGATGGAGGAAGAGAAATGGTTGTGACTGCTGACTCCTGACTTGCAGAAGGCCCCAGGGTGGGCAGCACCGATGGGTGCTCCCACCAGCCAGGGACTTTCTAAAAGAGCATTTCAAGAGGAAGCAGTGAGAGGGTCCGACTCCTGCCAGCAGGCTTCACGCAGAGCGTGGGTCTCATTTAGGGCTCTGCGTCCCCTAGGGTTGAGAAGGCATGAGGATAGAGCGGAGAGGTTCAGCTTCTTGCAAACTCCAGGCCAAGCACTGGTCGGGAAACGAGGAGAAGAGTCCATTCCCTTCACAGCTGCCTTCAGCCGCAGCTTTCTGACAAAACCAGGGTCCCGTGCTATGAGCGCATGGACTTGAAGCAGCAGGGAGACTGAAGAAGACCCCAGAGTGACCTCCCAAATGAGGCCTTCCTCCCCACCTGACAGCAGCATGGGGCCTCCATGGGAGACCTGAGTAGAGCAGAGAAGCCTCTGACCTCAAAATCCAGAAATGGGGGTAGAGGCAGCTCCTTAAAACCCTGCCAGCTGGTGTTAAGCTGCATCAAGCATCCTAGTCTCAAGGAGCAGGGGCACTCCCAGGCATGTGTGAGCTAGATTGCAATGCTTTTCTGAATGTATCTCAATTAAAATGTAGATCTCCTCTCCCGCCCGGGGCCAAAGTGGCAGGACGCCTTTGGAAGGAGGCACCAAGTGGGGAAGAGATGCCATAAATCTGCACCACGTAGAGAAGGCTGCTGTATTCCTCTCCATCCTTCCTGATTTAACCCTTATCATGCCACCACCTCTCTGCCAGCCAGAGGTAATCAGGGTAGCTTAAGCAAATACCATCCAACCGCTGAGCTAAACAGAGGATCAAGACCCCATGGTTGCCGCTGCCTTGCATGGTCTAGCTCACACCAGAACCCACTTGAGGCTGCCAGGCAGAAGATAGCCAGACCCACTATGGCCAACAGAGCCCTGCTGGACAGCGTACCCTCCACGCTAGCCTGCCGCTGTCTGTCTAAGGTATCCACATTCATTCCCATAGTAGCCTCAGTGGGTTACCTTGCAATCATCCTGAAGTGCTCAGTGGGAAACTGAGGCACAGGGGGGTGGAGCAGCTTTCCCAACTTCACACCGGAAGTCTGTGGTGGAGCACAGGATTGAGCCCAAGTCCCCAGGTCTTAAGCTGGCATTTTAACCATTGGCTGTCACATCCTCTCCATTCCCCATGCTCCACACAACAGGGCACTCATCAGTCCTCAATGGATCATCCTCCAAACCAGAGGGAGGCAATTATTTTAGGCAAAGGGCCGCTTACCGAGTTTTGACAAACCACTGAGGGCCTCATTTCCCTTTCCAGTGCAGGGAAGCAGGAACAGCCTCATGGTCCCAGGCCAGAAGCCTCTGCTAGGCAGGGGTTTCTGGTTGGGGGGCAAGGGCTAGGCATACCTTGCTGCTGGGTCCTGCCACTAGCTTCCTCTGGGTCCTACTGCCCTGGCTCCTGTCATCTTTGACAGGCAGCTAGGAGCAAATAAATAATTTTTTAATTTTTTTAGGGGCCCCATGAGCCAGGTAGAATGGCCTGGTAGACCAGATTTGGCCCCCGGGCTGTATTTTGCCCACCCCTGCTCCAAACCCTTGAAGCCAGGCTAGGACAGGCTGGCTCCTTTGACTTCTCCTTAGACTTCTACCCCAGACTTCAGCACTTCAGACACTTCTCTAAATTCCCTCCCATCTGTGCAACATGACAGCCACCAGGATGATACATCTGCACAGCTTCCTAATCAGCTCTCTGAGTTGGAAAGACCAGGGTCTCTGCTTGTCAGGGGCTTATGTGACTCTGATACGGGGAGGTGGAAATCTAACTGAATATGATTATTTTCTGTGCGTGCACCTTTTACAGAGATAGACAGATCTATCGCTGTTGGGGTTTCACAGCAACTCCCCCCCTATTGACACCACCAAAAGAAGCTGATCAGACACCAGCCCTGGGCATCAGGAGACTTTAGTGGGCAACCAAAGTTACTTTGGTTTCCTTTGCCTCAGCTTCTGCATCTGGAAAGGTTTGATAGCGACACTGCCTCACCTTTGCAATGCAACTTCAGTTCAAGAGGGCGCGGTTTTGTTACTGGGGCTCCCTGCACTCATGAAGGGAGCCACATGGTACCTGCTGTGAATATATCCTACCGTGGCATTATAAGCCTTTCTGCAAACAGAGTAAGGAGAGGGGAAGGGGAGGACTTCCTTATCTCCCTGCAGGGCCTAGGGTTCAGACTTCTGTCTGGCTGCCCTAATTCATGGCAGGGGGCTGAAGGAATTAAAGTGACTGCTTCTGCCCTGGGAGACATTTGCTGCTCTCTCTCTCCATGCAATGCTATTCGAAAGCAGCCAAGGGAAAGGCCTGAAGAGGGAGGGGATGGGCAAAGGGATGTTTTGGGAAGAAGGAAAGCATGCATTTCTCAAACCCCAGAAGGAAATAAAGGGCTCTGTGTGCTGGGTGGAGGGAAGGGGAGAGGGCAGAGAGCTGATCCCTGGCAGAGGAGAAGGGGCTCAATGAAATCAGAGCGCGCAGGAGGAGCTGGAAGAAAATCAGGCAAACATGGCACCCCGAGGACCCTGATAACAGCAGCTCCACAGTGGGACAGCTGGGCGCCCCATTCAACCTCTCCCAGGCCTCCGTTCAGCAGACCCCCCCCCCCCCCAGTCCAGGACATTGCACCCAAAACGGGGACCGCTTTGCACAGTGTCGCCGGATGCTGAGGTGCTGCCTGACAACAGCTCCCTGGCTCACGGAGCGCGACAAACAAGGAAAGGAAAGCATCTGTGTGTTTGTGCCAAGGTGTGAATGCTTGTGAGTGTGACCAGGACAGCTAGGGACACGTCTGGGTGTGGGAGTGAGCACAGTGCTCATGCTAAGGGGAGTTTCGGTGTGCCCATGGGCGTAACAGAGAACTGAATGGGGCTGGGGGGTGATACCCAGGCATCCCGAAAGGGTCCTAGCCATTATTTCAGGGGGAACAAACTCCTACTTCTCTCTTTTCCGAGACCTGTCACAAGTTTGACAGAGTCAAGGAGGATGAAATGTCAGCCAGAAAACACAGTCAGAGGCAGACGCGACCCGCCCTGGGGAGAACTCACTCTGTGTGCCATTTTCTCTCATTGGCAAATTATTGGCCGAGAAACATCTGACAGCGAGACAGAAAGCAATTCCCTGCACGCGGTCTGGCGACAGAGCCCGAATTCCCCAAATCATCCATCCATCATAACACTCACTGCAGACGCTGGCACAGCCTCGCAAGAAACCCTACAGGGTGTGAGCTATCCTGACACACAGCGAGTCAGACGCGCAGGGGAACGTGCTCACTGTGCGGCCAGGGGCAAATCCTGTCCAGAGCAGAAACCAGGCTGAGCTGCCTCGCTCGGTATTCGGGTTCGTCTCAGAGTTTGGGGAATAGATTGTGTCCTGGGGAGGGCTCAGTTCAGCTTCGTGAAATAGTCCCCGATGAGTGCATTCGAGCCAGGGTCTAGATATCGCCTACTGCATTGAGCTTGCTTTTCCCTGCATGAGCTTACCCACACAGCCCTGTACTCTTGTCCCCAAAGTCCCATCCCCCTTAATTTGTCCCCACCCTGCCCCTGGCTCTTTGAACCCACATCCCCCCAGTTTTGCAGCAGCCCTTGTGTGTTAGATTGAGACTCCAATCTGAACCATAGCATCTGCCACTACCCCAGTCCTGGGCATCTATGACCCGCCGCTCTGCTGAGCCAAAGCCATCCTGAGCAGGCTATTGCTTTTCTGCCTCGTACTCCTGGCCAGACGCACAGTCCTACCTACCAATGCTCCTCGTCTCTGACGGCCCCTTTCCGAGCACAGCCTGCAAATCGCGGGCTCTGTCATCAAGACAAATGCGAAGTAGGACACCCAACTCACCAGGTCTCCATTGGCAAAAGGCTTGTGCAGAAACCTGCTGCACAAACTAATTAGCTTCCCACTCCTCCCTACTGCCCTCTAGCAAAAAGAACTAATCAAGGAAAAAGCCTGTTATCAAAATACATTTACCACACGCCAGCGTGCTCCGGTCTGCGGTGCCCAGCACAATCCCCGCATTGCCTTGGGCAGGTGCAGGCGCTCCAATAAGAAATTTGTGAAGGGCACGGTGCTGTCCTGCACCGCCATTTATTAAGAAGCAAACACCGCACTCCTGAGCGGGGTCTGGCTGGCATCCTGGGAGGCTGAGGTCGGGCAGTGCCAGCTGGCTCCGCGCTGAGTTGGCCGGCTCTAACTTGGAGAGGGCTCCAGCCTGGGAAGTCTCCAGTCTTAGGGCTCTGTCAATGGTGCAACTACTGAAACCACGGGGGTGGAAGTGGGAACAGAGCTGAGCAGTTCAGTGTTGATGTCCGTATGCCGTCACTTTATGGGTGTCAGGGGATGTGCCCCTTGTCTCACAAGCCTTGCTCTGGCCTTCATTCATGAAGGCCGCTAGTCAGCCTCTAAGATGCTGCACGTTTGCACCCTTCTGAACTGGGCCAGATGAGATGAAATGCCTGGCTGCAAAGGGGTGGGCACACATGCCAACCTGGGGTTAAGGATGACATAAGCTGAGCATGCGATGCTTCTTGCTTAACATCCCAGAGCTGGTCTCTTGAGCTCCCTTACCCCCTTGCCAACACTTCCCTCTTGCATGTAAAAAAAAAGAGCACCGGGGTCAGTTGCAGTACCTACCTGAGAAAAAGGGAGGGTCTCTCTGTGCTGATGCCAGTTGCCCAAGGACAACTCGGCTCTATGTAGATCTCTGTTCAAGCTCCTGGTCTGGCCTGCTGCTTACAGACCGGGGTGAAGTTCAGCACGGGCATCAACCGCGGCCAGGCACGAGCTGAACGAGGGTCTGTGCGGGGCGAGGTCTGACACTGCAGGCAGCTCTGATGCTGTCGGGCTGCACACCCAGAGCGGCGACCCCTACTCTGGTGCTTTCTGGCTGCTCTGTCAGCTTTTTCATCACGTGATCAGCAGTCCTAGTCCCAGCCCGCAAGGCTTGGCTTGTAGAAAAAGGATGCTGAAGGTCCGTAAACTGCCAAATCTTTCAGCAGGTTGGCTCATCTTATCCAGACCAGATGAAAAGCTAGGTTTGAATAGGAGTCCTCCATTGGGTCAGCAGGAACTGGGCACCGATCTAACAAACCATGTGCTTTATCACCTCTCCTCTGGGAAGCTCTCCGGGCTCCATGCAGACAGACTGGGGCTGTCCCCTTCGGCTGATGGAGGGGTAGGAGACCACAGGAAGGCCTACCTATGTCAGACACTGCTTCGTTGTCTTGGCTCTGCCCCTTGCACAGCTCACCCCAGCCTGAAGCCAGTGCAAATCATTACCAGTCTGATACACCATCCAGTATGCAGCCACTGGGGTGAACTGGGGGCCCTGGCTTCCTGCAGTACCTCCCAGGATCAGGCTCAAGTCGGTTGCAAGAAGCATTGTGCCAAAGGAGGCCCATCTTTACAGCAGGCGTGCTGCAAGGTAAGCTATGCACCCTCCCTGAGTGTCACTCTGACCCTTCACCTGCCTGATCTGCTGCTCTGCTTTCTGCTCCCTGTGTGTTGTCGTGCTGCCTGCTCCCGCCCCAGTCTGCTACATGCCACACACAGAGGCTGCCCAAGCTACCCACCACCGGCTTCACTATTACAGCCTCTGGGCAGTGCCCTGATTTGGCATGGGAATAGCCTAGGGCCTGAGGTGCTGGTCCTCCCTCTCAGCCCATCAAGTGCTGCTTTGACCTCCCCGCACAAACATTACCTCCTCCTGCTCCTGCCCCTTCCCTGACCTCCATCCTGAGCAGAGCCGGAGATTGCCTTTCTCCATTGCAGAGCAATTAAAGAAGTTAGGAGAGAGGGAGAGATAACCTCAGCCCAAAGGAGAGCAGCATCCTTTCAGCAGATGAAAAGTCAAGTGAGAGAAAGACCTTTAAAAGAGCTCGTGCCTGATCTTATCGCTGCCTCCAAAGAGGGCTTGGGTTACCTGAGCTCGTCGTTAGCCATTCCCAAGACTTTGACCAAGAAAGTTAAAGTCAGGGTCGATCGATAGGCTTGGGACTGCTGAGTGGCATCGTGTTACTGCAAAGAGGAGACATGGCCTTTTTTTTCCCACCCCCTTTGTCTGGGCAATAGTCTGTGGAAGGAAGAAAGCTAAGACTCCTTCCTCCTCCCGCACCAAAACCTCCATGCAAGGCTAGTGGTGTGAGTGGCATTTTCCTTCGCATCAGGACAGCTGTCCAGGGACACGTCTTGCGATCGCAGGGCAGGAGAAGGGGCTGATGCCAGGACACCAAGGGTAAATGTCTCCGATGAAAGACTGGACCTGACGCCCACCTTGCCCAGGACTCCCTTGTGCACCCTTTGCTGGAACAGCAAATCCCTGTCATGCAGTCCTCGGGTGCTGCCATGTACCATGGATGCCACATAGACTGTGGCCTCCCAACTAATCACTGCTCAGGCCTGGCTACCTGAGCCTGGGAAAGGCCGTTTGCAGCCCGGTCCTCCCTAGAGCCCGGCATGGGGTCCTAGGCAGGGGACTGAGGCTTTCCCAACCAAAACACCCTTCAGCACAACTCGACTTTTTGCCAGGAAATCTTAGTTAATCTCCCCCCAGATGGCTGAAAACAAGACGGGGCGGCATCTCAGTGAACTATGTTGAAGCTACCAGGATGGGATATTTCAGCTGACCCAGCTGAGATTATCGGGTGGCAAAAATTCAAGAAACATGTCTCAGTTTTCGTCGCTGGACAGGAAATTAGTCTCCTGGTTGGCTCCATCCAAGGGCCAACAAGCTGAGACAGAGCAAAGTCAGGCCCCATGGCAAAGGAAGGGTCAATCTGCAGCCATCTCCCCCTTAACCCATTCACGGCCTGCAGGCTGTGCCCCCTCCGGGGCTGTAATCAGCAGACCCTGCGGGGACTGTTCAGCCTCCAAAAGGGGCCATACGTGGCAGTGGCACAAGGCGGTAAGTAGTTAGGGAGCTAGTAATGTGCTGGAGACAGCACACGGCCCTGCCTGCACCCAGCAGTGAAGGACCAGTCCTTGCAAGCAAGCCCTGTCCCTTCTGGTCTGCCAGGGATGTCCCCACTGCTCAGGGCATGCCACTCCTTCCGCATGGGGCTAGTGTGCCCACTCAAGGACAGTGGCACACGGAGGGGCTCGGCACCAGCCTCGGTGGAACATGAATCGATCTATACCCACGCATGAATCGATCTATGCCCACACAAAGCACTGGCCAGGAAACCTGCCTGATGCGTGACCTCCTCACACGAGCAGAACGAGGCACGTGGGCCAGATGTGCATTCCTACCCGAAGTCAGAGACAGCGGTACAAAGGGCAGGATAATCCAGTACCAGGTTGATAAGGCTGGAACGGGAACACCGAGGTCAGGATGTGAAACAAGCCCATGGTGTAGTGCCCTAAAGGAGCCTGCGTGGTCTTGTGCTGACTACCTTGTCACAGGTACAAAGGCCTTAACTCCTGGTCTGAAGTACCTGTCAGGCCAAAATGTGTCAGGGCTGTGCTTGTAGACAATAAATCTGGTTGAATCTTTCCCACCAAACCAAGCCTGCAGTCATTCTTGAAGACAAGATTGTGCGCAGATCTCCTGGCTGCAACTTTTGACAGCACCACAGTTTCTGAGACCCCGGTATTAACAACACATCGACATGAACAATGCAACGATGCAGCCGACGAGGACAATAGCAGCGACCACACTGATAACACCCGACGGCACTCAACACAGGCCACTGCTCGAACATGTATTTGCAGGAGACGAATGCATGGGCAAAGGGAGTATGATTTCATGCTCTGTCCTCATTGCAAGTGGCAGTGCTGAGGCTGGTGAGTGTGACAGAGAGCCCTATCTGGTGGCTGGGACTATGGCAGGACCGAGGCGGAGGTAGAGAGCATAGCCTCACTCAGCAGTGCATGGTCTGCCCTGGCTCCACCCTGGGGGAAACACTGCCCCCCCGACCCACTGCTGTGTGTGTGCACGAGACAGGTGACGTACCATGGGCACTGATGAGTACGTATGTGTCCCTGCGTGTGCACAGGAGTGGTTCCTGTGCATGTCTGTGATTGCATGCGTGTGGTCTCATGCACGCAGGGAGGGAACTGTATAAGCCTGTGCACCGGGTGCATGCACACGTCTCATGGCTACCTTTGCTTCTGGGTGTCGTTCTAGGGTGGTTTGGCTCTCGATGTGTGCAGAGGTGATGGGCAGGTACAGGGACACAAGCCTGCACGGCTGCTCCCCCCCATGCCCAGCTGCGATGGGGACAGGGCTCCCCGCTCCCAAATACAGTCTTTGCCCAAACTGAATACCTGGTTGCTGCTCACCTGAAGAAACAATTAGACAAGAATAGGCATTTTGCCATCTCACTCCTCTCCTCCCCTCTTTTTTCGGCCTCTCCGTGGCTTCATTTGAGGCCCTGGAGGAAGCCCAGTGTCAGAGGAGGCAAGGTGCAGAGGGGGCGAGGCAGCCACCTGGGGCAAGTGGACTGGAAGTCACCCCTGGCCAGGGCCCTGGTGGCATCGGTATGGGGACAAATCTACCAGGAGCAAGTGGAGAAGCAGAGCAAAGCCTTCCTTCCTCCTCTCCCACCTCGTCACCAGACCCCGGCTCAGCGACATTGCCGTGACCTTGTCCCCAGCCAAATCCCGCCTGCTACCCGCTGGCTCAGACTCTCGGTCTCGATGTGCCAGCTCTTCCCTGCTCTGCCCGGTGCCTCTCCCCTTCCACCTCAGCCCTCGCTCTCCCCTGGAGACCGGAGCAGCAGCCAAGCGCCACATTTTCAATTTACACCAGCTAAATGATTCATCACCACCTAAACAGGCCTGAATGCAGCCCAGGAGGGAAGCTGAGCTCCAGCCAGGAGGGGGAAGAGATGAGGGCTGCAGATACAGCAGGGAGCAGCTCCGGTGACCAGCGCTTCTTTGGTCGCTCTCCTGGCCATGGAAAAGCCAATCAATGCCCTCTTCTTTCTTTCTTTTTCTTTTGCATCTGTCGCTTTCCCTCTCCTGCGCCACAGAGTCAGATTTCCCCCTGTAAGGGTAGGATGGGCAAAGCCTGGAAATCAATCCCTGGCCCTGGCTCCCTGCCCCTGCACAGGGAACCTGGTATGGCCGAGCAAAGCTGGGTCGCAAGCCGCCTCCAGACCCCAGGGGACCCTTAGGAATATCGTGCCTGAGACCTGCATCGGATGCTGATGCTCGTGCACAGCAGGGCGCTCAAGGAAGAGGAGCTGTGTGCTTGACTGGCCAGCCTCTGCCCCCGGTGACCCTTGGACAGGGCTGGGAGGTTACAAGGCCTGCCTTGTCACTGGGGAGGTGGGCTCCGGTCCTCCAGGATCGGACCGTGGACTTCCAGTTCGTTTCCCTTCCCCCTGCCTCAGTATTCCTATCTGTGAAATGGGGATCTCAGCCCCTCCAAGAGGACGGGCGTTCAGCTGGTTTTATAATGGCTGAATTATGGGAGGGAAGGATGACGTGAGTGTGCTGGGGATGGGCGCGTGTTGCGACAGGTTTCCTTTGGGTGGGAGGATGGTGATAACACATCGAGCTGAGGCCAGATGGACTGCAGTGGTCCAAGGTACAGAGCCAATAAGGGTGAATGATGCTGCCCCGAGGCACGCAAACATCATTCCCGACCCTGTAGAGAAGCGATGGCCAGGACTTCCCAGTATGGTTCCTCTCACCCTGGCGGAGTAACTCCTCCTGGCAAGAGGGCAGACGCAGGGGTGCGCAGGAGGCAGCCCAGCCCGAGCCCAGCCAGGGGAAGCAGGACAAAGACGAGGCGCTTGGAGGCGAGGGGGGAGAATGTTTTCCTTTCTGAGCTTCCCCAAGCACTTCAAAACCCACAGCAAATTAACCCGCTGACCCTGCTGTATGGCGCATAGATAACAGATCTCCCTGTTTTACAGATGAGGAGCCAGGGGTTATATGACGCGGCCCAGGGCATGCACAGAGCTAATGGGGGCGCGGGGGATAGGACCCAGGAGCCCTGGCGTCCCATTGCCGTCAGAAGGAGGAGCGTACTTGGGGAACAGCGTGCACGCTGGATGCCTCCTCTCTCCAAGCTGGTTGGCCTCCTCCCCAGCCAGCACTTTGCTCAGCTCCCTGTCCGCACGCTGCAGTGCAATCTGGTGCGGTCCCTGCCCCTGCCCCTCCCTCGGGGGATTTATCACCAGGTGCACTGATTGCTTGCTCCTGCCGCTGACCCTGGGAGGCTGCGGCAGCAGCGCAAGATGAAATATCGGCTGCGACTCTGGTTCAATCACGGGGGAAAGTCACGGGCTGGTCTATGCACCTGGAATCCAGATCATCCCACTGACCAAGCGGTCATCACGCCTTCTTCTTCAGTCCCTGGGTTTAAATGCTTCCCCCAGATAGAGAAATGAGAGGTCAGTCCCGTGCTCACAGCAAACCTGGGTCTGTGTCCTGGGACCTCCTGCTGCTCCCTCACCCTGGAGACCTAGAGGTGTGTGGCTTTCAGCTCTGGCACCTCTTTGCATCCATCGCTCCCTTGCTGTATCTTCCTCTTAGACCCTTTCCACTTGCAGCGATCAGCTGAAAGACATCTGAGATGCCTTTCAGTGCTGGGCTGTGTTGTGCCCCTTGCCCGTCTCTGTCCAGAGCCTGCCGTGCTTGGCTCTTGCCTGTTAGATCAGGTATTTGTGATGCCCACACATTGCTGTTCGTGGTGTTTGTGCAAAGCCATGCTAAGGCAGGGAGCTTCTCACATCCTCCTCCCCATCGCCAAACCAGTGCATGGCACTGTGTGGGTCAGAGCGGGGAGCCTGGCCCCCAGCAGTCAGGTACTTCTCCATGCATGATAATAGCCTGCTCCTGCAGAAGGAAGCAGCCCTGACCTAGAGCTGTAGACCTTGAGGCAATGGGTTCAGCCCTTGGGAGAGAGGGTTGTCCAAGGTGAGGGCGACTGAGTCACGCTAACGTGCCCCGAATGGCCCCGAAGGGACCCCTGAAAGCTGGGGTACCCAGGAGGATCTGTTATATTCCATGCCTGCAGAATAAGCTGCATGTAATTGACACCCACATGGGGCCAGATTCCAAAGAGGGAGGTTTTGCAGAGCTCTGGAAGTCCAAGCATTGTCTCTTTACCAAATCTTTACCAAATAAAGGGTTCAAGGCTACCAGCAGCCTTCTGGGCTTCCCCTGTCCTCACCCCCCACAACACGCATTGGCCTGGAGCGCTGCAAATGAACTGCAGCCAATCTATGGCACCCACCACAGGGACCATGGCATAAGCATGTGCTGAAATGCAGGAAACTCCTTGCTAAGTGAGTCCATGTAATGGCCAGCACGTCCATGGGAAGGTAATGGCACTACATGGGTATGAAGGTAACAGTGCCATGTTATGTGAAGCACTATGTGATCAGTGAATGATGCTGTGTAAACAAATCAATGAGGATAATCCACAGGGGCGCTTGATATAGGGTCCCTAGAAACCCTTCCTGGAGGAGCACCCAGACACCGCAGTGCAGGGCACAGCATAAGAAGATGGAGAGGGAAAATAGACTGAAGCTGTGTTACATAATGAGTGTGGTCTCACCTTTTTGTTGCCACTGGGGACTAGCAGGGGCTTGGATGCCATCTGCTTGGCAGCCCCAGGTTAGTGATTACACACCCAGAGCTCAGGCTCGGCTTGCCCAGAGCACGTTGAGTGAGCCCAGGGCTCGAGAGATGGCAGCATCTGAGACACGGATGCTTGTGATCTCAAATCAAGCCAAACTTTGGTACCTTTGGAAGGGCACAGGGGGTTCACATGGGCTCAGGGTGGCACCCATGAAAAGGGTCTGCAGGAAGGTCAAACCCTTTGTGCGATGGGCTTCCCCTCTACTCCTCAGTGACTCCTGATGACCACCGTAAGAAATGACACTGGTGGGCTCTGTCAGGGACTGGCACAGCTTAAGCGGCCTCTTGACGAACGGGGAGTGAAACCACTGGCCTTTACAATAGAAGACCACCTCTGAATCATGGGCATCCTGTACTGCTAACGGCCACCCAAGGCTCAGACCACGTGTGAGGACATCACTGGCAGCAAAGCACTGTGCCGAGCTCTATAGCAGGGGGGTCTGATGTGTTTCTAGGCCACAGCTGCTCTACAGAGGGGATTTTGCATGTGAAAGGCCTCTGGCACTCACAGCTTAATAGCAATCAAGCCTTCCCCCACCCTGGAGCTCACCCAGACCCCTGGCTTGGGAAGAGGGTTATCTCAGGTAGAGGTGGCCAGGGTTAAGGTGCTCAAGGGAAGACTCGTGTTCAAGCAACAAACAGGCTCCAGAGGGTCCGGGCCACCTACATTGAGGTCCTCTGCGCTCAGTGTCAAAGGAAGTGTGGGCTGCTTCCTCCGCGAGCAAACTCCCCCTTGAGCGGTGATACTGGGACCCACGCAGGAGGGAAATGATGTGCATGAGAGAAGCGGCCCCCCAGTTCCAGCTCGAAGCAATCAGCACTGAAACAGCCGCGTCGATGGTAAAACGGTGATCACTAGGTTCCAGAGTTAACACCGCCCCGAGCAGGAACGAGGCAGGTCCTCCTCACAAATGCAATGCCAAGCAGTTGTCAAGCCAGAAGCCCAACCCAGCCAAATGGTCCATTGCACCCTCACCCACGTGCGGGGGGGCTGGACCCAAAGATCTGTAAGGTCCCTTCCAGCCCCTAATAACTATGAAACTCTGCCATGGAAATCAACCTGTGTGGGTCAAAGCGGGACGCCTGGCCCCCCCAGCCATCAGGTGTGCTCGGGTAATCGCTCTCCACCGGGTCCAGCTTCCTGCCCTCCTGGCAAAGGGGTGCGTTTGGCACCCTGAAGAAACCCGAATGAAGGGGGACTGCTGCAAAGCAAATGGAGCCATCCCCTCGGCAGCTGGCCCAGGCTGCGGAGGAGCTACGTTCCCAAGCGGACCTGCATCCCTGCTCCTTTTCCTCCCCGGTCGCAACTCAAGGGTAGATGCACGCTTCGATGCAGGGAACGTGCACGGTGGGTCCCAGGGGCCGCGGCCGAGCTGCTCTGCCTGCCGCCGAGTGACAGGCCTGCGGCAGCCCCGTCCATTTACAGCTCTGCGGAGGGTGAGAAAAGCGCGTGGGGGGCGGAGGGGGCCGGGTCGGGCTGTACTCACGTGTTGTGGAGCACGCACCATCCGCAGTGCGGGTCCCCCGAGCCCAGGCACTCGCTGCAGGTCTTGTACTGGCCGCAGGACTCCACGGGCACCCGGGTCAGCTGTGGGAGGAAGGGGGAGAAGGCGTCAGTCTTTCTGGCGAACCCATTCGCACTCCTCGCAGCAGCCATCTCCGCTGGCAGGCCGGCATCCTGCCGGGGAATCTCAGCAGGCTTCCCCGGGCGAGATGCAGAGGCAGCGCTGCTGAAAAAAAGGCTGCTTGCAGCTCTGCTGACCCACATTGCAGCCTGCCGCGACCCTGGGGAAGCGGGGAGGGCTCAGGCTCTCTCGGTCCCGGTCGCTCTAACAGGGGGACACAGACAGGCCAGCAGCTCCTGTTGCCCGCACACCCTGCCCGATGGCTTCCTGCACCAAGCCCTGTCAAGGCAGCACTGCACATGGGCTCTTTGCACTGCAAAACCTGGGTAAAGTCCCATGCCAGCGGGTCAGCTCCCCCTCCACGTGCCACTCAGGGTTAGCTGACAACCTGAATGGCAAAACTGAGCTCTACGGGGAGCGATGTACCCACCGGTCTTACATCCTGGTTGCACTGTCAGGAACTGTTTGCAGCATCCCCGCTCCCTGCAAACCCTGGACCACGCTCCACTACATCTAAGAGCTGTCTCAAGGCCTCTCTGCCCCTCCAGTTTATGGGGGAAAGCTTCACTTTCCAGTCCCGTCCTAGCACAGCGCGGTGACCCTCGCAAGGGGCAGGATGGCATTGACCCCTCTCATGGTGAGGCTATTCGAGCGTTCGCTACAACCTCCAAGACTACCGGCCATGCTTCATTCACTCAGCAGACAGAGCCTCATGCTCATGTAATGGGATTTTTTAACCATCATCAGCATAGGCAAGATGCTTTCAGCAGCCAGTGCACCCGAGCATCCAGTGCACCGAGCGGGCTTGGCTTGCATTTTGTGGAGCACCCACCCCATCCAGCCTACACGCAGCACTGCCAGGCACCGCTCTCATGCAACTCCTCGTCTGACGTCCTGCCGGAAGCACCCAGAGCATTTCTATCCCGTTTAGATGATGCAAGCCCTTGCCTTTTTAAACCCAAACTTACGACCCGGACCCAATGAAAGAGCCTCTCCCACCAACAGAGCTACGGAGTGGATCTGTAATACACAATCAATCGCCAGGGCTTTCGCCCCAGCATGTCAGCCGGGCGAGTTGATTCCTTCAGATGATATAGTACGGTATTATCCTGATGAAACACCACCGAGAGCTGCCAACAATAAACTGCAGAACAGCTCCTCGTGACAGATTGCAAGAGAATACACCTGAAACTCGCGGACACTTTTTAAAAAGGAGAGCGCATTCGAGTGGGCCCGAACCATGGGACGACAGACTGAGATTCATTCTGGTGGTGCTTTGAAAGGGAACAAGAACAGGCGGTTTTGTCCCCAACATCACAAACAAAATCCTAGACGACAGAAAAGCACTTGCGGAAACCCTTTGTGTTTGATCGCAGCCTGCTTTTTTCCCCATTTATGGGACCCAAAACCCAGAACGGAGTCTGTGGAAAAGGCTGCAAATCCATATTTCATAGGCCTTCCAGGAGGCCCCTCCGCTACCTTAGACAGAGCTGGGGTATGTTTTATTTATCTCCTTCAGCATTGCCTCTGGCAAAGCACCCAACGAATCCAGCTGTTGCCACTGGGACTGCTTAAACAACTGGCAAGTGTCAAAATGGCTGGGAAAGTTGACTTGATTAAACCTCTCATAGCTTGGCTCTGCAGGACCAGCCACAGAAATCTTGTGCGCACAGGTCCCGGGGCCGAGGAAAACGGGAAAATGCTAGAGGGAGAGTTAGGCAAACTTGTGAAAGGGTTCACAGGCTGTTTCATGCCGTCCTGGATAGGGCAGGGACTGTCACTGGCCCACTGCTGCCATGTCAGGCAAGAAACCACTACAGCATCTGGGAAACGTTATCCTCCCAGGCCCGCATTCAGCTCACACTTTGTGTTTGGCTAAGGGGCATCTTCCAGGTGGGCATCCAGCTTGCGTGGGCTTGGCCCGCTGTCAGTGGTTTCACCGTTTCTGTTAAAACCGCCGGGCTTGGCATCCCTGTGTTGTAATCCAGTTAAAGGAGTAAATTATTCAGTGAGTAAGAATGCAAACCTCAAAGCAGCCTGCTGTGCATTTGATCTTCCTCCACAAGTTAGATTCAGAGCCCCAGATAAAGTTCAGCTCCAGATGCAAAGCACCCCAATGCTCGCTGGGGTCTTGACCTGCTTTTCGCCTGTAGCCGGGGAGCTGAGCAGACCCAGACTTTACCAAGGGTCTGAGTTCACTTCCCGGTACAAAATGAGCCTGAGCGGTGAAGTGCGGGTGATAATATCATGGGGGTTCACAAGAAAGGGGAGATTTGGGACAACTGCAACACCCCATTAAACCACAGCAGGAGTCTGATTATGCCGGCCACAGGGATACTTGCTCAGAGTTGGGCTCGCTGGCACATTGTGATGAAAAATTAAACCGAAACGCACAGTCTGGTACAGGTTTGTACATGATTGCCTGGCACCGTGGCATTAGGGCACCTTTCAAGCACCCGTTATATTATGCGGCAGGCCTTAGGACCGTGATTACAGCAGACATCTACCCTTGGGCCTCGTGGCACCCATTCCCTGTGTCTAGGGCACGTACATTGTGCTTTGTGTCATTGCCACCGCCACGCACAAAGACCGAGCGTAAACTCGTGCCCAACCCCACTCCAGTCTAGCCATTCACACTGGAGCAGGTTACTGCTGGTGTGTTGGGCCCTTTATGAGTTCACCTCCAGTCGCTTTATCGTGAGATTAATTAAAACTGTGCCACGCTGGTAAATGTCTCGAGCTGTAGTGTCAGACCTTCTAATTAATAAAGGAAGAGACTACAGAAAAGAAGGGAGCGCTGAGTGAAAGGAAAGCCACCTCGGGGTCGTCAGCTTAGCAGAAAAGCACATCCAGCAAAGGAGACACATCACAGCTCCTCTTTTCCCCCCGCAGAACCTGGTCTGCAATTAACTCGGCTCAGCTTTGCAAGGTGGAAGTTTGGAGAAGTGCCTGTGCCCTCCGGGAGCAATCAGCCTTTCATGCTGCCCCCAAAATATGGGAAAAAGAAAAGTTCCCCTGGCCCCGCGAGTGCGGTCTCTTGTCAGTGTTAATAGCGGCGGAGGGGCCGGGCACTACTCTGCTACCTCTGTTATAAACCCGCTTTTGATTGTTCCTTCCACCCACTTGGCACCAACGCTTGGGGTCCCTTCCCAACCTAACAAGGACCGACCTTGTATCAGGATAACAGCTGGATGGAGCATTTGGGACACATTCTGCCTAAAGACTTGGGAGATATTATGAGCCACGTATATTAATCTGCTGGAAGACCGGCTCAGCATCACGGTCCTACAGTGTGAGTAGGGAGGTTGCAAGCCAGATAGATGAGACAGACAAAGGGCGTGTTGTTATCCCCATTTTGCAGATGGAGAACTGAGGCAGAGGCTAAGGGACCTGACCAAGGTCACCCAAAAGCCTATAGCAGAGCTGAGAATTGAACCAGGGAGGAAAATAGGGCAGGGCTTTCCCAGGTGGCTGCTGCTCCATGGGGAAAGAGGGGGAGGTTACAGCAAGCTAGTTCACACTTACCACCGAACAGGAGTGTGCACACAGCTGGCGCATGGTAACGCTCTTCCCATTTTCGCTGTGCCGCAAGTGGATGGCAAGGCCAGGCCCTAAGTAAAGCTGGCTCAACATATTTCAGTGAAATGGAGTTTCTTCATAAAAAATAATAATAATAAGTGAACTCAAGTGTTTCACTTGGAATATCTTGGCCCCACCAAACTTGTGAAACAAAGGGCAGGGCTCCCAGAGACCCTGCCGCGATTACTGGGGCTGCTGAAATCCGGCATTTCTGGGATCCCGGCTCCAGGGCACCTTGCTAGGCAGTCCACCGCAGCTCTAGGGCCTACCTCCATACTCACCGGATCGGGAAGTCCTGGGGCAGGCTCTTGGGGTGCCTATAGAGGAGCAGAGAGGCAGCGTTGACCTGCTGTGATTACAGCATGTTGGGACAGACTCACTTAATCGAGTCTGCCGGAGCGTGGCAATTACTCCCACATCCCGTGTATCAGTGTCCCCGCACTTCAAAATGGCAGTGGGGGTGCTTTATCTAAAGTTTGTTCAACAAGACGCTCCGGGCCGCGTTCATTAAAGCACCCATGTATAAACACCCTTCGGGTCCGTGGCTCTAGGCCGTCCTGCCACAGGTGCTGCGAGGTGGAGCGGTCCTGCCCATCCATAGCGCAGGTGGGAAGCGAAGCCGGGTCCCCTGGCCAGTGCTGCATGGGATGGGCACGTTGGTCCATCACCCCGGTGAAAGGACCAGGAGGTGAAGCTGGCCCTTGCTGCGGAGCAGGCTTTGTTTCAGGAAGGCCATGACTCCTTATTGCCCCAAGAGACATTTTTCGAGGTCTCCCAGTTCTCGGCACTCTTCTTTCAACTTAAATTCCTCCAAATCAGCGGTCCGGCACTGCTGCTGGGTCAGACTCAAGCGCCTTTCCCACAAGCTTGCCGTTCCTCTCTGTCCAGCTCCCAGCCTCCCTTCCAGGCCTCGGCGCGGTCGGTCGGCTTGGCTCCCAGCCCCATCCCGAGCATAAGCGAGCTGCACCAAGTCATTTAAAACAAAATAATTGCGGTCGCAGATCTGAGACACAACGGCGGCTAATCCTGTTAGAAATCTGGCTTCCACCTGCAGCATCAGGCATTCACATGGCCTCCTCTGAGGCATTTAGTCATCCTCCTCTGGCTCCACATTTTTTTACTTTCTTCAACATACATTATTGCCCCCTCCCCGCCCTCCACCCCGCTACACTGCCGGCATTCTGGCCCAGATGTGAATTATTGCTCAATCTCGGCTGTTATAATTGGATGTTAATACAGCAGTGGGATTTATTCAGGCTGATGGACTAAGTTAATTTGAATGCACAAAAAGGCGTCTTAAGTAGCCAATTTCCTACCCAACAGTCAAAAGATACATTTCCAAAACACTGAACAGTGACTGTCAAGCCGGGTGGGTTCTGTGAATGCTGCTCCTATCTTTCGAGGCTCAGCCAGCTCCTGAAAAGCTGCAGCAAGATTAAAAGCAAGGCTGATTTCATTTCAAAGCCCTGAACAGCGCATTCATGATAATGCGGTTTATTAAATAGGGCGAGACAAAAACCACCTAAAAGACTATAGGGGGCCACTGGGTTGGTGCTCTTAGCCAAGCCAGTGAGGACGTAAGATCCGGAGCAAGGGGCTTCGGGAGATCTCAGATGCTAGTCTAGCCTGGACCATCAACAAGTGATTGCCACGCAGTCCTGTGCCTCAGCCAACCTGCAGAAACCCAGCCCTTGGCCCTAAATTCGTGTCTAAGTCATCCGGACGTAGACTGCTCGCTGCAGCCTCCCTGCAGTCACTGCCCTCCTGCAACTGTCTCCTCGCCACGCTCTGCACCCTCCCGGTGACTCCCGCCTCATCCGCTCAGGATGTTGAGCTCTGCAGGCTTTAATTAAGGAGAGTTAATTGGAAGCAGCGGTGGCCACTGAGGACAAATGACAACATAATTAAGCTTGGGGTCAATATGGCTGCGTGTGGCAGGGTAGGGTACCTGTCCCAGCCCTAGGCTCGCTTGCAAGGAGCACTCTGCCGTCACCGCCTCGCTCTCCTCCTCTGTCATCCCCAGCCCTGCTCCCTACCCCTGCGGGTGGGCTCGGCAGGGTGCGATCCGTGATGCTCCCGCACACACAGCTCATGGGACAAGGATAAAAGGGACTGATGGCTAAAGGCGGAAGTGTAAGTGGTCGAGTTTGCACCTGGGGCAGCAGGGTTGCACCCACCAGAAGGGAAGCAGAGGGGAGCTTGGAGTGGGAGACGCTCCTGGGAGCTGAGATGTTGCCAAGCACCGATGCAAAGCCCTTCGTTCAGTGGTGGCTGGAGGGCCAGGGAAGGGCGAACCTGGCCTTTGTGGTGACGCCTCCCCTCCCAGCAGTGGCGTGTGCCAGGGGGTGGGGGAACGGCCTGCTCTTCTCCATGCAACTGGAGCCTCTCTCTATTCTGGTGCCCCTTTACTGAGCA
>JAGPOW010001296.1:136595658-136609711 GCA_030014935.1 Caiman crocodilus
GAATTAAAAGTGAATGTCTGTTCAGTTGTTTCTCAGGTTAATCCCTGCAGCTTACACTAACCTGCAAAGACTGAATTGATTCAACCTTGGGCTTCTGCCTGTCTGGACTTTGCCATGGAAAAGCCAGCTCGCTCAAAGTCACTGCAAATCATGCAGAACTGTTTTGAAGAACCAACTGCTGTGTCTGTAGTGGAAAGGCACGCTGTGAGTCCTCAATCTTTGCAGGGATAGGAAAAGAATAAAGCAGCTGGTTTTGCTAACACCTAAAAACTGGGAAGTATCCCCCTCCCCTCCTTCCTTCTGGAAGTGACTGTGAGCTCACTCAGCCGTGGGTGTGAAATCCCAGAGAACATAGGGCAGAATCTCACTCAAATGCACTCCCCCCCTACCCCAAGTTCAATGACACTGATCTCTCCCAGGAGCTTTTCCTTCCTCTGCACTCCTACCACCTAGCTCAACTTCTTCTCCATGCACAGAGGTGGCCTCTGACCACCAGCCAAAGCAAGAGGTTGAGATGCCCACTCCGGCTACCCCTTCCAGCCAACTGGTGCGCAACTGCAGGGAAAATGGGTGGCTTATGGGCCAGTCAGAAGGCTGAGCCCTGCCCTATTAGAAGTGGATTCAAACCAGGCCCAAGGAGTTTATTACCCGTCATGTGGCCTTCTGGCAGACTGTGCAGCGGATCTCAACTCAGGACAATGACCAAATGGCCGTGGGAGCTGACGGGGCCTGATGGCTGTTGGATAAACACCATCAGCTGGTCTGTACCTGAGGCAAAGTTCCCCAGGGACAGGCAGACCAAACTACAAAGGGACCCTGCTGAGTATTTGCTGATCTGATCCAGGTGGTTTCCAAGACGGCTTTTTTGAAAGACAATGAGAACAATGCACTGAGACAGCTTCAAGGAGCACTGCACATGGGAGATCAAAGCAATGCCAACCCCCAGCCTCTTATTACACCGGGCTTTTTAACAGATCCCCCTCACAAAAGCCTGCAATACGATCTGATTTGGCCTCAGGAATTCACCAGCAGCATTTTGCATGCTTCCCCGGTGAACACCGGGCCTTGTTAACACAACCCTTTGTGTCCCAAGGCTTAGCTGAAAGACAGGGTCTATTTGTCCTCAGGATGCAGGTAGAAAGAAAGCAAAGCACTGACCAGGCTGGCCCCGAGACTCTCCAGCAGCCCGAGCTCAGCAGGCCTGTCTCTCATCCTGCTCATCACGCCGAAGTACAAAGGCACCCACTGTTTGGCTTTACGTCCACAGCAGTAGGGATGCCAGGGTCTCGCTTCTCATTCACACCGAGCACCTGAGCTCCTCTTACCCAACCAGCTCATGCAAACCGACCCCTCCCTTTCCTAACCCCACCACGGGACCCCGCTGACCCCACCTGCCAGCTGATTCCCAGAAAGGAGCCCCCTCAAAGGGCTCAGCGCTCCAGAGCAAGGCTGGGGGACCTGACTTCACCTCTGCTCCAGGGACTCAAAGGAGCACGTACCCCGTCAGGTGTGCAACGCCAGTGCTTTTGGCCTGTCAAGGCGTATCACTAACCCTTGTGCACCCTCGTGAAGCTGCACTGCAGAGAAGCTAAGTGAGATGGCACAGGGGCCGGCATGCAAACGTGCACTGGTTTCATTGCAGCGAGGCGCTTAAGCCGGGGCATCCCCCCGTGTGTGGCCGCACTTAATTCAGTTTGCGCGCTATCTTAGGTAACCCAGCTGTAAGGCTGAGCCACGGGGAAAACCACGCTCCTCCAAGTCCCCGTGTCGAGGCCCGCACCTCAACTCAATGCTTCCTCTCATAGCGGGCTGCCACGCAAGGGCGGTGGGCGGGTAAAGGAGGCACAGGCCACCAGAACGGGCACACAGAGGCCTCACGCATGCTCCCCCCCACACGCATGCCTCCACTTGCACACGCACAGTCACGCTGCCGACAATGTGCAAGCGCTAGCAGATTTACACAGCGCAGAAAGTGTCTGCGGACAGCATTTTATTTACTGGAGTCCATTTCACACCAGTGAACTGTAAAATTATAACCACTTCTTTTCCCAGCCTCTTGCAGGCCTGTGCCCTCTCTCTCCTGCACATGCACCCCTCCGCCCCCAGCCCAGGGGACAGCAGCAATGAATAACCTCCAGCAGCAGTTTCACCCCTGTCCTTCTGCAAACATACTTGCCTCTCCTCGAAAACCAGCAGCCCCAGGCCCTGTCCTCTCTGCTACCAAACCAAAAGCAACGTCCCCGCTTGCTGATGGAGACGGGCGTCCTCGATGTTTACACAGCACGGGGGACAGGAACACATTGAAAAGAGCAGGGCAGCTGGAGGTCCCCTTCAACTCTCCTTGAAGTCTTTCTTCTGACTTCAGTGGAGCGGGTCGGGGTTGTTGGTAGGGTTCCCACGGGAGCGGCGAGGCTCCGATTTTTGGCTCGCTTTGGAGTGAAATACAAAACAGAGCTTGTGCACATCTCCCCTTTTCCAACCTAAGTTTGTTTCTTGCCCAAAAGTATGTTTAGATTTTGCAAGGAAATCATCCTGGACTTGGGAGGAAAACAAGGGACATCTGTATCCCTCCTCAGCTTTTTTTCTATTTCTTCCACTTGGCACAGTCCCCGTTGTGAATTCAATCCTTTTTCTCGTCTGGGATTTGGCAACGTATTCGCCCTTTGTTCCACTGCAGAAAAGGAAACTGTCCAGAAAGGAAGGACAGTCCAATAGCTAAGGCTTAGAAGATGTGGGTTCAAATGCTACCATCACGACACCCACTGGGGTCCACACTGCCGTGCCAGGACCGCACAGCGGAGACCCCCGGGCGCGAGGAATGGCGGTCGCTATTACCACCAAACAATGTTATGACCGATTAGCACCGATCCTAATCACTTATTATCACCGATCCTACAGTCAACCTGCCACGCCGGCAGTGGGCCTTGCTGCATAGGTGCCAGGCAGGGCACGGTTTGTGCGCGGCCACCCTCCAGCACTGGGGTCTTTGCCACGATCCAGACTTGTAGCTGTGGCAAAATACTCGCCATGTCGCATGCTGTTGATGACTGATGAAGTTCAGTGGCGGACCACAGGAACTGGCCGTGGCCACTGAGGATGCTATTGCGGGGCTTGGGGATGACGCACATGCTGATTGATTAACTCCCTGGTCCGAGCCTGAGCCAAGCCCTTACCCCTTGTGCCTCAGTTCCCTATCTGTAGAATGGGTATGACCACACTTCCCTATACTGTGGTCTTTCAGGCCAGAGACGTACTCAAGGCGAGCATCTAGAAAGCAATTCTCATCACTAGGAGCCTTTACATCAGACGGCACGGCTTTCTAAAATGTATGTTGGAGCTTCCCCACATGTCACTGGGCTCCTCGATTTTCCTATTCTTGGACGGGCGTTATGGAGAAGACCAGACTAGATTGTCACAAAGGTCTCTCCTGGCTTTAAAACCTTGAATCCATAACCATCGGCAAAGATTTCTGAACAGTCATGTCCAGAATGGGAACGATCTACCAGTTTATATATAACACTGAAACGTTTGTATTTCAGATGAGTCTCCTTTTGAAGAGCTTTAGCATTTGTTCTAGCAAGATTTAGATGTCGGATCTAGACTCCGGCGCTGAAATAGGACCTGCTTTGCTTGCAAGGCAGAATGCATCGTCTGCTTTTAGACTGGCCAGGGAGAGGATATGATGTAGAAGTGGATATCATGTCGTTTTTCATAAAACCGAATCCACTTTTTATTTGTTGACGTGATTTTTTTTTAAAGGACTGGTTTGCTGTGCTGGGGTCTTTCTATCCTGTTGATTATTTTCATTGGGGTTTTATATTCACTCTTCTACAACTTGTCTTTTTAAAGTTGTTTCACCCAGAAAAGGGCATCCCAGCTTCCTCCGAAGTGAAGATGATGTCTTGTTCCGGGAAATGATGAAAAGTCTCAAAATTAATTACTCAAGTGGACTTTTCCAAATTGATTCAAATGAATTCATTCACTAGACTGGAATGAATCATGAAATCTTGCACCTGATACACCTAAATACTTGGGAAGGATGCAGAGAGTCAACATTTATAAACCACAAGAATCAAGGGCAAAAAGTATGGTTTTGGCTACAAAAAGACATCTGAGAGCGGACTGGAGACAGAGCGAGGCGAAGAGTCTGCGAACCCCATGCCATGTTAAGGCTCATGCATTGCTCTTTTTTTACTGTGTTTTTGGGTTTTGTCTTTGTATGATTGATTTATGGGATCTGAAAGTACAGGGGTGTGCATGCGTGTGTGTACAGCCCTAAAACCCACCTGAGGAGGGACGCTAAGACGACCGGTTCAGCCAATTCAAAGCCTCCTACATGTTCTCATGAAGATGCTAATTAAAATGTGCTCTGTATTTTAAGTTGCAGAAATGCTGAGACTGTTAGCTGTAATTTCTGGCAAATAAGAGCTTTTCTGTTAAGGGCTGCATTAGATCAACAGATGTCCATCAAAACTGGTGTGATGGGAATTTGGGGGGTTTGACCAAATAAAGATTTCACAGGAAGTGGGTTTTTTGAGGTTTTTTTGCAGATAGCATTTCTACTTTTTATCCAAAAAGGGGAGGGTGCTACTCTGAGTATTGAGGCCACCTTGTTGGATTTGATCTCAGTCTGACTCTCAGTTAATACGGTGCTTTCACCTTGGTAGCAAGAACTTAGTTTGGGAGTCAACTAGTCATTTCATACAGTACAGAAAGTGGAAGCTAATAGGAGGATCATGCTTCTTTCAATGAGCAAAGTGGGAACAGACCTTTTGAGGGTACGGGGCAAACAGCAGCTATTCGTTTCCAAAAGGTGACCGGACCCTACTCATCAATCTGTAGCTCTTAAATACCTGGCACCTACACAGGGACCTGGTGAGCTTTTTAAAGAAATGCCAGTCTCTACAGAAGGTCTTATTGGAGCACTGACTCTGAATTATTTATCTGAGGTTTGGTCTTTGACTCATATCTGCAACCATTATAGCAAACAGTTCTGCAAATACCCAGAACCGGTGGTAGCAGAGACACAGCCAGGATGCAGACAGGAAGGAGACTTCTGCGGTGTTCTTAGAAAGACACAGATTGAAAAATAGGCTGGATACTTTTTTCCCCTCTAAATTTATTTTATCTAAGTCCTGAGTCGTACACAGGGTTTAAAACTGAAGGACACATCTTTCGGTCTGGCCCTGTCGCTGGGCTTTCAACCCCAAGTGGGTTGCGGCTTCATTTGTCTGGCCACGGGGACTGCGAGACTGGATCAGATCCACTGACGCTCTACTTCCATATCCTCTCTCTGACCATCACCCGTACTAGATGCCTCAGAGGAGCGACCCAGAGCCACGCAATGGATGGAGGTGGTTGTCCGTGTTAGTCTGCAGTCAGAAAGAAGGTAGGGTAGGGTGGTACCTTAAAGACTAACTGGTTCAGAGAGGCATGAGCTGTCATAGGTGACCACCTACTTCACCAGATGTGGGGTAAGGCTGGCCAAATGTGGGATAAGTGTAGGGCTCCCCTTTAGGCCAGATTTTTGTAAGTAGATTTGCACACCTACATGCAATCGTATTCCACCCTGCTCGAGTCCCTGATAAACTGCTAATGCAAAAGGTGAGTCCTCCTCACTGCTCTGTGTGACTCAGTGCTACGGGCAAGATGAAGGCGTGCCATAGAGGGAGATGCATCGGTGGCTTTTCCAGGCATAGATAGGCAGCTAAATCCGCTGAGATGCCCAACGAGTGGAACAGAAACTGGCCCTTTGTCTCAAAATAGTTAGACTGGCTTCAGCCCAACAGCACAAGGGGCCTGGGGTAAAGAGCCTGGCGACCCATTACCTGCACCCACAACCCATCCCTTTCTGAAAGTAAAAACACACCCCGAGTTTCCAAGGTCTCTCCCTTTTTATATCCCTGCCTTTGCCCTCAAGTTCCTTGAGGTGCTACAGCAAAGGCCACGGAGGCCTCTGCTCCTCGTCCCTGCAAAGCTGCCACCCAATGCATTGGCAGCCGGCCTGTTCTGAGTTGTCAGCATCTGTGTTAGATTTGCTTGGAAAATGCCAGTGTGTTGAGCCTGAAATGCTTCATTCGAAATGCCTTGGGCTCCATGGTGTTTTGCATTCACCAGTAGGTCTGTCCCTGAATGGTGGAGCCCCGATGCCTGCATCTCCTGGCCCAGGATCCTGTGGCCTGAGGTCATAGATGAGAGGGCTTTTGAGGAGCCTATGTAATGAGCTATTTATAACCCTCTTAACTGATGGGATGGAGGGGGAGCATGGGGCCTAATTCATGAGCATCTCATTCAGATCAAACCATCCCGCAGGACTTCGGGGTATATCTAAGAGGCCGACAAAATGAGTTGCTTGAGGTGGACAATAGAAACTCCCCTAGAGTCTGTCTGGTTCCTTTTTCCCTGAGGTTGGTGGAAGCTTTGAATGGCATCAGGAGCTGATTATATGTCATATTGAAGGGCCAAACCCTATTGCTCGTACACGGAGGGGCGCATTTCAGGAAGACGGTGCTCCAGGGATATTGTGAGATGAGATGGATTTGCTGCAGGAGGAGGCGATGACCGGGCAATTGCATCCAAGTGAAGCAGTTGTATCGGGAGAAGACACCTGGTTTCGTAAGGACAGGAGGTAGCTGATGGTCGATCCGGATAGAACTTCTCTCTGAGAAACATTTCTTTAGTTAAGAGGACCTGGCTGGCAAGAGATTCCCAACCGGAGGCAGGAGGTATTACCTCTGCTCATGAGCTTTGGATTTGGAAACGGCTAAGCTAGTGTTGTAGGGGAAGAACCAGCTTTTCCCAAGAAACCATCCCAGGAAGGGTAACGAGTAAACGTCTGGCTATTAGGACCCAAGCAGTCAAGGCAGCACTTGAAAAGTGTTGGGACTTGAGAAAAGATGCAAAAGAAATTGGCTGGGGTGAAGGGCCTGAGACTAAAAGTCCTATCCAAGCAGTGGGTGGCAAGTAGGAGAAATGCCATCCCGTATGACCCACCCGGGCATAGACATTAGGGCTGGAAGGGACCCCGTAGGATCATCGGGTCCAGCCCCCAGCCCCAGGGGCAGGACGTCACGTCGTCCAAACTCTTGCAACCCCAAGGCCTCTGCTCGCTCCGACTGACCAGCGGAGACCGCTGGCGGCTAATGATGAGCCCACGCAAAAAGCAATGAATGCATCTTCAGGAAGGAAATCTGTAGCAAGGGTAACTCTGCTTTGAGCAGTCCAGCATGGCCTTTTCTTTTACTTGCTGGAGGCCTGTATAGTCCTTGTCTAGTTCAGCGTGTAACTGGATTAACGTCCCGAGCCTCTAGCTTGTAAAATGAAGATGAGAGTCTAATCCAGGAACAGAGTGGAGGAGCAAAGGGGGCACACAACTGACAGGAGCTGTGAGCACCCTGCTCCTTTAGGGAATAAAGTCATTTAATACGTCTCAATGCTTAGGGAATGTGGGCGCGTGTGGCAGCTCAGTAGAGGACTGGGCCCATCTTCGTCAAGATGACGGAAAAGGACTGACTATGTAAGGATATCAATGATGAGGATAAGATGGTCATTATAAATTGCTCCTTACCTGCCGTGCAGCCTAGCGGGGCCGGTTACATCCACGGACTAAGCGTTCGCTGTGATAGTGAAGGGCCCGCAAACTTGCCACTCCCAAAATTGCTGAAGCCTTTCTGCCTTTACAGATGCAATCACAGAGGAAATGAAACACTTTCTGACCCTTACTCTGAATCTAGGAGATCAACAGCATAGCCCTGGTATGCTTAGCTACATCTAGCCGGCGGTCTCCAGCTAGTAGGGGTGGTTATCTATGTGGTCCCTCCATATTATATCAAGTGGCTGAAGAGTAGGAAACACAAACCCCGCTCTCCATGCCCATATGCCTCTCCCTGGCTTGCAGGGACCAATGGTAAGAGGTGAGATTAGTCTCCACAGACCAAGCAATGATCCCTTTATCAAAATGAGTTCCTGAGATGGCCAAGGCGTGCTCATTGCAATGATCTCTATAGACCGATTTCTGCTGCGGACTGGACTGAGACCACCGACAACCTGAATATGACCATCGTAAGGGCACGAAGTGGGGTTGCATTTAAACGAGGTGCCCAATGAGACAAGATTTCACATCTCAGTTGGTTAAACTAGCCCCCTGCCTTCCTCTACCCACATAAGCATCGATGAGCACGCCGAAAACATGAATGCGTGAGAAACGATCTAACAGAATGAAGAAAAGGAAACGGGAAAGAAAGAAAGGAGAGCCCACGGGGAAAATCAAATCATTTTGCTGCACAAACCTGGGTGCCCGGGAAGGCTGCAAAATCATGTTTGCTGGGGTCAGCTGGACACCCATCACACGAGCTGGAGTGCCTCTAAGATCACACAGGAGGGAGAGCGACTGCTTGCAAGATTTATAAGTGGGGAAATGTGTGCATGGGGACCAAGGGAGGGCTGTCTCCGCAGTACCCACGTTCGTGTCCTCTGCACTTGAGAGAATGGAGCTGCCTTCTCTGTGTTGTAGCTAAGGGTCAGTTGGTTTTCATTATAAACCTCATTTTCCAGGGGTTATAATTCATCCATTTTACATTATGTGGAGCCCATTGCAAAAAAAAAAAAAAAAAATTGGCTCCAAATACCAGAGACTGTTGTATTCTCAAACAAAAACCTGGTGAAGGGAAGGTGATGTTTAGTCCTTGGGAAAAGATTAAAAGCTCAGGTCTGGGGGAGGGAAGGTGGGAGCAGGGAGGGTCAGCTCAGGTCAGCGTTCTGCTTTAACTTGGAACAAAGGCTGCAGATTGAAAATGCAATCTTGGCCGGGAAGAAAGGTGACTGAGAGATGAGTTCCCTCGCCCCTCGTATGAAAAGCCTGGGCTGTTCAAGCCTGGAGAGCAGACCCTGCTCCCCCGTATGAATCGCCGTCTTTCGGCGAGTTGAATCGTCGCCACTTAAGGTGAAATCATCCAGGTGCCTGCTGTGAGACATCACCGAGACACCGCCGTGTCTTGGCTTTGCAACGCTGCAACATCTCAACTCAATTTCTTGCCTTCGTTGTATTACAGGTTCCTTGAATGGCCTCCGCGGCAGGAATAAAGCCGTCAGCGCTGACACCAGCATTCAAAGACGGAGTAACAATCGTACCAAACAGTCATCATCCATGAGATCAGAGTAGAGCAGAAACACACATGCGCTCCACCTATTGTGTCCCTGTCGCTGGAAGGCTCCTGCTACCCATTGCCTTCCCACTGAGCTGCCTGCCGGCTGTAGTTCGAATCTCCCTACGTTACAGCACTGCATTTTCTGACTTCAAAAAGCCCCCAAATTCAGCAGCATTCCCATCATTCACTCTTGGAAGAAGGCCCACCCCAAGCGAGCAACGCGGCACCTACGCTGGACACAAGCCAACCTCTCTTTGAAGGCTGCCTCCCTTGTAAAAGGGTCTCGTTCCTTGGCCTGTTAGGGAAATATTTAAAGACTTGGCAAGTAGCAGTACAACGAATGAGCCCTTCTCCATGCAAAGCAACGAGCAGGTGGCCTTAACCCAACTCCAGAAGTTGCAGAAGCAGGCAGGGCAGACTTGAGTGAAGTCTTAAGTAATAATATTTTAGCAGCTCTCCGATGACACAGGAACACTGAAGAAATGTCAAGCCTGACACCATTATTCAAAAGTAGGAGCACGCGATTAGGCAAGCAATTATACACTGAGTAGCTTAACATAAATTGTGAGGAAAAATATCAGAAACAATTTTGCAGGATTTAGTGAGGGAGCACCTTGTAAAGCATAATTGGATTAGAGGAGACAGCCAGCGTGGATTTACAAGCAGGCGTCTCCTTGCTTAACTAACTTGTTGGAGTTCTTTGAAGGTACGGTATTACTGCCAAGGTAGGCAAGGGAAATGTAATAGATGTTATGCACTTCGATTTCCCAAAAGCAATCGGGGAGGTTGTACGGCGAGATTACCAGCTAATGGAAGGAGTCATGGTATAAAAATGGGTTGCCTTCGAAAAGTGGCTCAACAGCAGAAATCAGGCAACACGCAGGATGCGCTGGCAGGTACGCGCTTGAGCTCCAAGGGGTTTGTTAGGGAAATGATCGCAGTGCTGTGCCCGGCGGGGGTTGAGGCTTTGAGATGTCTTCAGGCTAGCATGAACTGCCACCCGCTCCCGACCTGTGAATCCCGTCAGGAGCAATGCTCGGCACCGCTGTCCCTCAGGATTTACAGTCATTGCTGGGAGGCAGCATCCCTGCATGGGAAATCAGGGCCCTTCACCCTGCCGAAGCCCAGCCATTTGGAGGCTGTCAGATTACCTGGCACTTGTTGGGTGTTGGTCTCGCAGCTGGCTAGAAAGAAAGGTGAGGGCTGTTACCTCCACAAAGAGGAACAGAAATGTGAAGGGATTTGCCCAATGTCACATAGAAAGTCAGTGACAGGGGCAGGTCCCCTGATGCACTGGGCTCCTCCATTGGTGTCTGAATGGGAAGACACCAGTGGAGTATTGCATTGCAACGAGGTGACTCCAGTAAGTACTGCATTTCAATGAGGTGACTCCAGTACGTACTGCATTGCAATGAGGTGAGTCCAGGAAGCATTGCATCCAGGAAGCATTGCATTGCAACGAGGTGACTCCAGTACGTACTGTATTGCAACGAGGTGACTCCAGGAAGCATTGCATTGCAACGAGGTGACTCCAGTAAGTACTGCATTGCAACGAGGTGACTCCAGTATGCACTGCATTGCAATGAGGTGACTCCAGGAAGCATTGCATTGCAATGAGGTGACTCCAGTACGTACTGCATTGCAACGAGGTGACTCCAGTACGTACTGCATTGCAACGAGGTGACTCCAGTAAGTCCAGCACCACCAAACCTAGGGCCAAGGGTCAAGCAAGACACGGCCACCTGCAGACAGTCCAGGGGGACAGCTGGTGGCTTTTGCCCAATTCCACATAGGCTAGTGTCCATGTCCCTCAAGCCACCATCCCAGCCGGGCTCCCTCTGCATGGGCCCATGGATGCTGTACTCTCCCATCAAAGGCAGGGCTCAGCCCCGCTGCAAGAACCAGAAAGGCTCTTAGGAAATGGCTGGTGATGCAGCTCCTGCTCTTGAAGGGCCAGCTGAATTGGATGGAACTAAATGCAACCCACACAACCTCCAGGAGATGTTTTTAAGATGAGCTAGACAAAGCCCTGGCTGGGATGATGTAGTTGAGGGTGGTCCTGCTTTGAGCAGGGGCTTGGACTAGAGGTGACCTCCTGAGCTCCCTTCAACCCTCGTTTTCTATGATTCCAGGGGAGCCATTCTGAGCCATCCCAAAGGCAGTTCACACAAAGGCAGCTGGTCACCTTGCATCCCCACGTCCCTCTACCCCCCATCCCCACTTCCTATCCCCACCAAAGCCCCTGCAGGTCTCATCTCATCTGCCTCCTGCAGCCTTCCCTCACCACCAACCTTTCTCCTCCACGCAATGCCTTGTTCTCACTCTCTGCCTCTCAGTACCCCGCTCTCCCATCACTTGGGAACATGACCTGCAATGTTATGGATCGGTCTATTTACAAAGCTTAAGCTGAAAATCAATTTTAATTATAAAAATCAGTTTGCTGTATCAATAAATCACCACAGGCCTCTCTAAGTTACAGAGGGAAGGTTACACCTGGAAGTGGGGTGTGGGGAGATAATAACTCATTCTCCCACCAGGCTGGGTTCCCGCCTTCGCTGGGCAATATTCATCACCACCATTATCCTTTGTATTATTAATGGTGGAAGACGGTGATGAATGGAAGCTGAGGCTTTTTTAAACAAATCGCACTGGTTGTAACTTGATTTCCAAGCGACCTCTTGACAAGAGCCTTCATTTTTTATATTTTGGTGGGAGGGGAGGGTGGAAAAAATTCTTCATTGTGTCTCCTCTCTCTGGATAAACGATTGATCAAAGAGCATAGAGGAAAGCTAATTAATCCTTCCCAACTGGACCGCAGTGAGACAACACAATGAATCACACTTCCAATTGCAACAGGGGCTCTTCTAATTAATTAATTAATTAATTAATTAGAAGTAATAGTAGGGGTACTGCTATTCAGCATCGTGGTGGTTTGGAGCGGCAGGTCTTCGGTGTTTATCGTGGGTTGGCGGCCACGGGATAGCAGGGAACCGGCCTTTTCTCCTTCTGTTGCTGGAAGGAGGGATGATGGCGCTTCTGCATCCCGTTGGCTTTGGATGAGGGGCATGCTCCCTGACGGGGAGGTGGCTGATTTCAGGATGGTTGAGAGTAAGCAGCACCAAGAGCGTGTGGGATGGTGCATGAGAGAAAAAGAGTTGTGGCAACTCCCATGAGGGCAGCAAGAGAGAGAGAGAGACATGGCAATTTGTAGAGGCACCCTGAGAGCAGTGGAGGGGATGGAGACCAGCTACCAATGGACGATGCATGGCAGCGCCGTCTGAGCCCAGGCTGGGGGCAAAAGCTCCCTCCATCTAACAATGCTCTGCAACCAGGAGAGTCCTTTAAATGCTCCGGCTTCTCCCACCTGCAGTCATTTTGAGAAGGAGCTGAGCCAGCCCCTTGGCTTTTGCTACCTAGGATACTTTTGAAAATGGGACTTAACCACCCAAATCAACTGGGGACCACATTTTTAAAGGTCTCCGGCCACCAAACTCCCGTGGATTGGCATGGGAGCAAAGCACTTAGATACCTTTATGGGTCTAGCCTTCATGCCTTGGACCTAAAGAAGTCTAGAGAAAAAGACCCTTGCTCTCTCAGGACTGGTGCCAAAAGCCAGCGTTTCTCAACCAGGGGGCTGCAGTGCCACTAACGTGGTTCACGAGCCAAAACCAGAGATTTCACATCAGGCACCCACAGTACTAAAAACACTGTGACCTGTCGTGGTCTTTCTGAGTCCTTTGCACAACGCAACAATTGCTCTACTATTTTCCTGTAGTCACAAAAGGGATGAGAGCGAAGAGCTGGCGTTTTCTGCAGGGGCCTCGAGTCTATTGAGCCTGCCAAGGAGTGCCACGAGTCCAGCGAGGTGGAGGAGCACCGCCCCAAGCGCTGGCCCATTACTCTTTGGAGATGTGCTGACACCCTTGAAAAATCCCCCCCAGCACTGTTGGACCTCAGTCCAGTGGTGGTCACTCAGTCCCCGTCTCTGCCGTCTCCCCACCCCAGCCCGCCCTCAGTAAGAGCATGCAATTTTGGCCCGCTCTTTGCCTCCTGCCCGGGCACGAGTGGCCTGGATTTGCAGCCACAAGTGTCCTGGGCACAGGAAGGATCGGCGCTCCCAGCTCTCTGAATCGTCCCTGAACAGCGGAGCCGCTCAAGGTCGTGCACGAGAGACAGATAAAAACAGCTGCATTTAATGAGCTCATCGCTAAGCACCTGGGAGCCGACTTAACAGGGGCCTGTAAATCAAGGCTGTTCTCCTTCCTGCTCTCATTCCTTGCTGGTTAACCTGCCCCAGGCTGGTTACAAATAAACAGCTGGCGGCTTCACAAGGCAGGAAGGAGCAATGGCTTATCCTCCTGAGAAAGCCAACCGGGAGCGAAGGCTGGGGAGTCCATGGCAGGGCTTCCTCCAAGGACGGCTGCATGGTCTGGCTGGAGCCAAGGGCAAGGGCCACTGCACAGCATGGGGGGATCCAAGGGGACCAACTGAGAGAAGACACAAGTGACAAGAGCCACGTGCTCCCCACCTCCCGCCAGCCGGCCACGGGGACGGGAGAGGAGGTAGCGCCCATCGCTGCGAGCCAGCCAAGGTCTCCCCTGACTCTACATGCAGCACCGGTTCCCCAGCGCACAGCAGCAAACACCCTCTCCGAAAAAGAGCATTTTTCTGCTTTCCCCGTAGCATCCCTAACACTTGACACGGAGCACACATGCTGCTCCAGGACAGGGAGACCAGCTCCACGGCTCGATGGAGTATGGGGAGAAGCTGACTTCTGTTTGCTTGCCATCTACATAGCCTCAGGCCAGCACGGATGACTTAGGGGAACTCAAACGGGGCCGTACAGCAAGCAGGCACAGAGGCAACCGAACACAACACGACTGTCGATCTTTCAATGCCTGCATGTA
>JAGPOW010001296.1:136643166-136660976 GCA_030014935.1 Caiman crocodilus
TTGGGGGACCCCACTGGTCACAGGACACCATGATGAGTGACTTCCATCAATTACTACCCTCTGGGTCTGACCATGGAGCCAATTTTCCAGCCAGTGGATCATGGAGGACCCAAGGCAACAATTGGCCAGTTTCTCCAAGAGGTGATCACGGGACACCAGATCGAAGGCTTTTTTGAAGTCAAGATATATGACATCAACCTCTTCTCCCTTGTCCAGGTGATAGGTAACCTGGTCGTAGAAGGAAATGAGATTGGTCAAGCAAGACCTACCCACAACAAACTCGTGCTGGCTCTCCCTTAAGATGCTGGTGTCGGCCAGTCCATTAAGGATGGCCTCATGCCAGCAGAAACAGTCTTAGGTGGGAGCTATGCTGTTAGCTCCCCACCCTCTCATTTAAAGGGCAGAGAAGACTCTCTTGGGGTGCTATGTGTTGCAATCCCTGCAGCTCTGATGTGCTCAGACCCCAGCTGACCCATCAGCTGCACTGATAAGCCCTGAAGAGATGAAAGGGTCTCCCAACCACCCAGGAGAGGGGGACGCCCAGGATCCCTGGGGACTGTAAAGCTAATGGGCAAAAAAGATGATCTCTGAGATGCCACCAAACCCTTGTCCATGCTCTTCACTAGCTGCAGACAAGACCCCCAAGCAGACCCCCAGTCAAGGGAGCTTCAGTGATGGACCCAAGGTTTGGACATTCAAGGCATCACAGACATGACCTTCAACAAAGCTTCAAAACCACAGGCTTTCAAGCCATAACACTGCAGGGAACAAAGGATCTTCTCCATGCACGTTCAGAACCTGCATTTCCACCAGCCACCCCCCTGGTCCTTGCAGTGCAGTGCAGATGGGGTTATGCGATGCTCTGCTTTCCCTTCTTCAGCTTGGACCACCCCCTTGCCTTTAAAACCCAACCCAGACTTCATGCCTCCAAGCCCTCTTTCTTCCCCACAATGGCCAGAGGTTCCTCCTTTCCGTGGTGCCCTCACCATCAAGTGGGCATCCAAGCAAATCCCAAACCAGGCCCAATGTTTCTGTGGCTGTGTATACACATGCTACATGAAGGACCTGGCTCTACACAGGCTCATGTGCGATCTTTCATTTCTAGGCACGTATTTGGGGGGAAGAAGCACTTGTGTGTCATTCCCAAGTGATCCTTCTGGCCACTCTGGAAGAGCAGAGGTCTGTATCCAGCCTGCCTCAGTTTCCCAGATAAGTCTGGAAGAGGGAGAGAGGGAGAGACTTGCACAAGCTCTGAGCTCTGCTGAGGGGGTGAGAAGAGCTTTTCCCAATAGAAAAATGTCTCATCTCCTGGCTCAAGAGATCAGTGGCCTGAGATTAAAAGGACCTTATTCAATGACGGACTATCCGGGGTCTAATTCACCTTCACTGGAGAGAAAAATCAATGCCACGGCAGCAAACAAGAGCAGAGAAGTGGGATTCAGCCCTGAGCCCCTTCACTTTGGTAAGTGGGTATTCCCATCCTTGGCGAGCCCTCTGTCCTCCCGGGAGTCCACAGCACATGTCTGGTCACATTGCTGGAGAGAGCCCAGGTACACATGGACACACGGACACACGCTGCTGAGCAGAGATACCCCGGCTGGCCAGGCCGGCTCTGCAAAACGAGTCGTAGCACGGCTGCCCGAATTGTTTCAGGATCAGCGACTGGCAGGAAAGAGCAGGCCGAAGAGCACCCCTGTGCCTCCAACGCATTAGTCCCCCTCCACACCCGCCTCTGCAAAAACAGCTACTTCAGAGTAGTGCTCTTCCAGTTCAGTGCCAAAGGAAGGGCTTGCACAGCCTTCCCTGGGGTTTGGACCAAGCTTTTAGCAACCTCCACCTGAAGGCCCTTTGCATACATGGAGGGAAGCTGATGAGCCTGAGTGTGGAGTCCAAAACATCCTGGTACCTTGGGACAAGAGGTGCCAAGCCTAGCGGCATGCGCTCGACTCTCCATCCTCCCAAAGAGAGAAGCACTTTGCAGCACTGAGCACATGAGCTGAGGTGCTGTGTGAATGCACCACAGCCAACGGGGCTCCAGAAATCCTTACAGAGATGGGCACCAGGGCATCACTCATCGGCATGTGCTTAACTTTACAATTTTACAACTTTGCAATGAAGCATCTTGCTGATTTGGGACCCACATCCCCGTGGCAGCATTCATAAAAGTTCCCTGCTCCTGCGATGACTGCATTCCTGCCCCGGCAATGAGCGCTAAGGTAAAGGGGCTGCTGTAGGCACACAGAGACTACTTCAAAAGCCTACAACACCCAGTGAGATGTGCTCATACCGTTATACCAGACAAAGTAAACCGAGGCATATAATTAAATACGCTGCCCATCATGTCTCAAAACATGAGTGACCGATCAGGGGAAAGGCAGCAGCAGCCCTGATCCCCTGGGGCCGATCCCAAATAGCACGGCACTGCAAAGAAGGGCCAATGCCACCACCCTCGCCTGTCCTTCCCATGTCCCAAGGGACAAGATCCCAAGGTCGCCGGGTCAACAAACTCCATGCAGCAGCAGAGCTCCCTCCCTGGCCAATGGGCACCTGGGTGGTGTTTAACATGGCCTGGGCACACCCTTTATTGATACTGGTGCAATCTATATTGGATGTCTACGGCAGGATTGTGAGTGCACACGCGAGTGGCTGCTCCAGGGCAGCTGCTCACAGTAGGCACTATTAGTGAGGCACTACGCCTTGTCACTAGGCGGTAGAGGAGTAGGCTGCTGCCCCTTGCTTTGAGCAAAGAGCTAACTCAGAATAGCTCTGGGCACACGACACGTGCACCGGTGTAACCCACCCCTGATTTCCCCCAGGGTCCTTCTACAGGTGACTCAAGGCATGCACCCACATAAGGCTGTATGCGGTGTTTCGGCCGCTGACCATGTCGCGTGTCCAACCCCTGCCCTGAAACAAGCCACTCGCCCACCCAAGCCTGCATACCCCACGTCCCCTTCCTAGTGCCTTAAAGGGCTGGGGACCCCGTTCCCGCTGAGAGAGTTTGGGTGGTGATCTGGTTTGGAGATGAGCTTCTTCTCCCTGCCTCCCCATTGACAAGAGCTTTTGAGCGGCCAGCGCCACTGTGCTTTCACATCTCCTTGATAAAAAGCCTCCTTTCCCGGCACTAAGTGCTTGAGGAATGCCCCTCGCACTTTCACGGCTTTGCCCCAGCGGTTTTATGGTTATTGGCTATTGTTCCAGCTTCCTCAAAGGGATCCGGCATTAAAATATTCCCGGGGAGAGCTCCATCATCTCCTGGCAGCCACCGCTGGCTCCGAGCACGGCGGCCAGCACAGCCGATCGCAGCTTTCCGCCGCGGTTAATTAAAGCAGGGGCGCTTGATAATTGTGTCGTGCATTCGCAGGCACCTGGTCGCTCACCTCTCATGTGCGCAGACAATTAATTTGTGGGCCGTCGGTTCGCAGGGACTGGAAGGGGAATATTAATTCCAGCGGAGAGCGAGGAACGATAGAAGGTTTTCCTTGTGCATGCGTCTGCCTGCAAGGCCCTGTGCTGAGCCCCCACCGTCCCAATGGAAATTGCTGGGCTAGGATGCTGCTTTTGGGCGAGGATTCAGAGTTTCACCTGTCCTGCCCCCACCTCTGACTTCTTCTTTACATTATTACAGTGCCCGGAAAGCTCAGCCAAGATCAGAGCTAGGGACTATACCCAGCGAGCACCCTGCTCCGGTGAGCAGACAGCTTAATTAGTCAAGGCGGACAGAAAGGAAGCGTCACACATTGTTTTGGTGAAGAACTGAGACAAAAAGAGATTTCATGACTGGCCCAGAGTCTATAGGACTAGCAGGACCCAGCCTCCTCCCCTGACTCCCAGGTTTGGGCTTTTCCCAGAGCTTCAAACCTGTCTTCTCTCTCTTTATCCATAAAGAGAAAGAAAAAAAAAAATCCCTGAGATGGGACAGGATCATTATTTTCCCTTGGCATTTATTGAAATGTCACTTCAATGAGACCAAACGATGCTTTCTACTCTCCGGGGCTACCGATACGGACAAGAGTCCATAAGGACAGGCCGATCGCAGCTCTGATCTGGTTAATGGATATTAGAGGCACAAAGTGCTTTCAAATGTGCACAATTAGTTTCATCTGATAATTAGGCAAGCTCCTTTCTAGGAAATATGGTAATACGCATCGATCGGAAAAATGGAGCTTCTTTCCCCATGCCTGGATGTGATGCAAGGTGAAAGGATTTTAATTAATGGGAAAGCTTTTATATGACACGACGATGCCATTTGCGGAGAGAGGAGCGTGTGACCTCCGCTGAAGTGGAGACACTTTGAACAGGACACGGCAGGTCCTACCCACTACTTGCTGTCTTTGCCTGCTGGATAAATAATTTGCCATTTTCATTAATGTTTCGCCAGTGTTTCCTTCTCCCTCTTGGGGTGGCAGTCCTCACGGACGCCCAAGGGGACTGCAACGTTACAGCTCAGCTGGCTGTCACCATCAGGGTGTCCGCGGAGGTGCTTGTGATGAGCGCAAGGTCCCCCTGTACGTGGCATCCCTGCCTTGCCCTGGTGTTCCCATGTCAGTCCTTGCGCATGGACACAGCTGATGGTTGTATGACAAACTACACACCCAGTAGGCAGGGGGTGACAGCTCTGACCCAGCTCCCCGGGAAATCAATGACAGCGTCCCCTGACCTCCTGGCACACATCTGGGTTGCAAGACCCCCAGGTTGCTGCTACCAGGCCCCAAGTAGCATCAGGTGTCAGTCATTGCAACCTGCCAAGCACTGGAAGCTGCACGGGTGGTACAGGAATAAAAGGCTTTGGCCGCGTTATTTTTACCATGGGAAATAATTTCATTTTATGACAAATAACACCAGGCTGGTCTTAGCTCCTACAGCTTCCAGCAGACAGAAGCATTCACTCCAGCATTTGCACTGCGTCCAGTTGAAAACGGAGATCCAAGGAGGTTTAAACACAGTCCAGGGCAGGCTCTGCCTGGGCAGCAGGAGTTTGGACTCAAACACTTCAAGGAATAATTTCTGCTTTATGAGACATGATCAGCTCAGGCTGGGTCCCCAGTGGATGGGGAGTTCATAAAGCCATGTGCATCAATAGCTCTGGTACTCTGGCAGTTGGATCCTCTGAAAAATCATGTAATCTGTGTGAAATGTGTTTGCCGTTGCCCCAGTTTGATGCACCTTCTACTGCTAATAATTTGGAGAGCGGTCCGTCTGAGTCTTGACCTGAGCAGATCGCCCCGGAGGGCAGAGGTCTCCCCCATAGCAGTGGGGCCAGCTTAAGTGAACAGCTGGGCAGCTACAGCACAGCAGGCCAAGGTACATGTAAAAATTTCCCTATTATATAGCTAAACCCCATGTAAAATCAGCTCCACTGGTAAAGAGCCAGACGCTGAGGCATTTTTAAGTCAGCTGGCTGATCTGCCGTGCTCTTCAATGGGATAAGGAGCCTGGCATGTTAAAGCCATCTTCATTTTCTACCGATTGCAGTGTATGTGAAGAACCCGGCTCCGTGGCCTCCGAATGCCTAACTTGTAGCTGGAGGCATTGCCCCGCTGAGCTGGGAACCCAAACCGAACAGCAGCGTCCGACCCGCTGGAAAAGTGAGTCCAAAATCCCAAGAGCAAAACTAAGCAGCTGCCACAGCTGGGACTTGCTGTCCATGTACAGCGAAGAACATGCAGGAGCGAGCGGAAAAGGGTCAAAATCCTACAGCCTATAGCAGCAGTCTGGACCGAGGGGATGTCTCCTTTTAGCTGTGCGGTTATAGCGCAGGTCAGGCTCTGGGCAGTGAAGGGGATAAAAGCCGGCAGAATCCAGAGGAAATTCAGAGAAAAGCAACATTATCCCCTGAAACGCCCGACAAATACTGACTTGCTTGCAAAGGGCTTACTCAGACGCCCTCTGAGTCAAGATGGGGTGGGAGGCAGTAACACGTGACAGGTCTTCGACCAAAGTCAACCAAAGTGACTTTTCCCCTGGCAAGAAACAAGCTTGTATACAGCAAACGACCCCACCGCTCCTGCCGCAGGTGAGCTGCGATGCATCAGCTTTCAGGGACCCCTGCGTCCGTGCAAGCGCCAGCAATGCCCCGTTCACCCCTATCACGCCCCGATCCCACGTGCATGGGAACAGGATGACTGGATGCATCATTACGGGGATATAAGCAAGCCACTCCGTGCCTCAGTTTCCCCACCCTTGCACCAGGATCACAAGGAGGAGTGGTGCTGCTCCCTCTCTGGATTGTCATGGGCAGGGGGAATAAGACATCAGGAGATGCTTGGAAAGACTGGCTGTGACATCTCCCCTCCGCTACAAAGCCGGTCCTAATTCAATTAGCTCTAGCATCCCCTCACCCAAAGAGCCTCCCGCTCAGGCCCCGGTGCATTTGCGGACACATTAAGCTAATGGGGATGCGGGCTGTCAAACAGATGCTGCCTTCCAGCTCCTCGCGCGTGTCCTGGGGCGGGGAAGGTCGTTCCTTTCTCTCCTAGGGCATCCAAAGCCCCCACGGGCAGCGAGGGGGCCGAGACCCATTGGTAAGAGGCTGTGAGATCCTGTGTAAGCATGCAGATCCCTGCATGCCACACGCACGCGGAGTGGCACGTGCCATTGCACCGCAAAGAACGATCTAATATCTAGCGGCTGGATCGCCATCTAGGAACCGTAGCCTTCCTGCTGCAAATACCGGGGCTGACTTTCTCCTGGGCCGTGACTTGCTGACTCAGACAGCAGGGAATTTCCTTTCTTAGGGGAATCACCCAGGAGCAGGCAGCCGCTCAGCGCCCAGCTGCATCCCTGCCAGCCGCCCAGCCCCCAGCAGAGCGGCCGAGGCCGATGCATTTTTACACCCTATTTATTTTTACTTGGGGAAGGCCCCTGCAAAGCAAAGACACCTGGGTGCAGGCGAGAAACCCCCCCTGGACCTGAGCTAGCCCCCAGGGAGGCACAAAGGTATCTCACACACAGCTGAGGTCCCTCCACTTTGTCCCCTGCAACAAGGAGACTTCAGCTGCGCTGGAGCTGGCACAAACTTAAAGCAAAGGCGAGTTTTCTCTGTTTAATTCTGTTCAATCAGGGGGGTGACGGCTGATAGAAATACATGACTGAACGGGAGTGGAAAAAGCATCCCGTGGAAACCCAGGCCATGCTGCCAGGAATCCAGTCCAAGCGAACCAAATGCCAGCTTTCCGAGAGGATCTCACCTGCCCTATGAAAAAAGCTCACGGCTTTTGCAGCACACTGGGGGAGATGAAGGCATGCAAACCCACTGCCAGGCCTTTTCCTGTGGAGAAAATGAACTCCCAAAGGGCATTTTTTTCACCACGCCTGTGCTTCTCCAACGCGCCCCGCAGTGCTGGGACTGCACCGTGCAAACAGAGTCGGGATTGAATGCCCCGGTGTCTGCCGGTCCGGCCCGGGCAGAAAGGAAACCAGCACTAAGTGACTTTGGAGCACGGCCCACGGTGGGGCAGGACAGTGAACGTGGTGGGGTACCCGCTTGCACCTGCCACGATTAGGAGCAAAAGGATGGCTCCTCTGTTTATAAAGAAACACAGGCCGGGGGAGGCAGAGGAGGGAAATGGGCTGCGTGGGAGTGCGGAGAACTGGGAATATTTGCCACAAGCGCTTCTGTCTGCTTAGCAATGAAAACGAATGAGCCAGAGGCAGTAAATGAGCCTGTGATGCCCTCCACGAAATAAACCCAGCGCCTCATTTACACAGCTCCTCTCTGCCCGGAAACGAGCTGGAGGATTTTGCTCTGGTTTGCTGTCACTGGGTTCGGTTTGCCCTTGGAGCCCTGCAGAGCTGCGGTTTCCCAGGGGGACGCCTATTCCTCAGGCAAGCCCGTGCCTTAGCCACACACACACAGGCCACGTGAACTCCTGGCCATGGCCAAGGGACGTGGTAAGTCCAACCTCAGCAGTAGCAGTGCTGTAAGACAAGGGGAAGATGAGTCCTGTTCTGCTCAGGGTGAATCACAATGCTGCATCCCGCCGGCACAGACCGTGCCACTTCAGCTGGTAGCAGTGGCAGGCTGTTATCCTCTAGCAGACCAGCCATTACGGGAGGACACCGCATAGGCCTTGACAGTATATTACCCATGCACTCTCCTCTGCTGTGCACCAGCGCCCTTGGCTGGTAGTGGGAAGGACATGGCTTCGTCTAGGGGCCCTGGCCAAATGACACCTAGAAGTGCAAAGCCCCTGCATTCAGGAAGGTTCATACAAAGGGCTTCTTTGCGGACAGACATCTATCACCCCGCTGGCTTTGCAACGCTCATCCGAATGAGAACCACGTGGTCCCTGGGATGGCTGCACTTGAGCCCATGGGCCACTGATGTGCCAGCCACTGTCTTCATGGCCACCCTGGGTATTGGCTTGGAAAGCTCCAGAGCTGCTGCTACCGGGCTGAGCAACTCAGACTCTCTCCAGGTTACACCCACCCGTGTTAACAATGACGCTTCATCTGACAAGGTTTCACAGTGGGGACATGAGCTATGGGGGGAATATTGTCCAAGCTGGGGGAGAAGGCTTTGGAAGATGGTGAGTCTTTGCCAACCCGTGGCAGAACTGAATGAGCTGAGATCGTCCTGCAGGGAGGAGCTGAGCCTTGCCAAGCTAGGGAAAGGCCTGTCCTCGGGGCAGGCTTGCAGATATGCAGCCAGGCTGGAGGATCTCTAGGCAAGAGAAGTGCCCCTTCCTCATGCACCCTTGCTTCTGCCTAGCACGGCAGTGGACTGTGCGATGGAGCCTCCGCTACCCCGGCGTCCTCTGCCCGTGCCGGCTCGTCTCGGTGACTGATGTTTCCAATCAATCAGACACGTCGCTGGGAGATTTCTCTGCTAATTACGGGAGTTTATTATTTCTATGGCCAGGTTAAACTCAGAACTCCGGGGGTCAAATGGGATCACGCAGACAATCAGTTCCACGTTTTCCTAAGCGACGCGGCCCACCACAATCAGTCACTGCCAGCGGTTTGTAATGACCAGCTGCTGGTTAATGGCCTGAGGCAAAAGCCTGAGGGGCAGCTAATGCTCCAGGAGAGAAAGCCTGAAATGGTGAGGGGAGTGGAGGCAGGGGGCATGGCTCAATCCCTCCCAGAGCTGCAGGCGGGTTCGATTCTGCAGGGCAGCAGCCAGGCCAGGCACGTACTGTGCCGGGGACATGCAGGGATGCTTGTTCCATGCAAAAAAGCAAAAACCAGGCAGAAACCCTGGTTCATGGAATGACTCTTCCATTGGAAGAAGAAGAAGAAACCAAAATAAATGTGATCGTGGGAGAGCACAACATATGCACCTCTCTCCAGACTGAGATCTGACACCAAACTGGCTGCTGAGCCCCACACATGGGGAGAGACTGGAGGACTTACGGGCGAAACACAGAGAAAATCAAAGGCACCTGAATTTTATCTCTGCCACCACGGCCGGATCGGCATAACAAATGCCCCGAGGCAGCAACTGCGTTCTCCCAGAAGGCAAAGCCTGGTACTTAGTCCCCAAAGCATGCAGCATTTCAGACGGGAAGCAATTACAGAAGAGAAGGCCCCTCTCCCCCGGCTGCAAATCAGGACATCTTCGAACAAGCGCTTAACTTTCCTCACGTGCTCAGATAGTTTTGAGCTCAGCAGGACTTGGGCGCAGGCCCCTGAATCGGGGCCCAGCTTGCATTGCCTGAGCTCCCACCCCGAGCCTGGAGCGAGTTGGGAGGAAGGGGGCAATTCAAGCAACCTGAAAACGCAAGGGCTGCGCGCGCCCGGGGAGAGGAGGAGACCCGACTGTCAGAGCAATTGGAGGAGACAGGTGTTTAATGGAGCCCGGGATTACAGAGCTGCCAGGGTAATCACAGGCTTCCTGGATTTCCCCTTCCCTGCTCCTCCTCTCCTGGGTCTATTACAGGACGAAGATTTGCAGATTCGCCGTGTAATTCCTAGGGTCTGGACGGAGGTGGCTTTCTGAGCCGACCTCTTCTCCACGACACGTCCGACCCGGCAATCTGGCTCAGAGCAGAGCCAGGGAACATCCATTCGAGGGGAAGCAGGAGCTGGAGGGAGACTTCAAGCGAGCAAGAGCTCTGGTTTGAAGTCGCAGGCTCCTTCCAGGTTGCCCAGGTGCCTCGCCGCTGCACAGGACGGGCTGTTTCCACGCAGGCCGCGCCGCGGCGAGGCCAGCCCAGCTCATCAGTCGTGCTTTCTCTACCGGCGACCGACACTGGATGCCGGAGAGGATTTGTGCAGCACCTGGCTGGGCAGCATTGTGCTACAGGGGAACTGTCTGCTTGACTTTCCAGCCTGTGATCAGCTGTTGTCATTTCCCTCCCAGCGAACGGCACGGCCGACGCTTTTCTTGCTCACAGCCCCATTCCTTGAAGCTCGCTAATGTATGTGTTTGCCTCCATAATATCCCACAGCGGGGAATTCCACCGACTCGTTATACAGCGTTCAAGGAAGTGTTGCCTTTCTTCCTTTCCTTTCTTCTTCCTCCCTGCCTTTGAATGTCATTGCGGGCCATCTTATTCTTGCCTCGCGAGGGGAAGCCGCCTCTCTGAGCAGCGTGCGGAGGAATTATCTAGGAGCCGCAACAGTTCCTTGGCGAATCGAGAGCTGAAAGCTTGACTTCTGCATTGCGTGGGCTAGCAGGAGAGTAACCAAAGAGCTCCTTAGTGCGCAGTCTGGACACAGACCTAATGCAGCACGTTTAGGAGAAGAAATAACCGCCGTAGCCGGAGCGCACCAGACATTGGCATGGATCCTCGATGCCGAAAGTAACACCCGATACTACATCGCCACTGAATGACTCCTGACTCAATGGCATACCAGGAAACCCAAAGGATACTGCCCTCCCCTGCTGCACAAAGAGCAGAAGGATGATCCAACAGGTAGCGTGCGAACCCTGGTTCAAATCCCGCCCTGTGTGGCCTTGGACAAGTCACTTAGGTTGTCTAAGCCTCAGTTCCTCAGCTGTAAAATGGGGATATTGGTACTGCACTTCCCGACAGAGGTGTCATGGGGCTTGTGAGGTGGGTGGCTGTGACAGCTGGACTTGCTCGGGCAAAGAGCTCCCGGACTGTCATGCACAAGCCAGGAAGGAGCCCTCGTCCACCTCTGTGCCAGGACACAGCAAGCCCTGCAAGATGCCACCAGCTTCCTGCCCTCCAGGTGAATCCCATTGACTAACCTGGTGCGCGACTTGGTGCTGGGGCTCCGTTCCTGCAGGACCGGTGGGGGTGGGAGTCTCCCATCCCCTCTGGATGGCCTCCATGCTCCCGTCTATCCCTACTGGACCCTCAGCCCCTTGAAAATCTGCTCTGAGCTCTTCCCCCCACTCAAAAATGATCTCTATACCCATCCAGCCCTCGCCATGTAGGAGCAGAGACCCTCACCGGGGTCAATGGATTCTGCCCTCCTGCCCCTAAGGGAGAGAAATCTCATTTTGCTTGCTTTATACACTGGGAACCAAGCCGGAGAGATGAAGTAACTTGCCCAGGGACCTACAGAGAGCCGGCGACAGGGCTGGGAAGTGGACCCCGATCTAGCTCTTGAAGCACAGGGCCAACCTCCCTTTCCATTGGCCCCAGGAATATTTGTGACGGATCAAAACAGCGTCTGAATACGGCACCAAATTTACTTATCGGAGCATCTCCATGACAACAAAAAGAGCAATACGAGAGAGCAAGGGAGGCTTTTTAGAGGAGGCTGCAGCAATGAAATGCCCAATGCGAATGCCGCCCTCCTGCCTGAGCAGAGACACAGGAGCCAGCCCTAGCTGGCATCTCCTCTCCTCCCCTACCCTGGGCTGGCTGCACACCTTCACGGCCTAGAAAAGGTGACCGTATTGAATCCCCCCATTGCTCCTGCCTCTCCCTCCTGCCAGCAGAGCACGCAGAGCAGCTGATAATGCAGGACACGGCCTCGAATGCCAGGGCTTTGGCAGCTGAAGAGTTAACGCCGGGCTAAATCATGGCTGCTCTCCATAATACTCGGTGTGCTGATAAAGAAATTATTTCAAGAGAGTCAGCAGCTCAATATGCTGCCGTTTTGCCTGCAGGCCAGGCAGCCTTTATCATTCTTGACTGAGAAACACAGGCCGGCTCGATCAGCCCTCTCAAACGCGTGGAGCCAGCGCGCCTCTGCACCTCGGCGCACGTGGGGCTGCCGCTTCTCCGCAGAGATCCACCTGACTTTACTGAACACGTACACGGTTAGGCAAAGGAGAAGGCAAGACAGCACTGAGCGAAGGCTGCTAGGAGCGGGGAGATTTAGGTGCGGGAGAGATCCCACCCAACCCGGCCTGAACCGGGGGGCCGAATTCACACTGAAAACTTCCAGCCGCTTGACTTCCTCTCCAGCTTTCCCATGTAGGGACGGAGACACCCAACTATAGCAGGCGGCAAAGTGCCGACCTTCCTTGCACGGCGCTCACGCGCGGGCAGGGAGCTCTGATCCAAAGCTGGGTGCGGGCTGAGTCTGGGATTTGGGAGCCCACGTATTGCTCGTACCGTCTTATACTTGCTGCCCCACATGCTTACGCAATAAGATGCCCAATCCCAGATATTACCCACAGTGCGGCCAACTCTTATGACTTTTGTACGCCGAGTCTTGCAATCTTTTAGGGACGTTTTTTCTTAAGGAGTCATGGGACTGTGGAACGAGTCTCAGCCTAGCCTATTTTTCACACTAGCCTATTTCTAACCCCAATGGTCAGGCAGAAAATTTAAGAACGTGACCTGAATATGACTGAAAGGCTCAAAAACCGCAGGGCCATTCACAAGAAACCCGTATTTATTATTTTAACACAAGCACCCCTAATGGCGTTCGGGCTCCGCTCACGGTTTCCGGATGCTCCGCCTGGCAATACAGTTGAGGACGCGTCTCTGCCATACAGACGCTTCACATTTTCCAAAGAGTTAAAATTAATTGAAATCTTGTGCATAGGCCATATTTCAAGAAATTAAGCTGTAATGAAACTAGAGTTATTAACAATTGTTGTAGCAAATTGCTTTGATTGTATAGGCTCCAGACCAGCTCAGTTCAACAGCTCAGGGAACTCTTTAAGTGGAGGCCATGACATTGGATGCAACTCAACCAATCGCAACCTTGTCTCGAAGAGCTGATTTGCATGCAAAACGCTGCCGGTTATAATGGCTCGGTGGTATACGGGAGAATAATAAATCTCAGGAGGCAGGTAAGCGTCAACCTTCCCGTACCGCCGAGTGGGAGACAGGCGCTGAAAGATTAAAGGGACGGTGTCAATTTTAATTGAGTAGAATTGACTAATTTGAACAAATCCATTTTCGGACGGGGAATCTTTCTAATGCATATTTCATGCAAGCTTTTCATGCCTCCCTGCTGACGCTCGTGAGAGCCCTTGCGCGGCTCTCCAGCGCCGGGAGCGGCGCGGGCACCTACCCTGGAGACCTCCCGAAGGAGACTGGACGCACGCCGTGCTGGGGTTATTTGACCCCCGTGGTCTTTCCCGCCCCAGAGCAGGCGGGCTGGACCCGGTGATTTCATAAGGTCCCTTCCAACCTTAAACTGGTGTGAATCTGTGATGGCACGGCCCACCCCCTGGCTCTCACACATGCTCCTGCCTGCTGCTCGCCTGCAGCATGGGGCACTAGAAAACCCATGTCGAACAAAGAGGGGAAAGGGCTCTACAGACCCTCATCACGAGACGGGGGTTGTGGGCACCAGTGGCAGGGGTGGCATTCTCAGGGTGCAACGTTTGCCAACCCTCTTGGCATTCGCATGGGAATCAGCTTCCCCCGCATCTCAAAAATCACACGACTAGTGCAACGATCCTTAGCTCTTAGCACTACAAAATGCGGGGGGAGGCCTTGGCGTTCGCGCTGCTGTGATCCGCAGGGCACGGTGCGACGCCAAGAGCCGCGTGGCACGCTGAAACGCACCTGAGCCCATGGCACGCACATGCCAGTAGCTCTGATGGCCTAATGGGAGTCTCGGGCTCGTGGTTTCCTTTCAGGCAACTTGCCACGGTGTCTCAATCAGGATTGAATCCAGATCCTGGTTCCCAGGCCTCACCTCAAACCACGACACTGCTTCCCGTCAATACTTCAGCCTCACGTGGGTGTGGAGATAATCGGGCGCAGGCCGATCGGTACCGGGATGGCTTGCCAGGCAGCTTGGGGTGTGAAATGAAAGAAGATGTAAATCCGAGGGTGAGGGGATTGCAAGAGGTGGGTAAAAGGGAAGAGATGTAGGACAGCTGTAAAGGGAGCGCGGAGGTATCTCAACTAAGGCTCTGCCCCTTGCGGGGAAGAACTTCTGCAATCTTTTCTCCGATGCCTGATGAGTTTGTGCCCGAAAGCTTACAATTAAAGACTTTTATTTTTGCCATGAACTTGTTTAAAAGATATCACCTCTGCTCTGAGCCCTGATTGCTTTTTGCTCTAGACCGACACGGCTACAACCTGGCCCCGTGCAGCCCCCATGAAGTCAGGAGGGCTTGGCAGTGAGCTCCACCTTGCAGTGCTGGGGGAAGAAGGGAGCGAGTGAAGGGGCGTGAAGAAAAGGAGCGATGGGGCCCGAGCAGCCGACGAAGGTGAGGAGACGTGGGGGGGGTGAGACAACTTCTGCAAACCTCACCCCCCACGATCACGCTTCATGGGCAGCATTTCATATCTGCTTGGCCCTGTGTGTGTGTGTGTGTTTGCACGCGGGTGTGTGTGGGAGTGACAGAGAGCCTCTCCTGTACTGAAACTCCCGTGACCCCAGGGAACATCTCTACGCTCTGAAATTGCCGCTAAAAACCTGCCACGCTGACGGCGGCGGGAGCGCGATGTGGGGGGGACCCAGGGGGCCGTGTCACTGAGACAGATAAGTGAGGAAATGACACCTCTAAGCAGCAGCTTTCCTGTCAGCACCTCGCCCTGCCTCCCATTCACGGGAGGCGGCCGCCCCGCTCACAAGCCACTCGGTGCCCTTTGTGAAGCCGCAGCCTAAATGGCAGCTCTCAGGATAAATCATGACAGATCTGTCGTGTGCACTGGGCTGGCCTTGCTCTAGGGACAGGGACTCGAACCGTATGCTTTCACAGCTTTATTATACACCTGCACCTGGGCAAAATGATGGAGCCTTGGCATGCTTCTCGTCCTGGGTTTAGTTACGAATCTCCCCCTCCAGCTCTGCCGACCGAGGGAGAACAAAGGCTTGCTCGGGTTAGCAAGGTGCTGCGTCCTGGTCCTCGGCACGCGGGTGCATCCGGCTGCAATGACAGGCCCTGGCTGTCTGGTCTGGCTGCCCCAAAGGCATAGGGAGCATGAAGGGAGTGCAAGCAGCGGTTAGAGCAGGGGATGGTAGGCAGGACGCTCGCCACTGGTGTATGCCAGGGAGATCTCTGCAGTGCATCTCCATCGGTGCAGCTACCCTGGCATACGTGCTTCAAGCATCCAGGCCTTTAGCAAGGGGTCCATGACCAAACTTAGCTTCTCAGACACCTTTATGCAGCTCAGCAGCTCCCATTTTCATCCTAGGCTCCTGCCTTCACCAGGAAGATGAAGCCTGGTCCTTCTGCTTGTTTGCAGGGCAGGGGAGTGGACTGGATGATCCTGGGGGCCCGCACCCAGGCGTATGCCCTCCGTGCCATGCAGTTGATACTCAGCACCATAGGCAGGATCATCTCCAGGATGAAAAACACCTCTGTCCTGGGGATCCGCTTGCTGCCCCCACCCCTCCCCATGCTAGTTCATCCTAGGGCACGAAGTGTGCGATGTCACGAGTGCACAGGGAGCATCCTCCCTGCCCGGAGAGTCATGCTCTTGTCAGCAGTGTTCATCACGCTACAGATAATATCAGATTAGGAACAGCTCGTGCCGCATGGGACGTTTCACCAAATCAGATCATTTTAAAATAAAAGCACCCAGCTCCTTTGAACTGTGCTCTGTAGTTTGGATATCCTCAGCATTACAAGACGGGAACACGGGACTACGCGTTACAGCACCTGGGTTGTATCCCCACGGTCCTAAACATCGCGTCATATTGTGTTTCAAATTAGCCAGCGATCAAATTTTCCTGGTGATAACGTGGTGATGACTTACTCGACACAGCAGGAAAAAAAGTTGCTTTGAAATGTCACATTTTGACCCAAAATGGAAGAAACGGGCTAATATTTTTGCTAATGTTATAGCTCTACTGCCTAGTGGGTGCCTATCCCACTGTTCCCTATTGCCTAGTGGGTACACGTGACTAGAATTAGAGTCATTCAATTCTGTGTTATAAGCTCTCTACTTGCTAAAGGAGATGCCCCTGTGGATCAGCTACTGAAGCCTTGCACTTTTGCAACAAGAAGCTCCAAGTTCACAGAATCATAGAAAATGATCTGTAAGGTCCCTTCCAGCCCTTACCCACTATGAAACTATAAAAAGTGAGGCTGGAAGAGACCTCTGAAGGTCATCTAGTCCAGCCCGCTGCCTGAAGCAGGATCATCCCAATCCAAACCACCCCAAGCAAATCCGCATCTCACCTATTACTACAATGACACCGGCAATCCTGCCACGCCACCGCAAAGAATAGCATCCTAATCTACCACGGGTAAAGGAGAGGCTGTGCAGAGACAAACGCGATGTCTGAGGAGACTTCCTGAAAAGCCTACTCAGAGGAAGAAAATGTGGGATGAGATCAGAGAGCTGCTATGCTGGGTATTGCACATATATATATGAGATGCTAGGTATTGCATATGCATATCATATATGTACAGGTATCATATATGCATCTCATATATATATATGATATGCTAGGTATTGCACATGCACATCATATCATGCATATGCATATTCTGAGTATGCCACAGAAAATGTGCAGAGTAAATGGGAGAGGGAAACAGAAGCAACTTGCTCAGACCCTGCTGCAGATCTTGGCCCCAAAAGACTGGCCGAGCCCCGAGCTGCCGGGTCCCGAAGTGCGAGCAAACACTGTCCTGAATGGGCTTTATCCCAAAGCAGGGTCCAGCGTGGTCCGGACGCACGGCCCACAGCCCACGCTTTGTGCAATGAACCTTTGATAACAGGCGGCCAGAAAGGTAGCACGGGACGGCTTAACCTCAGCAACAGGGGCATCATCCCACCCTGGCAAACTGTGGACCAAAGGGTGAAGCAATCTTGGCGCTGTCACCGCATCTCCCCTCATGAGTTATAGCTCACGGCCTCTCTAATGAAGATAAATGCATGCAACAGTCCCCCCACCTCCCCGCTCCATATTTGAGATATAAATATTCATAGCCCAGGGAGAGGGCAGAGAACATGGGAGGGCTCATAAAGACACAAAATATTTTAAATAGAAACGACTGCAGCAGAAAAGTGACGGTCATAAATAGCCGGGAACCACAACCAGCCCCTTCCAGGAGGGCGCTGGCGGTGGGCAGACACGCTTGAGCTGATGCCACCGAGCACTTTGCTACTGTTATATGAGAGCATCCGGCTCTGGTCGAGAGCCCAGGAAAGGACCAGTTATAACCTGCTAGTCCCGTCTGTCCCCTCGCAACACCCACGTCCCTGGCTCAGGCCAGGAACAGATGCTCTTTGGCATAAGTGGAAGTGTTTTATAGCATGACTCACTGGTGAGGGTGCTACACATCCCCTCCGGTCTTGCTCTGCGGAGGACACGAGGCGGAGGATGCCCGACTACTTGGGCAGGAGCAGCCGATGTGCTCAGCGGGTTCGGTCCAGGTGGCTCTCACACAACCGGACCTGCCGGGATGCAAGCTGTTGCTGCCACCCTTACAGTGAAAAATGGCATCGCGGACTCCTTTGGATCAACCCCGCGACTGGATTATTGCTCAAGGAGACCGGACCACGTGCCGGACGGCAATT
>JAGPOW010001296.1:136669556-136684660 GCA_030014935.1 Caiman crocodilus
AGACCCTGCATGACACGAGAGAGGCTCAGACGCAGGCCTTGTGGGCAGGCAGGACCTAAACCCTGTGGTCACCACAATGCAGCCATTTACGGAAATCACTCCCCGCAGCATTGGCAGAGGGAGGAGAGTGAAGTCCCTCCTGCTCCCCTGACGCCTTTTTCCAGGAAACAAATGGAAGGTTTCAAGGAAAAAGCCCTAGGGTTGCCAGCCCTCCAGGATCGCCCGGGAGTCTCCAGGAATTAGATATCAATCTCCAGGAGACTGCTGAGAGTCGCCCGGGAGATAAATGATAGGGCATTCATTAAAATAAATATTAAACACTGTCTGTTTGCATTGAGCAACCCACTATCCCGGACTAACTGTGGACACACTGCACTTTTGCCAGGGTGACTTGCACCAGTGGTGTTTTCCTGCTGCATTTCCCCCAGGGTCGCTCTGCGTCGGATTCAACAATCTGATTTGTACAGTAGTCCAGTGGGCTTTTAAAATGTAATAGCCACGTGCATTTGCCTTGCTGATGTAAAGTCTACGCGCCATGATGCGTAGCTGATAGACGCAAGTATGTGGGCACATTGGCGTTGTGTCGCGGGCATATTGGTGTTCCCGAAACCTCCCGGAATAGATTCGAACAGAGTTGGTGACCCTAAAAAGCCCCTGTGTACGAGCCGCACACCGCTGACCGCAATCCCACCCCGGGCCGTAAGCCGGGGTGCCCGGGGAGAGCTGGCAGGGCTGGGAGAGCTGCTTGTGTTACCCAGCGTGGGATCCCATCAGGAATGGCCTAGGGTGCAAAATCCTGAATCCATGTCCACAGAGCCAGCGCTCTGCCCAGGGCACCACAGCCATTGCATAGAGAGGCGGCCAAGGGATTTAGGATCACAACCAAGACAAGAGCACAAGGCAACGAGCCTCTTTTTGCAGTGTGTATGTGCAGGGCCTGGCACTATGGGGCCCTGGCCTATGACCGAGGCTACTCCATGATACTACAACACACATCACTACTACCTGGAGCAGAGCCACTGTGGCTGAGGCTAGACCCCAGGTCTTGTGCGCCTCAGCCCCCGGTTCTAGCCCCAGCCCGTCCTGCCTGTCACAGGGAGGGATGAGTGGGACATCTCTCTCCTTCTCTGAGAGCATGTCAGGTGCACTGGCATTAGCATTCACGAGCCAATTGACAGATGACATAATTTTTGAAAGCGTGGTTTACACATACTCCCCCGGCGCCCGCTGATTGATAAATTAGACACTCACGAGCCACGTGCTAATCAATGCAAATCATTAGTTTGTAACAACACAAGGCAAGCTCGGCAGAACTCATTTTTCAAGGTAATGGCCTGCCAAGTGATCAGTGTTCAGCAAGAAGCCATGCCAGGCTATCCATTAGCAAGCTGCTGGCATGCATTTATGGCATGAGGCTGCAGCCTTGGCTCTCCAGCCCCTGCCCTGAGAAAGGGACTTGTGCTATCTATGCTTGAGGAAAGGAGTAAAAGGCATACAACCCCAGGGCTGCGGCTCCTCGTGCCTCTTATGCGCCACACCTTTACACGTCCGTGCTCTCCGCTTGACTGTGCAGGCTGCACTCATTTTCTCGGATGCCTGGTCCATGTTTCAAGTTGTCGCACACACTGTGCTCTCTCTCTCTCTCTTGCAGATTTTACCACTGCTCATTCTTGCTTAGGTCCCCCTGTGCCCCCCCTCACCCCCAACATCCCCTAAACCACAAGTAACGAAAGTCTAAAGGCCCAATATGACCAGGAAAGCCCAGCCCAAACCTGCAAAACCTCCCTGCAAAGCTTCCCCAGACTTTATAGACAGCTCTGGAAGTGGATGGAAAAAAGTATACTCAGATTTTGCCAAAAGCAAATGTCATGGGCTCTGGAATGGGCTCCAAGCAGCTGGTTTCACCCTCCCCTGTAGGGCTGGCCAGCACAGCTGCACTTAGAGGAAGGAAAAGGGGCGTCCTTACCTCCCGTCCCATTACCCAAGCCAGACTGCAAGCTGCCAGCCCGGCCCTGCACACCTGCCTGCCTGGCTGTGTGGCACCTCACTGCCAGCCTCCTTAGCACAGAGGGGAGCAGCTCCTACTCCGGTTTAAATCTGACAAAGTTCCTAAATATGCGTCACTATGCCAGATAAAATAACTCTTGGAGGAAGAAAACCAAGGTGATCTCTGAAGAGGAGGAAACCCCTTGGCAGTGAGCACCAAAGGAGGCCTAAGCCGGTGGCCGGTGCTCGATGCTGTACGTGGAGGTGCTGAGGTGCACGTGCAGCTGTCCTGGGCGCTGCCACGTGGCTTTGGTCCAAATGAAACCCCAATCTCTGAGGTTTGACCATTACCGCTTTGAGCTGCGTGCGTTTCCGCCCCTTTCTAAGGGCAGACGGGAAGACCAACGCCGCTCCCTGGCTCAGCCTTTTGCTCCAACAGCCGGGATGCCCGCTCTCGGGCTTGCAGACTGAGGTTTGGTGCCCGCTGAGGACACGGGCATTATGGCAGGGAACTGCCAGGTGCTTCCCAGCAACCTGTGGTTCAGAAAAGAGATGTCACCCGGTACGGCAGCACATCCCGAAGGACAGTGCCGTTATCACCGTCCAGGGAATGGCAATTTGCTGCTCTACGGTGCTGTCAGCATCTAGCAGTGCACAGCTGCCGCGCTGCCACACACCTGGGCCCACTCTTCAAGAGGATGCAGCCCAGATCGCCTCCTCCACAAAGCATCCTGCCCCTGGCGCTAGAGGGGAATGGGCAGGAGCTGCGGGCAGTATAGAGCCCCCCGCGCACACACAACCGGGGTGGCAGCGTGCAAGCACCCTCCCCCAGACACAATCTCCCTCCGATGTCTCTCAAGCTGGTGGAAATGCATTAGTATGCAGCCAACATTTTGGGGAGGGGACGGCTTGAGTTGCACCATTCATCATGCTTCTGCCTCCCGTTCTGGTTCTCCGTACCGAGCGAGCCAACAGATGCTTTCGGTCACAACGAGTTTTAGTTCATCAAAGGCGATGGCACAACCGAAAGAGGCACGTCAGCTCTGTGAGAGCACATGGGGCGTGGGGGCACATCCCGAGCGGCGGTCTGCACGGGCCCAGCACAACGGGGCTGCCAGCCTCTGGAGAGCGCTTAGTCTTAAGACACTGAGACACCAGCCATTGCACAAAAAATCCAGAGTTGTCCAAGGCATGTGGCAGGGAAGGGGTTTTAAGTAGGATATGCCTCAGCAGAGTTAAGAGTAGATGGATGAGTTCATTTTTTTTTTTTTATTAATTTATTTCGCCAAATCCGATCGATACAGCTACAAAACCCACATCAATTGAGCCGGCAGAACTCAGTCGTTCTAAGCGTCGTGTATGGTGCTGCACCCGGTGCTGCACCCTGGGACTTCACATACTCCCAAATCCATTGGCAGGCACCCTACGTGCCTGGGTGCAGTGTCGGCAGGTAAAGGTTGGCCAGGCAGCCTATGGGACTTTATCAGTCCCGAAAGGTGGGGATGCATCAGAGCCCACGGTAGCACTCCTCCTAGTCGGCTGCAGCACGACTGCCAAACCCAGGAGTTCAAAAGCCAAACCCCGGGAGCCCCGCGTGCCACATCCTTCGGGCTGCGTGATCACATGAACCTCATTCCCCGAGCTGACATCACTGCAGGCAGAAAGACCAGGAAGCGACAAGAATCTGGCCTAAGGTTATGGGCCAGGGTGGTCATCCTCCTTCCCCGCAGCCAGCTCTTGGGGGCACTCGGGCCGGCCCGCTGGCAGAAGGGGAGAGCCCGTACGAAGCTTTGTGCAGCCTGCAGGGTCGCGGCCAAGCTCCGGCTTTATAAACGCTTGTTCGTGGGGCCGGGAGGTCGGGGGTTTGCCACAGAGATGAGATCATCCCGCCATGCCTGGAATGCAGCCACCCGGCACGCCGGGGAGCCCCGCGGGCGTGCGCGGAGCGGTGGCACAAAGGGCCCTTTGACTGAAGCGTGACCCACGGGAAGCCAAGCTGGAAGGGCTTTGAGATGCCCACAATTCTGCGCTAAATAATGCCCCATGAAAGGAAGTCGATTGACCTCTGGCAAGCGGAGATGCACACACGCACTGGGGCACGGGCGTACACATGCACACCTGCACAAGCACCCAACTAACCTTCACAGTTGTGTGCTCCTGTCACACGAGGATGCACGTGCACACCCCTGCACGCACACAGAGACAACACAGGCGTTTCCAGCCTTGCAGGACAAACAGATCCTCCCAGAAACCTGCCAGGAAACCTTTACAAAAAGACAGCTCGGTGCCAGGCCCCTGCTGCGTTCAGGATCTTCAGTGGGTTTGGTCAAAGACGACTGGTTTTTAATAACTTTTGGCCCCGGAAGGCTAACTGGGACCAAGTCCTTGCTGGTGTTTGCAGTGATGCTAAATGAAGAGATGGGGGGCCAAGGAAATGGAGAATGCAACCGAGGCTGCACCTGAGGGGCTGCCAGGGCATGGGGCATCGCCCCGCTGCAGGCTATGGCAGCTCATGGGCAGCAGGACGCAGCAGCAGCTGGGAACTGGTCCGGGAGGTGCAGAGCAGCCCAAACCCCTCCATCTCCAACGCTGCAGGGCACGGGGAGGATGAAAGATCGGCGGCCCGTGATAACCCCCAGCCCCAAGCCCTGCCCTACCCGCTTTGTCAGCCGGTCCCCCTCGGGGCTGAGGGCAGCACAGTGAGACCCTCCTTATCTCCTGGCCCCAGGCCCCAGCCCCGCTGCCCAGGTCCCGCTCTGCAAAAGTTATTGTAATTCAGTTGTGGAGCCTTTCGGCTCCTGGGCTCCTCCAGCCAAGAAAAAAAAAAAAAGAGAGAGAGAGAGAGCGCTTATCTTCCAATATTGCCTCAGATAAAAGGAAAGTGCTGTCTGGGGACGGCGCTCCGCCTCTGCCCGTTCTCCCCTTTCATGCGAGCAGCCCAGGAAATCGATCCCGGGCTGGAACGGCAACGCAGGTCTCCTCCGACGCCTCTCCACGTTTGCCGGCCGTCGGCTATGGGGGGTTCTGCTTTCCCCCCGATTTCCCACCACCGGCCGCCCCTCCAGGCCCTACCTAGGGCCACCTTGCCTCCAGCCAGCCTCTGTTGGGAGGCTTCCACTCCTGCTAGCCAGCTTGGCCGGACCCCTAGGTCCAGCCTGGTCCGTGCAGCTCGAAGTGGAGCCGGGGCCATGCTGCAGGAGACTGGACACCCTTCCCCGCTGGTCCCGTAGCCAGAAGGGGCTGCTAAGCCGCAAGCAGCCCCCAGGCCCCAATCCCTCTCCTGGGGATGGATGGCTATCCAGTCCCTTGCCACCTTGCCATAGACCTCGTGTCCAAAAGGCTGCCGGACACCAGTTCTGCATTCATCTCGCACGGCTCCCTCCCACCTGCCTACAGAGACGGCAAGGCAGGTCTGTCCCAGGGTGCTTGGGGTCTCTCCGAGCCTGCAAGGTCTGACAGATCACGTGGGCTTCTTTCTCCAAGGAACCTCCTAGCTCAAGGGTAGGCAACCCGCAGCATGTATGAAGCACCGCGGCATTTTGCTTGGCACACGCCCCTCGAGGCAGGGAGACCTGATCATCGCTGTGCCAGTGCAGCCCCGGCTCCTTCCCTGCTGTCCTCCCAGCAGCTCCTGTGCAACCATCACCAGCAACAAGTCAGTCCGGGGCTCCAGGGACCGTGATGCAGTTGCTTGCGCCATCCCCGCTGCCCGCTGCAAGCAGCCCAGGCTCCCTGGCAAGCAGCAGGGGCTTATTCAGAGCCCAGGTCAGCTTCGGCAGCTGCAAGCAGCTGCACCAGGGTCCGCAGAGCCCGGGCCAGCTCACTGCTGGCGGCAGTTGCACGTGCAGACAACATCCCAGGCCAGCGCGAGGCTGCCTCAGCACACAGGGACCACCGCAGGGGGTGGAAAGCAGGGAAAAGGCTGGAGCTGCCCTTCCACAGCAAAGGTCAGGCCCCTTGCACCTCCCCTGCCATCTGCCCCTGGCACAGCAACATCTCCCAATCGGAGGTTGCAGGTGTTTTTGGTATTCTGCCCAAAAACGTTGCCGACCCCTGCCCTAGCTCTTACCCCAGGAGGCTGCCCAGTTGCTTTGCTATGGGTTTTTTCCCTGCTGATTTGTCCCAAGGGTGGGGAAGAAAATTCCTTTTTGCCCTTTGTGCTCCACCCTGGTATATCTGCAAAGCCTCCCTGGACTACTTGCAAAGATCAGAGGAGCTTTCTGTCCTTGGGCAAGAGAGGGTGCTGCTCCCCAGCTCACAGTAGGAGCATGCCTGCCACGAATAAAGCCTGCTGCTCTGTTCAGAGAGGGGCTAGCCCACGGACTGAGTGCCTGTAGCACCACCGAAATGCAGCCACCCACCTCTGAGGTGCAGCAAGAAACCAGTTTGAAACCACCTGGGCTGACATACAGCTCAAGCACGCACACCGCGGGACCCAGCCTAGACCTGGCTGGGCTCTCTTCATCTCCTCCCAGGGCCTGAGGTTAAATAGATGCACTTGGAGCAATCGGCACTGACAAACCTCCATAGAAACCCCCCTCACCCCACATACAAAACCCCCAGCTTCAATCACACCCATGCTAAAAAAAGGCTAAAAAAATGTAAATCTTCACCTAGCTACCTCCACGCTGCGAGGGTTTTGCTGTCCTGCAAGCTGTGGGCACGAGAAACTTCTCGGATGCAATAAAGTTAAAAGGAGATCCCAAAGTGCACCACCACCCCGGAGCTCAAGGAGACTCTCCGTTTTCCATCAGCATTACAGAGGCTGTGCCACACAGCTGAAGCATTGCAAGGTCATATTTAAGGGCCAGAAACACCCACGGACATGTCAGCACACTGCCATGCAGGGCTGATGTGAGACTTAACCAATTTCTCCTGGACGCCTTATACAGAACATGCTTGGTAATTATGACTGCCAATATCAGTCTGAGAAGAATGCACGTTTCTAGCTCTCTTATCATGAAGAGCTTCTTCTGTATCAGTCCCTTCCTTGTCAAATGCATATTCAGAGCCAGTGATTAAATTATCTCGTAGCAGCTGAATAAAAAATGATCAGACTTAATCAAAGCAAAGGGCAGAATGTATATTTTTTTTTTTAAGAGAAAGGATTTGATTCTAGAGATTTTGATCCAATTAAATGGAGGATTAAATTAACTAGTCAACGAAAGGCCCTTGGATGTGGGAAACACATGTTAATAATGGAGCAGAAGCTTCCAGATGGGAGGTTCGGGAGGAAATTTCCAGACAGAGAGACAGACAGGCGTGCCCCATGCTTCCCGCAGATGGTCTGGGAGTGATGCGCCCACGCTGCCGCGAGAACAGACCCCCGTGTACTCGACGGATTAGGAAATCGGCCGGGAATGGGCTTGGAAGACCTGACCGGCACGGGGCGGCAAGCCTGCCCTGAAGAAAGCTGTGCTCGGATGAGGCTCTGGTAGAGCATCCGTAAGGTAGCCGAGAAGGAGTCTTCCTCGTGCGCAGCAACCCCAGCCCAGAGAGGAAGCCCTGGGAGATGTCCCAGGACCCCCAGCCCTCACCGGCACTGCTGTTCAACCTCTTTCCTGGGTCCCGGAGAGACGAATGGCAGGACACCTTAGCGGGGCACATCTCACCCTCTGCACCCAAGCAAGGGAGCCCTGTGTGTTGGATCAGATGGAAGAATTAGCTCTTGCAACCAGAGCAAAATCTCCAGGACACCCCGTTAAGGAAGCACATTTCAATCCAGGTATATCTTTTAAACCAAGTTGCTGCCAGAGCTAACCCTAACCCTCACCCTAACCCTAACCCAAGGCCCCTCTGAAGGCAAGGGCTGTCTCCAGGAGGGAGCAAGCTGAAGGCAAGGCAACCTCCTGGGGTTATGCAGCATCTCTCTCAGGAGCTGTCAGGTTGGGGGCTGAGCCATTTATCTCCGCTGTTGGCTCAAATCTGACCCCCACCCCCACGGCCTTAGTGCTCCCGGGTGACGAGTTAGTTGGTTCTCAGCTTGCATGCCCGCAGACTGGGGTCAGTGTTGCAGAACCACAGCTGGTTTATTCTGCCACAGCTGGAGGCTTCTCTTGATCCGGGGAAGGAGCTTCGTCGTCCTGGGAAAGATCACTGCCACGGCCTGGGTTGCGCTCTCCGGGTCCCAGGGGCATCCGGCCGGCCTCTCTCCCCCACCATGTAAAGCGTCCAAAGAAAACCAAGGAGCGCATGACAAGCTGAGACCCAGCGCTGGCACCTGGGAAGCTCCGAAAACAACAGCACAGGCTTGTGCTTCTCCATGCTGCCTCCCCGGGCCTGGGGAGCGCTGGAAGGCACATGTCACCGGCAGGAGCAAAGCGATCACTTTCCTCGGGGAGCCCGAGGTAACCCGGTCAATGAAACTCCATCCAAAGTGGTTGTGACATAAGGTCACAGACGGGGACAAGGCAAGGTCAGGAGTTCAGCATCAATACAACAAGTGCCAGTCACTACACAAAAGGCGCGGGGATCAGATATACCTCTGAGAGCGCCTGGGAGAGAGTGATGATACGCGTAATTGCTGCCACTTTCAGCTCCCTGGATTTGCCTTCCTTGCACGGGTCTCTCTGCTAGGCTCCGGCTGCAGGACGGGGATAAGAGGGTGTCATGCCTGAACCCCAGCTCCGAAGGGGGCTGGGAGAGTTCAGGACCATCCAAGAGGTGCCTTGCTCTGTAACTGGATCTTCTCCCAGCCGGCTGCTGACTCCCAGCAGCTGTACTGGACCCTTCCCAGCACACGCCAGCAAATGCAGGCTGCAGCTCTCCTCCGGCCCCTTCCCTTGCTTGCCAGGGGGCTCTGGCAAAGCCCAGGCAGTAACTTGGTCAAAGGGAGACCGTGGATGCAAGAGGTTGGGTCTTCTGTCTTATGCCAAGACAACGGCACTAGCTTCAACAGAGTGACTCCCAGCTGCCCCAGCAGCACTGACTCCAGTGGACTTGGTCCAAATCGACCCGTGGGAGAGGAGACCCAAACCATTCAGGCTCCACGCAATTCCCTCCCCAACTTTTTACCCCAAAACCTCAGTGGGTAATCTCTTCTCCCACCCCTAAAATCTGCCTTTTGGGATGAAATTTCAGGGTGTTTCTTGGAAGAGACATCTGAAAAAACCCAGCACGCTTCAAGGACGTATTTGGTAGCCGTGTTGGCCTGAGACAACCAGAAATGCAAAACTCTAGACCTCTTGGTTCAGAGATGATACCTTTTATTAGACCAACTCAGAAATCACCCCAAAAATATCTTTCTTCTGCAAGCATGTGCCCGAAAGCTTGCAGAAAAAGCTTTTTCTTGTTGAGATTTCTTAGTTGGTCTAATACAGGGGTGGGCAAAATGCAGCCCACCAAGCCATTCTATGCAGCCTGTGGGAACCCTAAAAAATTTAGAAAATTAAGATTTTTCTGCCCCTGGTTGTCCATCATGCAGCCCTTGATGGCTAGCCAAAACTCAGTAAGCAGCCCTCCGCCCGAAATAATTGCCCACCCCGGTCTAATAAAAGATATCATCTCTGGACCAAGATTTCTAGAGTTTTGCATGCCTTTTAGCATGCTTCAAGGCACACGCAGCTCTTCTACTGACCAGCCTGAACCAGACACAAACGACTGGAGATTTGGTGGGACCATTTCTGGAGGTAACATCTGCTCATCTGCCAAATCTGAGCAAGTGAAAAGCTGCCGCATTTCTGAGGTTTCGCCGTTGCTCCATTTCTGAGGTTTTGGAGCAACTTCACAAAACAGAAACCAAAAAGCAATAACCTCTGATTTCCGAGCTCTTTATGTCTCCTTGAGGATGATTCATGGAGATCACGGGGATCCATATTTGCAACAGGACGCAGCTTACGTTTGCACACGACTGGTCTCCCCAGCAAAAGAGGATGCAAAGCAGGCCTCTTAGTGCAGTAATGGACGCTGGCCAAGCTTGGTGGGTGGAGGAGAGTATTAAAGGAAAGGAAGGGAGGTGTCTATACCTGCAGATATGATGGTGATGGGCATGAAATGCACACCTGAACAGAGTGGGCTAAAGGGAAATTAGGATCTGTGCTTTGCTACCTTGGTCCCTTGCATTTTGATTGACACCTGACACGGGGCAGACGTCCAGGACACTATGTACCGGCCCACGGTTCTCGGTGCGGGCACCAGATGGGGCAGTGCAATTAGTGGCCAGCTGTTCCCTCTCCTCTCCCACCAAGCCCTGACTGGGACCTTACTGGGACCCTGGGTAGCCGCCCACTAAACACTGCCAGCACCAGGACTCGCAGCAGTGTCCACCCCGCAGTCCCTTGCAAAGCAAATATGCAAGAGACTGACACTGCAAGTGGATCTTTGCTGCCTGGGAGGAATTTGCTCCGGATTTGCACCGCTACCAATGCGAGTCTGCGGGTCAGATCCCCACCGACACCTCCACTGAGCTCATCAGCTCCAAAAGCGCACGCGAAAGATAGATGGGCAGCCAACTCCCACAGCAAAACCTCCTGGGATGCCGAGTGCATCCAGACCCCGCTCACAGCCTGAGCTTTCCAGCTCTCCTCGGGACACTTGAAAAAAGAACTGGAGAATAGTGGACTGTGGGGAGCAATCCTGCCTGGGTGGCAGGTGTGGTGCATTTTTTATCACTCTTAATTGCGGGAAGGAGGAGGCGTGCTTGCCAGAGCTGGAGCCGGCCCAGCCGTCTAGGTGGAGGACACCAGACCCCGGCCGGCTGCTGCAGGACAGAAATCCCCACTGCATGCAAGCAGCGCGTGTGCTCCTGCCCTGGCCACCAATAAGTCACCCGCGCACCCGTCCGGGCCCAGAGATCCTCTGCGTAGCAAGCTACCATATTAATCGAAACAGATTGGCTCCTCTCATCAGCGCGGTAATGGCTCCCACTGGAGTACTATTTCTGTCCTGGACTGACAGAGGCAGGCAGCACAAAGCCCTGATTTTGGACTCCAGGCTATTGCTGAGGGCTGTGCACTTTCGAGAGATCTGCTCTGCCTTTCCGACAACTGACGGCTGCATCGCCCTCTTCAAAGGCTGAAATTCAAGCTGATTTCCCTGCCAATTTTGTCTCTGGCCAGTTCCCTCCCACCCCTTTGTGGTTGTGAATAGGGCTGAAATTAGCAGGCCTCTGCTTTTCTGCTCCGGTTTTGTTGGATGCTCTCGAAGTAGAAGACAGCTGATGAGAAAAGGGAGAAAACTGGGGTGTTTGTACACAGCTCTCGTGGCAGGCAGGAGAAAAGCAATGCAGGGAGGAAAATATTGCTTTTTTTTTTTTTTTTCATACGTTGATTGTATATATCTTAAGTTTCCCCCAGACTAAGGGCTCTTCAAAGCTGCATGCGTCTGACGGGGCTAGTTAGTGCCAACAGGTGACCGCGTCAGACAGCAAGCCATCCGTGCCCCCCCCGCCATCCGAATTCATTCGCTGGCGCTGAGACGGGCGAGTGAGAAAATGTGCACGGCAACACTCTGAAGCCAAATAATGATTTATTTTTTTTTATCGGAAGAATTTTTGTCCCCCCAAATTGCTCAAGTGCTCTGCAAACGCAGTTATCTCCAGCAGCCACAGGGTGTCAGCAGCAATATGAAAGCCATCCACTTCAATAGCCTCCTGCTGAAATGTTGCGCTCACACTGCAAGAGCCGGGGGCTGCCCCGGGATATTCCCCGTCATGCTCCCAACCAGGGCTTCAGACTAACCTTGTCCCAGAGGAACCAGCCCAGGGTTTATGGCAACTGGGACAAGACTTCAGAGTCTAAGAAAGCTGTGTAAATACTCATGCACGGTAGAGATGATCCCTGGCTATGCTTTTCCTTAGCGAGTCTTGGTGCACTGGGAGCTCCTTAGATGAGAGAGCTGGGGCATCGCACCTGCCTGCCGCGATCGCTGCCTCCACTATTGCTGAAGAAAGAGCAGCCGTGACGAGCAACAGATGAGCTGGGTATAAGCCACAGAAGCAGCTGAGCTAGCATCTCTAAGTGTCGTCCACTTCTAGCTGTGCGTCTCAAGGGACAGAAACCATGCCTTCCCTCTGCATCTGGGCAGAGCTGAGATAGTAGGTAGGCTGGGGGGGGACATCACCACACAAGTCTCTCCAGAGCCTAAACCACATTGGAAGTGTTTGTGGGAGAGTTGCGGCCAACCCGCCCTGCTCAGCGGACTGCAAAGAACGGCAGAGCAGCTCCTTCCCTTGGAGCCCTTCCCCTGCCTTACTCTGCTTTGCGCCCATTGATCGGCCTGGCGCCCACATTGACTGAGGCCAGGGTGAGATCGGAATCAGCTTCTACTTCGCGCTCCGGCAGGGGAGGAGGCTAACCATCTTGAGCAGCCCCGGCGAAGCATGGGTAGAGCGGCGTGTCATCTGCTTATTGCCGATACTCAGGTCCGTGGCATCTTAACCAGTTACCGAGGGGAGCTTGGGAGTTTTGAACAAAGGACTATTCTTAATTCGGCAATGCCCATCTGCGGGGGCTGGCCCTTTCCCACAGCATGGCTTTCCCACAGCGTCCCACGGACCGCTCTCCACAACCGCCATCCCCGTTTGCTGGCGGTGAACACGTTTTCACCCCGCTGCTAAACCCAACCATGCACCCCGAGGGGCTTTCGTCTTTCTGCAGAGGTCCTTTGCTCCAGCCTGTTTGCTCCCGCGAGTCCTCTCTGCCTCTCCCCCACCTGCCAGTTCTCTCCTAGCTGGTCCGTCATCAACATGGGTTTGGGAGGGAATTAGTAGGCCTCGCTGTCACTCTTCTCCGGAGACCAGCCTAGATGAATACCTTAGTGTATAGGGCCGAAATACTGCAAACGGCTACAGGAACTCATTCAAGTGATGCAGCGCATAGGCTCCTTGAGGAGGGAGGGTGCCTGGGCAGATAAGCAGCAAGACAGACCGACGGGCAGTCTAGCTGCTCAACACACAAGTCACACCAGCTTCAGCTCCTACGCCCCCGCTCACTGATATAGAGTCCCCCACCTTGAACCTGACCTGAGATTTCCAAGTGTGCATAGCCAGGACTCGTGGCACCAGCAAAGCCCTGCAAGCCCCCTTGGAGCCAAAGCAAGTTCATGCTGATGGGCCCCGTCCCCGAGCTGTAGGCTGGCCCTGACGTCTGCTCAGCACATTTCTCGGGGCTTTCCAGCGGGCTCCTCGGTGGGGCTGTTGGTGCAAACGTGTGTTTGCTGTGTACACACACATTAGAGAGCAAACAGAAGCGGGCTGGGAGCACAAGCCTCTCCAAACCTCTTCCGGAGCTAGAAAGACTGTGCACATACCTGCCCCGCAGCCAGCCCTGCCCTGGGACCATGCGGCCTGTGGGGCGGTGGCTGGGAGACTTGTCTGTGCAAGTGTGACACTGCACAGACAACGAGGCACACCCGTGCGATATGAGGCTCCTTGGTACAGTGCATTAGCACGTGAGCTTTTCTCCTCCGCGGGCCTGAGTTTATATCAGGAGCAGCCGTTCTCCGCCCAGGAGGGGCCCGCGAGTGGAGCAGGGGATGCTGCAGGGCAAGGGAGGGTGGGAAGTGAAGCAGGGAGGGGTGCAGGTCCAGCGCAGGGGGCAGTGGTGAGCTGTGTGGACTAGCAGAGGGCAATGCGGGTCAGGGCTGAGCCGGCTGGCTTGGGAAGGAAGGGGGTGTCTCAGTCCTGGATTAGCCGGGCTGGTTTCGGATGAGGACTGAGTGACTAGTACAGTCCCAGCTCCAAATCCTTCTAGGCCTGATAATCAAAGTTGCCGTTCGGCTCGGCCTGCCATACAGGATTATCTGTGTCTGTCGAAGGGAATCACATCTTCCCTCCAAGCCTGCCCCCGATGCATTATAGAGGCCAGTAGTCACCCACATAGCCAATAAAAAGCCGGGTCATTTCTGAGCCCATTCAAAGCAGCAACGCTACGCTACAGAAAGAAAGATCAGCTCCAAGATGCACATGAAAAGATGCTTAAAGCAAACAGCTCCTTCTGGCTCTTCCCAAACAGGATCCAGCTGTTAGCAGCGGTCTCGAGCTCGTCCTTCTGCTTGGCACACAGGAGCGGGTGTGCAGAAAGAGCAGACAGAGCGAGCGCCGGAGCCGACGCCAGCTACCCCTCTCCAGCTGTCATCATGTTTCCTGGGGATACGACTCGGGTTCTCCTCCTTCGGAAGCGGACGCCCACCCCCTCGAGGTAGCCGAGAAGCACGTGAGCTGGTCTGTCCGCAGCGTAATCACATCCAGCACGGGGCAACGGGACAGAGCCCCACCGCTGAGTTGCGGAGTGCATATTTTAAATCTAAAGTTACATAGAAATTAAGTTAAGAGAACAGCCCGCCTGCCTAGTTGAGTGCTGGAAAGCTAGGAAAAGCCACAAGGAAGGGTGCCAGCCCCACTTTAATTCAGCGCCTTGTGCGTCGAGTTACAGCATCCCGCAGCAGGGGTGTCAAAGATACGGTCCACAGGGCATCCATGCACTTAACTCTGCCCTCCACCGCGGGGCCTGGTTCGGTAGGGCTAATCAAACCTGCACCCAGCATCTCCACCCACCTCAACGCGCCCGGTGCAATGGCAACCACTGCTGGTGAGACCAGCGGTCTGGCTGCCAGCTGTTGCACTGGCAGCAAAGGGAAGTGGGCAGCTCTGTGCATGCAGTGACCCCAAAGAGCAGCCCCGTTGTGAGGTGGTGAACTCTGAGCCTCAGCCTCCCTGCCCTGCAAAATGCCCACCTCCGGCTGGCTGGAAAGAGTGCCCTTCCATGAGAAGACTTAGGGGGGAAATACAGCAGGGCCAGAGAGGATTAGAAAAAAAAAAAATCATCGTACCGTTATTTGATTGGCGCTTCCAAGGGCAAGAGGGGAAGGGGCTGCTCTAGGGGCTGCAAAGAGAGACTCTCCCATCACTTTCCTCAACGCGCAGAGGGCCGCAGTCACTGGGCACGTCTACATGTTCATGAATGCACCTTAGATCCTGTGCATTCCTTAATGAAGGACTAACTGCATGCGCAGCGACTAGACTTACTGCACAGTAGCATCGGCACGTGGTTTTTAGTGATCCTTGTTGAGCATTAGCCTAATGACACTGCGCAGTAGGCTACGAGCATGTGTTTTGCCGTGGCACGCTACTGCACAGTGTTATTAGGTTAACGTGTAGTAAGGGTATCATGTAGACATGA
>JAGPOW010001296.1:136720021-136744569 GCA_030014935.1 Caiman crocodilus
CCGGTTTTGTATGCCGGACTCGTGCTCTGTTACAAGGGTAGGCCGGCTTCTGATCACTTATATCAGTAAAAGCAAAATGTCTGCATCTGGCCTAAGATATGGACAACCTGGTTGGCAACCTAGCGCCTGCAGAGCCATTGGATCTGAACCAGATCCAGGGACCTGCAACAGCGTGTGGTGGTCGGGGGCTTTGCCCTGCCATGGATGAAGAATCAACAGGGTGGCAATGTGGGTCCTAGTGCCAGCCCATCTTGGACCCCAGCTGAGATATTCTGCCCCCCCTCCAAAAATGCTGCCAACCATCAGTATAGGATAGAAACGTCTTTGCAGCTATAAACATGGCCAGACAGACTAACTCCATTGACTTTCAGTGATTTCACGAATCTGTCTAAGCTTGTGCTTAACCTATATATGGATGCTAAAGACATTTCTCTGACGATCGCAACCACACAGACGAGAGCTCTCAGCACATCTATCAGATGGGGCTGGGATTTTTTTTGATTTTTTTTTTTTAAGTCATTCATGTACCAAGAGGCAACTGTACCAGCAGATGGGTCTTTACTGAAACAAATAATCACAAAGCTACTGCTCGGTCTCCTTCTGCCTTCAATTCAGATGGTTCACCAGCCATCTGAGAGAGTGTGAGGGATGGGAGAACATGCATATCAAAATAAATAAGACCTAGCCTGAAACGCCGCAAAGAATTTAAACCATATCTGAGAAAAATCTTCAGGGTGCCTTCGTTTTAAATTCCCCACATGGCTCTAAGCTTTCTGGCTCCAGATGGAAACCAAATGACAGAGTTTGAGGGAAACGCTGCCCTCGTGGTATTTCCGAACCTGCCAAAGCCAGAGACTATCTGGAGAGATGGATGCTCCAGATGTAAAGAGACTGGGTAAAATATTTCAACTTTCTGGCTACTGAGCCGAACTACAATTCCTAAACTCTCAGGCTTTGCCCATCACTAATTAGCACCATCTGGGTCAGGACAGCTGAGATCAAGCTACAGCGCTAAAAGAGCAGATTTTCCTAATGCAGCCCTATCGACAGTCAGCTTTACGGGTCTCCACCACATTTACACGCTCTCTTCATTTTTCCCTTTAATCTGATTACCCATCTAGCAGGATTGCCTTTCTGTCCAGCTGACTTTGTCCTGGGGGCATTACACATAAAAATGGAGACTATATATCAAGAAACATTTCCTGATGGTGAAAGAAACTAGTCTGTGGCACGATCTCCCACATGATACAAGGGAAATACTACCGGGCGGTTGCAGTATTTGAAGTTAGACTGGACAATGCATCTGGGAATCTGAGAGGAAACAAACCTGGGGAATGGACGCGATCTAATCAGCCCTTTTCTATCCCTCATTTCTCTGATCCTCCGATTACTGCCTGTTTATATCATTTGCATTTGAATCTGCTTTTATCCAGCCCCTGATGCCAAAATGTGTAGGCAGGAAATTCAGGAGATGATGTGTTGATGTAACTGTAAACCAGGTTTATAACAGTTTAATTAGTAATATTAATAATGTCACCTAAGCTTAATGATGCCAATTATCACACGGTAAATATTGCTTACTGGATTACAAGTCGCAATATTAAAAGATGAACTTTCATGCTCGGTCAAACTTTCAAAACATATTTAAAAAGAGAGATAAAGCAGTTTGCTTTTCATATACCGGTGGCTCTTTTAATCTCAAAAAGGGATAATTATTACAAATAAATATTTGCAGGTGGGAGACTCTTTCTTCTATAATGCATTAACACTTCTCCCCTCTCTGGTTTTCTGTTCTATAGGCCTGAGATGGTCGATTGACTGGCCCATCGCAGCCAAGAGGAAAGTGTCTTTATGATGTCTCAGACAGGTGATTAGGAGCTGTTTTCATGGACAGAAGAAGAGCAGAAAGGCTCTGTTTACACCCACCTACTTTCAAACTTTTTGGCTTCTTGAAGGACCGTTCACAGAAGCACAAAATAGGAAAGCCCTACGTGGTCAGCAAGGGTAGGACTTTCATAAGCACCAGATGTTGGCTTACCTGCTCCAGGTGAAGATGAGAGATGGAAACAGGCCATTGCTGCCACTGTTTAAAATCCCAGCCCTCGCTCACCCCCACTCAGTTCACAGAGGAGTCTTCCATCCGTGCCGCACAGTTTGAGGGTGGCCCATTGGGCTGGGTGGTCTGGCTCTCAGCAATGCCGGCTCTTCTGTATTCCCCACCTCTCCTGGACAAGGCCCACTGCAAACCTGCACTACCTCCGACTTTTCATCACAACAATTTCGTTACCTTTAGGCCTGACGTCATTGGAGTGAAGCTCTTTCCTACTCCATGGTACCGTACGGGTACAAAAGAGGCCGGCCCTGACTTGGAAGAAGGCAAAAAGGACTTGCCATTGTCTCCAGATGACCACCTAGTCCAGACCGCTCCTCCACTCCCTCCCCGCTCATCACCTCTCTTCCATGGGTCTCACACAATTAATTGTGCACATGTGCACCAATTCCCATGGTACTTACCACCAAGCTGTGCCTACTGTAGCACAACAGAGCGCAAACATCACATGGCACATTTAGGTGACATGCCTAATACATGTAACCTCCATTGTCATGCTGGAATAGGGTCTCTTTTTAACAGGAATTCAATGATCTTCAGTGGAAGGACCCCTGTAAAGGGAAGAGGGGCATTGCCAAAATGGCAAGTGGAACCGGGAAGCATCTGCCATGGGACATATCTCGGTCTTAGAAGATACTCTGTCGGGACACCAGGAGTTTATGAGCTAAATCACAAACTACACTGCCACTCACTTGTAGCCTGCTATATAAATCCTGCCTCTGCCAGAGGTGACCAAAAAGCACTGTGCTCAGCCAGCTGTTCAGGGGCCTGTATGAACTGAATTCATGGATCCCACCCCATTTCCTAGCTAGAGAGTTAGTGCCTACAACCCAGCAAGCCAACTCCCCTGTGTCAGCAGTCTCAGCAAATGCACAGACACAAGGATGTTTGAACCCTCCTTTTTCCGGTCCCTTCTTTCTATTTCTTCTCTTGACGGTACTGGGAACTGGGATTTGACGTGTGCAGAAGTGCACGCACAAAGCGAGGAATAAGAGGATAGGGAAGGGCAGGGAGAGAACGTGTCTCTAGCCAGAGCCTCGCCGCATAATTTACAAGAAGGGGCAACTCGTCATAAATAACCCAGCGCTCCTGGGAACAGTGACCTAATCAAGATGTATAATTGCATGCCTTATCTAAATGAAAGCATCATTTCAGGAATGATAATGTGCATTGCCGCGGATTCAATTGCTATAGAGTTCAGCGCTGAAGGGTAATTATAATGTTTAACAAATATATTCCCTTTGGGGGCCTGACGTTAAAGACGCCGTGTCCCTTTTATCTCACCCTGGGTGCCTCCTAGCAGATTAGCAGGGGGTCCAAAACATCTCCCCAAACTCCATAGACCTTCCTGGGGCCTTCCAACAGCAAAATGCTTCCCCATTCCCCCCCGCAGAGCACCGTTCTCATAAAGCCAGGAGGTGGGAACTACAAATACAAAGGGAATAAGCAAAGAAAGGAGGCAAAAGTTAACAAATGGAAAAGCCTATTTTGGTCCTCAAATCCCTCTCCGTGCTAGTCCACATCAGTTCCCTACAGTGCGCGTTAGTCTGTTTTGCCCAGAGTAGTCTCAAGGGATACGGCTCCTATCACTTCCCTTGGGAGATTTTTCTACAGCTTAATAGACCTCGCGGACTTGAAGTGCTGATACGATGCTTAAAATTCCCTTTTGTTAAATCCATTGTCGCTGTAGACCCTCGCTATATCTAGCTGTATAATTCCTTGAACTCCTCAGGGCATAAAGCATTCAAATATTTACAGATTTTTAACGTGTATAATCCGAGTGTTGTGCCTCCTGGGTCAAAAGCAGTCAAGATGCATGCAGCCCATTGCCCAGACCCCTCTGCCACAGTGGGCTCCCCAAGGGGCCGTCCCAATGGAGATAGTGAGGACGCCACGTGCCATGAAGACTGAACTTCCCTAGAGGGCTCCATGCTCCTTCAGTCCTTAGCCTGGCCAACAAGAAGGTCAATAACTACCTGTCATGGTATCATGGTACTGGCGTGGGCATTGGTCCACTAGGAAGTAGGCTGAGACCCCAAAACTAGTCCACCCACTCAACGGGACCCACCTCTAGTCTCTGCTGGTCTAATAAAAGATATTGGATTGACCAATGAACCTTGTCTGCCGAGGGAAAGGCTGTGTATCATAGCAATGGTCTGGTCGCCCACCACCCACCCTCCTACTGGGGTGCCAAAAACCACAGCCAATGTTGAACTAGCGCTCAACATTGCAACAGCATCACGTTCTCGCCTCGCTGGGGATGGAGACCGACGCGAGTCACTGCTGTAGGTAGCCAAGGCGCTCACAGTAACAATTTTTTGATCGCATTTATTTCTTTATTTATTGCCAGGAATGATGGATGAATCCAGCAGGAAAGACAATCTTGTTTCAAGACAGCCCTGTCAAAGGCAAAATAGCTGATCCCGCTCTGGGTTATTAGCTGGGAAAACAAAATTGAACCAGCCCTGCATTCTGAGATTTTTTTTAAAAAAAAAACCCTGTATTAATACAAAGCATGAGAAAGCACGTGTGTTGGGGGGGGAAGGGGAGACCTGGCCAGATGGATCATTTTTGTGTTGTCTCCAACACCCTGATTAAGCCGCGGTGCCTAAATCAAAGACACCGAGAGGCAAAGGGAAAAGCCGCCTGAAAACAATCTTGCTCGCTGTAGTTTTTCTTCCTGCGTTCTATCATATATAATTTTTTTTCTCCCTTCTTTTGATCTGTGAACAGAAAGCAGCAAAGGGGCGAGAAAAGCCAAGCAAAATTGACACCAATCTTGTTTTCTTCCCTTCGCTTCGCCTGCATCAATAACTCAATTGGATCAGAAGTGAAGCTCCAGCAGAAATGAACCGAGCACGGCCACCAAATGAAAACCAGGAGGTATATTGCAAAGCAGTATTGCCAATAAAGTTAAATTACTGGACCGGCTTCCTCCCCCACTTGGCCTTAAAGCCAGACTGTTCTGATGAGTGATGCAAACTATTCGCTTAGAAAAAGTATGTGACCTAGGATATTGTACCTCGCTGTGGACGGGAACACAGGGGCTGCTATACGGCAGCAAAACGTGTTCGAGGCTGCAAGAGGAGTCAGGACACCTGGGTTACATCCTCAGCTCCGCCACCGACCCCGTGTGCAACAGCAGGCAAGTTATTTCTCCCTGTCTTCAAGGAGGAGATCATAATAATAGGCCTCCTCCATGGAGTCTTTTGAGACCAACATACAGCAAGACCTCAGAGCTCAGGTAGGAGTTTCAAAGGTGTGCACTGACCTACCATTGAAATGAACAGAGAGCTCCCACTCATTGCAATGGGGCATTGCTAGACCACCCTATGGTCTCAGTAGCAAGAGGAGCCCACGTCTCCTAAAACAATTCCTCAACATCCCTATGGACGGCCTGTTCCTTGTTAACCCAGTGCATTTGCAACTAATGGTTGGGTGAGTAGATGGCACAGGCATTGGTGAAGAAGATGGTCCACCCACGTCTCATCCACTCACCCTCGACTGCCTGCAGCATCCAGGACTAACCAGGGACTCTGCAAGCCAGCTCAGTGTTTGCCTTTGCCCTGGCCAAGGTCTCACACCCTGGCTACAAGCTGAGCCTTGGAGAAGCTGAGCATCCTTGGTTTCGTGTCTTTGCTAGCAGGCCCTGGCAGAGATTAGCTTAGCCAAAGCCTGCCCCGGCAGCTCGAACAGCAGGCCCACAGCTTGCAAATGGTGATATTATGCGTGGCTGGGGCCCATGTACTTATCGGGCTGGGAATTGAAAGCACTGGAGTGATAAGAAGTTGGCTTTGGAAGCAGCGATTTTTCACTTACGGAGGATGCGCCGTTCAGATGCTGCCTGGGCAATGACGAGTCTGTGTGTGGGTTGGGGCGCGGGGCGGAGGGGAACGGCAGTGGGAGGAATTCATTAGCATTTGGGTTGTTACATATTTATGCTCAGAAACAAACACGTGGAGCAAACAGAGGACACATCAGGGAGTCCTGCTTTGCAAAAACCCCTCTGTGCAGAGGTGCCGACAGCCTACAGAAAGCCCCCCAGTTGGTTGGGATGCACCAGGCCAAGCTAAAGAAACAGTCTTCAGTTTCCATAACCTTTCCGTGGGTCAACACCAGCCCGACGTCACCAAATAGGCTCACGTGACAGCTGCTGAGCAAGGGAAATAGTTCACATCGACGAGGCTTCCTACCGGATGGTTTTGCTGGAATAAACAGGAAGTGGGAACTCCTTGGTGGGGCGAAGGCAGTCTAGCAGAGGCCCAGGGAGTCTCTCAGGTAGACATCCTAAACTCGCCCAAATTAACATGGAAAGGGAGAAAAGCAACACATATGTGAGGGGAAAGAAGCATCTCTATAGTTATCCCAATATCCACTGTATCTGGGTCCGCTCTAGGGTTGTGACCAAGGCGAGTGGTCGCAAAGTCACTTCCCGCAGGACCACGGTCCTACCTTTTTCTGCATCGCACCGCGGGCAAGACTGGCGCCCTCCACGACAGACTACCCAGAAGGGCAGCACCACTGGTCATGAAACAGATGGCTCCCAGACAGCAATTTGCCCAAGCAGAAACAGAAGCGAGGACCCTTAACGACCCCAGACCTTTCATCCTAGACCTTGCTACACCCCCTAGCAAAGTCTTCTTCTGTTGATGCCTTGGTGCTTGCCCCTCGCTCCCAATGGCCAACATGTGCTTCCACTTAGCAGTCATGACTTTCCGCATATTCTTTCAGCAAGTTAATGTCCATAGACAAAGAAACAACCCCACGAGCAAGAGAGATAGCCGCATTGTGCGTGATGTGAGCCGCATTCGGTACTCAAGGACGGCTGAGGCTAGGGCCCAGGCTCTTTGCAGAAGGCCTGAAGTAAAGGGTGACAAGGACTCATTAGGTTGGGTTGTCTTTTTTGTTTTTTCCCACCAGAGCTGCTCCTTTCAACTCGCAGCTTACCCTCAGGCAAAATCAGCTGCGCAGACTGTACTAAGCTCTTCAATAAGCCTCCTCTTTGATTACCAGTCCCGGTAAGCCACTGGGGTGCAAGGAACATAATTAAATACCTTGCTTACTCTGTCAACAGGCTCTCCCCGGAGAGGGCAACAGGGGAGTCCCTCAAAGGATTAGTGGGAGTCTCCCCAACCTCAAGAAGAGCAGAAGCTAAGGCAGACCGGCACAGCTGGTGTTTCCTGACCCATCTCTCGCTGGGTTATCCCCGACCCTGGGACTGGCGGGCCCGGAGAAGGAGAATTCAAACGAGATTGGGTAAGCACAAAAGAAGTCACTGGAGCTGACAAGAAATAATAGCTGCGTAAGCTGTACAGCCAACGTAGCTTAGCTGCCATGAAGCCATAGCTGTGAGCCCACGGCTCAAAGAGACTTCATTTTTACCTCGTGTCTTCAGGCTGATTAATCTGATCTGTAATCCCTCCGTGACAGCGCCTCGGGAATCTCCGTAACGCGGGAGCGCCAAAGGAGCGGGATGAGAAACAGAGTCTTAGACGGGCAAACAGACTGATCCTTTCTTAGCAAGCCCCGATGCGATCTCGTGTGGCCATGCAAGGGATCTCCCCCGGCACAACCCTGCTTCCTCGCGGGTACAATTAGGGAGAGCGAGCCTGGGGCCAGCGACGCAGGGATTGGGGAGCCAAGGAGACAATACAGGAAAGGCCTGCACACACTCGGATGACCAACCGCGTCTCCATAACCGATGCCTGACAACCGTGGGGTCCTGCAGTAAATAACCAAAGACTGAGATTTGTTGTCTGCTCATCGGGACACTTGACGAGCGCAGAGCTGGAAGAGCAGTTCTCGCTCCACAGTGGACAGGGTGCACCTGGGAGGCAGACGTGTAGAAAATGAGGGGTGGAAGGGACCTCGGGAGGTCACATCTAGTCCAACCCCTGCTCAAAGCAGGGCCAGCCCCAACTACATCACTCCAGACATGGTTTTGTCTAGCTGGGTTTTGAAAACCGACAAGGATAGAGATCCCACCACCTCTCTGGGGTGCCTGTTTCAGTGTTTTACTACCCTCCTAGTGAGAAAATTCTTCCTAATATCTAACCTCAACCTCCCTTGCTGCAAGTCGAGCCCATTGCTCCTTGTCCTGTCGTCTGCCCCCACGGAGACCAGCCCAGCTCCATCCTCTTTGCAACCCCCTGCAGGGAGCTGAAGGCTGCTATTCAATCCCCACTCAGTCTTTTCTTCTCCAGACTAAATAAGCTCAGTTCCTTCAGCCTCTCCTCACAAGTCATGTCCCCCAATCCCCAACCATTTTTGTCACCCTCCGCTGGACTCTCTCCAATTTGTCCACATCCTTTCTGTAGCTGGAGGCCCAAAACTGAACACGCTACTCCAGATGTGGCCTCACCGGTGCAGAACAGAGGGGAATAATCACTTCCCTTGACCTACCAGTGCACACGGTTATTGGAAAGACTGGTCAGAGCCAATGCAAGTGCTGCAATCTATGCTGACAACACCTGTGTGCCCGTCTGGCGGGGTCACTCTCACATGCGTGATTTTGCGAAAGGCGTGAGTTCTTCCCAGCATTTCAGAAAAGCATGTCTACATGAACTTTAGCCTCATCCTGGATGGTCCCCCCACCTGTGGGGCACCTGAATCCTATTGCAGACCTACAAAAGCTACCACTTCTACAGACAATGGGGCAAGTCTCTGCCTAGCTCTGGTAGCCCTGGCTTCAGGTCAGATCTTGGAAAAGCAAAGTCTAAATGCCATCTCTCAAAGCAAGAGTGAACTCCATGCTGGGAGGAACAGCTGGTGGCCCTGCAGTTTGCCCGCAGACTGGATTAGTTCAACCTGTTGAAGCCCAGTAGAAAGTGAAGGCGGCGTGAATTCAACGCATCCAACACACTAGGGGCATCACTGCATCCTGTTGCAGAAGACAACTTCACACACACACGCATACACACACACGCACACTCTCTTTCTCTCTCTCTCTCTCTCTCTCTTCCTCCCCGCCCCAACCCCTTTGGAAAGCTGATCACATTACCCTTCAGATGCTCAGAACTGCATCGGAAACCTTTGATGTCACTGCACTAACTTAAAAAGTCTACTGGGCCTTCATTAAAAATAAAAGAATTTAGACTGTTTTGTTATTAATTGCTTTGGCTTTTTAGCAGTTGCATTAAATAACTAGGCCTCCACATGGAATTGGGGGAGGGGAGGGCAGCCGCAGCAGCATAAAGGAAAGCAAACTAGGGAAACGTGAAACTTTCATGTGAGATAAGAAGCTCATAACACTGGTATTATATCCCTCTGCAGTCAGGCGGTCTCCTGGTTTTAATAAAATCTCATTTTCCTTAAATTTTCCCATGTGGTCAACGCATTATGTGTGGAGTTCAATGTCGGCAGAATATGATCCAAACCTAGACTCAGGTGGTCTGGACCCTTCGGAGCAGCTGACCTGGACTGCTGAGCTGCGGACCAGCAAATACAAACAGCGCCAGCAAACAATCTCTCCTTTCTGGGATCAGAAACCGAGCTACACAGTTTGATAACTGATCCAACCGACCAGCCCAAATCAGGGAGACATGGCTCCAGTACTAAATCAGCCCGGAGGGAGGTGGGGGAAGGGGGGGAAAATCAACACAACTTTTCTTTATTTAAGATAGCAAAAAAAAAAAAAAATCAAACAACAACATGGCCCAAGATACCATAACTTGTTATTTCCCCCCCCCGAGGTTCTCCACATTTGAAAGCCATCGTAGTTTTAATCCATGCAAAACTCCGTAAGGTTTCCATTAGGCCAGGGAGACTGTATTCATTAGGAGCGCTGATCCTGACGAATTCATTTTCGTTGTCACATACAATTCCGTAAGTGGACGTCACTTAGACGTCCGTGGGTGATCCACTGTCATTTAGCATCAGTCAACGGCCTCCGAAGGAGGAAACATTAGCGGCAGGGGTTGAATTTCAATAGAGAGACATCCTCCGTAATAGCTCCCGCCAAGAGTAGAGAGTTTCTTTTTAATTAAAGTTAGATACCAACGAACTCGGCTTCTGAGATGCGCCGATCAAGGCGCCCTTCCCAAGCTGCTCTAGCAGGGGAGAAAAATCTTTGCTCCGAGCATAACAATTTCGGTCCAGCAACTGTATTTGTTTGATTGCAATTTCATTTTGTCCACGTTCCTCTTCCATCTATTTCAAGGGCTTCCTGCCGGGACAAAAAGCTAAGCTGTTGCTGCTGAAAGGAAACTAGAAGGGGTCCGTGGTCTGATGGAGGCACTCCAGTGATACGTGATGGCTCTCTGATGCCCAGGTGGGCACCGAATTAATACTCTTCACATACGGTTGCTGGTCTCAAAGCAGGAGAGCTCACGGCAGGATAGAAGCACAGCCAGCTGGGGCGAGGTGAACGCAACTCGTGTCAGTTCGCCGGCTCCTCACGGTCACGGTTAGACGCAGTAAGATCTCCCAGTGGATGAGAAGCCCACCAAGACCTTAGCTTTGCATTCTGGGATGAAATGGGAGTTTAGAGGGGTGATGACTTGGGGGGAATCAGGCGTTAAGTGCCGACAAAGAGAGGGCCAAGACAGGTTTCATGAGCACGCAAAGGAGGCTGCTTGGCATGGCCAGAAGAAACCCTACCGTTCTGCTCTTCCTAAGCATCCTACTTCCAAGTTTCTCAAAGCACCTGACAGACAATCTGGGATTTAACCTCCGCCCCAAGGCTGGTCGGACACATCCCCGTGATGGGGAAGATTGGCAAACTGAGGCAGAGCAGCATGAAGCGACGCACTGGCAGTCACTAACAGAACCAGGAAGGGCACTTAGTCATTTCTTGCTTGTTATTTGCGTTGTGGTAATGGTCGGGCTCCCTGGCAAGGCGCATTGCCTACTCATAGTAAGAGATGGTCCCTGCCACAATCCAAACAGATGAGATGGATAACGGTGGTGAAGGGAGGCAAAGAGAAATGGAAGTTGGAGGAACAGCAATGAAATCAGTGCAAGATTTGCTGAGCGCAAAGAGCCCTACGCCACTTTCAGCTCATGTAGACAGCGCAGGCCCTATGAAATAGGTCTATGGCCGTGCTGGGAACTGAACCCAGATCTTCTGGGCTGAAACCCAGGGAACTGACTACAAAACTCTCCTTTTTCTTGAAACGTTGCCGGATGGACACAGGCATGAGCGGAGTGGGTGGCCACCTGGGGCCCAGACAGAAGAGGGGCTCAAAAATGGTGCAAATTATTATTATTATTTTTAGCAAAGGAGGGGCTGATACTAAAAGCTCACCTGGGCCCACCAGGAGTCTAGGTACAGTGCTGCTCTGGGCTCGTCTCCTGGGAGAGCTACACAGCACCCTAACTTTTCCTAGAAAAACCTTCAGGTTTCATAGACCAGGCAGCCAAGCCGCTTTCGGATGGACCTCCTTCCTAATCCCATGGTTTTCAAAGAGCCTACACCCTCACCAGATACCAACAACTTCAAAATCCCCCTTCTTCCATTTCTAAGCCTGATGGACGCAAGGGGTAAACCTCTCCCCCGGCCACTGTGGCTCATTCAGACCTCGTTCCGGTTTCCAAACGCTGTTGGAAAAAAGAAAGGCCTTTGAAACGAGCAGCTTTCAGGTGGTGTCTCTGAAAAGAGAGACTCGAACCAAAGGAGCTTTAAGAAAGATACAACTCATAAAAGAGACCAAATTGCAGCTGCTAAGTCTTAGGCCAAGCAGGCAATTCCCTTCGAGATACAATATTCCAAGGGCCTTGATCAATCTCAGATAACACAGAGCCCCGGGAGGAAAAATTAGTAAAAACTGGTCAAATGATCTCCCAGTCTAGCAGAGAAGTAAGGACTAAATCTCCTTTAATCTAATTCAATGGACTCTACTTAACATCCCCTGCCCTTTCATTCTTCACAGGGGAATAGCCGGGATGACAGGACTGCCCTTCCCCTCCGAATCTGCAGCAGTTCATGCAGAACTTGCAGGCCCCCTCCGGACCCCTGAAGGGGCTGCCTGCCAACCAAGCCCTGGGCATTCATCTGCATCCAAGATCTCCCCAAAGCCTGCAGCTGACCCCCGTGAACAGAGACTCAACTCTCTTGCATTGCTGCTCCCGTGATTTTTTCACCCCTGCCTCCTCCGGTGCCTCGGAGCTGCTAAGAGCTAATCGCATCACTTGCTTTCAGAGGGAGGTGTGGATACAGCCTGCAGCAGTGTTTGCTTAAAGAGTAATTCATCCTGCTTGCATGCTTGCTCTTCATCAAAGATGAATGTCAACAAAACCTCACTTCCCACTCTCATGAAATGGGGAAGCAGCTCTGTTGTTTCCCCTCCTCCTTTTCCAACCTGCCCCGGGGACTTGATGGCAAAGCAAAGAGCTGAATTTTCGGCTGCATCCACGGACACGGGGTGGGAGCTGTGGACCCGATTCGCCACCACCCAGCACCTTGCATTGTCGTTTGCCCGCAGGCAAAGGAATTATAAAACGTGTCCATATTATAGTGGGAACATTGCAAGGTCCTGATATAGGTTGTCCACGTCAAATCATAAAAAAGTTGGGAGATTTCCAGCTGGAAGGGAGCTCAGGGGGTCAAACCTAGTCCAACCCCTCGCTCAAGGTAGGATCATCCCTGTCTCAACCCTCCCAGACAAGGGCTCGTGTAGCCTAATCCTAAAAATCACACAACCAACCACGGTCCACAACAATGCATGCTGTCCAAAAACAGAAAGAGCATCCCAACCTGCCCCCCACCGGGGGACGAGAGCTGTCCATGTCCCAGCACTGCACGGCTTCTTAAAATACACTCAAGAGACCTAAACCCAAGGCTTCAAGCACTGGCACAAAGGCACAACTATTAGTTGGTAGTAACGACTTACCCTGTTGTATGGCTCATCCTAGAAAAGGACCCGAAAATTCACGCTCAACCCGCGAGACACCGTTTTGACTCCCGTGTTGTGAGCACCTTCCCGCCCCGCGGATGAAGGGTTTAAATCAAAAAGGGAATTAAAAGATGATTTGGGGGGGAGGAGTGGGGTCCTCAAAGTGTGACACCTCCCTGTTGAACCAAAGTTTCTGTGCCCTGAGAGACAGTGGCTATTGCAAAACCAGTGCCCAGGCTGGTGCCCAGGTCGCCCACCCCTTAGTTACGCCGCTGGTTTGGACCTTCGCGTTTCTTGACAGCACTAAACCAACACACCGCTCTCATTAGTAGAGGTTTCTCCCTTAATGAATTAGAGGGGTGTTTATTTTTCACTTTAAGATGGTCTAAGGCAAGCTGCTGGCTTCTTCCCGGGACTCATTTTCACCACGACTATCAGGGAAGAAGCCTCGACATTTCCCCACTGTTTCAGTCTGGTGCCCTTCTCTGCTTATTGATCCCAGCAAAAGTCAAGAGTTGTTTCTTTCTTTCCTTTTTTTTAAGGGCTATATATCACTGAGCCCTACAGCCATCGAGACCGGTGCTCTTGAAGCCGACCTGAACTCCACATGCTGAGTGGGCCAACACGGATTTAACTCAAAGGCCCTTGGAATCGATAATCGCCTTTGACTTGTCCTTATTTTATCCTTGTTGATGCTTGATGCCTGTTGTCAAAACCACTGGAAGGCATCCACTATGATTTGCTATACTATCCACACAGTGTTTAATGAGAAGGGTCACCCATTATATTTGTGAGCACCTTCAAAATCCATTATGCTGTCTCACTAGAGATGCCTTGGAAATCTTCCATGCGGAGAAATGGCCAAGTAGCTACAGGCATGTTGTTTCCTTTTTCCATCATCAGCCATTTACTGCTGTGCATCTGCATTCCTACACCCCTGATATTTTTCATCTGATATACGGCATCTTTCTAAACCATGCTAGGCTCTCTCACCGGTGTTGAGAGGAGTTACAGACACCCGGGGCATTACAACCGTCGGCTGCCCAAGAAAAGGCAGGTGTCTGTATCTGGCCATAATGCTCGTGCTTGTCTAACAGCTTTCACCCGAGGTGCGCGGAGTTGTACAAGCAGGCAGGGAAGTCCTGCCATCCTCACGCCGCAGCGTGGGAAACCAGAGGAGAGAAGGAAGCGACTTGCCTAGATCATCGTCTAGATCTGCTTGCATTGCAGCCCACCCCTCCGTAGGAAGCCCATTGTGATTTTGGGGAGCCATGTGAGCGAGAGAAGGATACTGCTGTGTGACCCCTTTGCACTGACTGCAACAAAGACAGCGAGGGTCACAACTACAACCAGGAGGAAACTGGCCTGGACTTCAAAGTCCTGACTGTCTGTCCAGTACACGGCTCAGACAACGGCACGCCTTGCCTGGGCCCAGTCGATCCCTCCTGGGGCAGGGTGCGAGTTCATGTGCTGTTGGGCTTTCTGCCCAACCCAGAAAGCAGACGGGAGTTAAAATGAAGCATCCCGACCTCATGAAAAGGGCTGGGGATCCAATCTCGGCTTGGACAAAAGCTTTGGCAGGTCCTCCAGTACCCATTCGCACCAGGATGGGAATAGGACATGAGACCATTCCCCTGCACATTGATTCCCAGCTGCTGATGGAGGGGGAATTGCTTTCCTAGACAAAGGATCCTTGGAGGAGACGCGGAACGAAGCCAAGTCGCGCACGCCGGCAGGGTCAAGCAGGGGGTGTTGAGGCAGCAGCCGGGGCAGCATCTCACCGAGGAGCCAACCAGCCACAGGGCCATGCCAGCGAGCTCCTGCCAAAGTCCTTGGGTCTCCAGGTTGTAGTCGTACCGGACTAGAGGCACAAAGCATCAGAACTCGTCCTTTATCAGACCGACTAGATTTTTGCACAAACAAAAGAAATTAAAGAAATTCAACTCTTTTTTTTCTTTTTTTTGCAACTATCTCGTTGGTTTAACAAAACGTATCACTTCTGCCATGAGTTCTGATTGCAAAAGTCCTTTTTACTTCTGAGCACGTGAGCAGCTCAAGGCAACTCCAGACTCCCACCTCCCACGCTTACCTGAAGCCATCGCCCGTTCCTTTCTCAGCCCAAACCGATGGCTTCCTCTCCCGTCTAAAACACCTGACCAGATGGATCCTTACCATAGTCTTTCAGGCCACCGATCTCAGCAAGTGAGGAATCCCCCCAGGGACCCCGACGTGGGCCAGCTCCCCTGTACACAGGGGGGACTCCTGTAATTCCTCTTTTCCCCAGTCACTCTGGGGCACGCACTAATTGTCCTCCTGCATGAGCCATATGCTAATCAGAACCCAGATAACCTCTCTGGGCTGCTTGACATGCTGGATCACGCGTCCCCTGATTTTAACTGGAGCCGGTTTTAATTCCAGTTAGGAAATTGATTATTCACACTTTTATTTGCCTTCTTTAAAAAGAAAGCAAGAGAGGCGAGAGAGGAATTGTAAACGCCTGTCTGAAACACAGGAATGGAGGTGCCCCCCCTCGAGTCCCCACTGCATTTCAGATTCATACTCAGGACACCGCTCCCCGTGCTTGGGGACAGGGAACGCAAGGGGCAGGGGTTAAAGAGCAGAGTGAATGATACCTGCTCCAGGGGCAATGCAAAGGCTTGGCCAGGAGCCCCCTACACTGAAACCCTGACAGTCGTAGCCCTCAGCTTGTTTTCTGTCTGCAAAGCCCTTGACCGTCTACCTCCCTTCTGGTGTCTGGTGGAAGACAAAGCCCCTAAACTACTCTCTGCATGAATCTAGTGAGCTTTATTGCTGTGAAAGTTAGGGGTCAACAAATCTGGCTAGAGCCAGGCCCCTGCAGGAAGGCGTTGACCCACTGATCTTCACATCTCCATCAGTCGCACACCCGAGCCAGGACCCTCATCATCCATACCAGCACTAAACACCACACCTGCCCAGCCTAAGGATTTGCATAGGATTTCTCAGGCCCAAAACACTACCTCTGAGATCCCAGGAAGCCACTAGACCAATGTCAGGGATGTCATGAAACATCCAGGTACCAGATGCTACTCCTGCACTAGTGACACTGGGTAAAGCAAAGAGACCCAGGAAAGTCCAGCAGCCCAAGCGCCTCTGCCACCGGCTGTCCGTCCAGCCATGGGCCTGGCTTACACAGACGGGAGCACTCTGATCCCTTTGCTATAATCACAGCAGGGGAAGCTGCTGCTGCTTTGGCAATAGGTGGGCGGTGGCACTGGGCACAGCGTGCTCTCCCGTCGGGAGTTGGAGCTGTAAAGCAGATGGAGTTGGCTCTGTTTGCACACGTGATGGTGAAAGACCTCTGTAGCAGCAGCTGGAGAAAGAAAGGGGTGGCCAGAACTGGAGGACAGGAGGCCACCAGCAAACCTGCCACAGGCTACTGCACCCGCACACCAGCACCGGGCAACGGGGGCTTGTACTTGGTTGAGGCGCGTGGCTCTGTGATGTGCTCACGTAAGCACTGCAGGCTTGGGCCATCAAGCCAGAGGCATGTTTTTAAGCCCCCAAGGAGCTGGCTGCTGGAAAGTAAAAGCAAGGGCAGCGCATCATTCAGTGTCCCTCATCGCTGTGCACGCCCCAACGGAGAACGCGGAGACCAGATGCATTAGAGATGGGCCACACGTCTCTGTGCATAATACGCAAGCAAACATCCTGAGCCGGGCAGAGGCAGGGAGGGGGTTTATTTAGATTTGGCCTCTGCTTTTCCAGTTGAATACGCAGACGGGCTCCATTATCATTCGTGAAAGGTCTGGTGTCGCTGAGCCGGAACCGTGCTCCTAATCTGATCGGCCATTAGGAGCCAGGCAACGCTCGCGGCTTCCCAAACACCTTCACCTTCCCGCTGCACAAAAACAAAGCACCGCTGGGCAGCTGGACGCAGGGCTCCTGGGACGCAGGGACCAGCACCTGACAGCTCGTTCGCTTGCCCCTTTGTTTGCCGTCCCGTAAGCCTGGGCAAAGCAGGGCTAACGCGGTGGCACCCCAGCCTTGCCAGTTGTGGCTGTGCGAGTGAGACCCAGGTGAGGAACCAGATCCATCCTCCTCCAGAAACCCTCTTTGAATGGAAACATGCTACAAATACACATGCTGAGTCCTTAGACTGACACGGCTACAACCTACGCCCCCAAAACACAGCAGCAATGCCCTGCCCCGGACTAACTCCTGCACGACGGGGGGCGGAGGGTGGTGACACCAGACTCCAGTCCACGAAGAACAACAGCTTTTCTAGAATTACTCTCTACAGAACAGGCACACTATAAATAACAGGCCCCTCTCCGTAACATCTGCTCTAGAAAGCCTGACTTACAACATCTCTTCTGGGAACGCTCTATAAATAATGGTATGAGGGGGGCTGCTGAAACCTCACTGAAGCTGCCGGGAAAGAAACTTGCCATTTAGTTAGGGTGAGTGTAAGAAGCAGTTAAGCTCTTCCAAGAAATAAGACAGCAGAAGCCATGGGATTGGGAGCCACTGCCTATGCCGTATGCAAGGCCGGATAGGAATAGGAGCTGTGTGTCAGAGGGGTGTCCATGCCAAATGCAAACGTGGGGAGCGGGGTATTGCCTGTCTTCGGCGTGGGGGTGCAGCAGAAAATCAGCAGAAACACTACAGAAGTGCCTAGGCAATGAGGGGAAACACTTATCTTGCAACCGAGAGCTTTTGGGCAGAGTGCTGGCTGGAAGGAGGCCTGAACTGTGAGCAAAGAAGCTGCGTCCCGTGGCTCGACAGCTGCCATAGTCAGAGAGACAGCCTCGGTGCATTCCTTCTCAATACGTTCCTAAGGGAAATCTGAATATAAAACACCCCACGTTCAGAGACTGAAATCTGAGACGAATCCCGGCTGCCCCACGGCCCCAGGGGAGGGAGGGAGGGAGGGAGACCCTTCCATTTCTGGTTCATGTCGCTGCCACGGGGCACCTCAAGGCAAAGGCTAACTTGCTTCCTTGAGGCAGCCCTCCCAAAAGGGAATCAGGAAAGCTGCAATGCGGCGGGCTAGTTAACCCTGCCTCTCAGCAGAGAGGGGCTATGGCTCTTCCAGCTCTTGGCACAGCCTGGCCACTTGCTAACCAGGAGAGGTGAGCGAAGCCAGGGCCAGACAGGGTCATGCTGACCCCACCCAGTGCAAATCTGACACCAGTCATTCAAATGTGGGACCGAGTCCCATTTCAGGGAGTCCTCAGGGACATAAGGACACAACCCTGACACTCAGGAAACTCCAGGAGGGTGCTCACTTCACCTGAGTACTGCCCGAACGCTCAAGCTGAGGACGATAACAGCAGCCGCGCTAGAAAGAGCTCTCTGATTGCAACCCTCCTCCTCTCCCAGGGGGTCTCCTGCAGGCCACCCCCTTGCGCCCCTGAGCCGGGAACATCGGCCACCTTAGAAACGCCGTTCCAGATATGCAAGAACATGCAGCTCCTCCAAACCTCCAACTCATTGAGACTGCAAGCTCCACTCCTGCCTTCCCCCCTCTTTGAGATCTCTTCTTTCCCTGCTGAGACGGACGCCTTGCACCATAAAGTCCTCGATGATCGCCCCGGCATGGGGCACGCCACGGAGATGGCTGCAGCCCTGCATGGGAAACATCAATTCACTCTCCTCCGACGCAGACTGCTTTGTTTCTTTTCTTTGGCTTTTTGTTTGTTAAAGAGCCCAGCGCTGCCTTTTATGCTTTCGCTCCAGAAACCTCTGAGTCGCGGGAATCAGGTGAAAAGTAATGACCTCGACCAGCAGAGAGAGCATGGGGCTGATTCAGGGCCAGAAAGCAAGGCGGGATATAGCCCACTGGGGCAGGCTGGGACAGAGCAAGCCATAAGGACCCAGAAGACCCAGGCAGAGCTCATTCTCCTCCGGGCTTTGCTTAGGAAAGGCTTGGGAAAGGTCCCGGCTCGACAGCTTTTTGGCTCCCAAGGGAAATGGAAGATGTTATACTCACCCTGGTGTCATTCGTGTACCTGCCGGTACCACGGGGCTCCTCTTCAATCACAATGATTCATCAATGGACTCCGAATGCAGACGATGGAGGGGCACATCCCTCTCTTCTCGCTCAGTTCTACCCCCTGCCTGCTTCGGAAAGCCCTTCGGGCACCAGATCAAGCCACTGGCAGGCTCAGTCTTAAGGGCTGGGGTTGTTTGATACCATATTTTCTTCCCCCAGATTGAGGGCTCAAACAGCAAACTTCACATCAGCTGCAAGCCCTGCAATGATGAGTGAAGGGAACCGGCTGTGGCTGCCCTGGACTATGCAAGGTGGTAAGAGAGCTCTTATGGCACAGAGAAGGGAAGAGATGCAAAAATGCATGAAGAATTATGCATGCATGAAGTATCATGCAGACAAGGTTCCTTGGGTGAATTTGATATCTTTTATTAGACCAACCCAAATAGTTGGAGAATAGCTATTAAGCAAGCTTTCGAGTTCAAAATTGTGGGGAGGCAGAGGGGGAGTCTAGGCTAGGACAGGCCTTCCCAGGTTGATGAGACCTTCACCGCGATCAGAAAATAATTCCAGCATGAACAGCCTCCAAGGTCTAATCTATACGTCCTACGACATTACTAGGGGTCTCTGTTGCTTCCATAATGTTTTAGATCAAGTCCGTCCCAGCTATGGTGGGTGAGTGCAGTGCCCCTGCATCTGATCCAAGCCACCTGAAATGCCCCAGGGCTCCCTGGAAGCTTATTTCTTTGATCAGCTTTCTAGACTGCATTTAGTCCTGGTGACAAGAGCCGGGAGTGTGGACTTGAAGTACAAGCCTCCATAACTCACAAGTCAAGGACAAAACAAGTGCTGGCTCAGCCCCCCTTGCCCTTATGCACTGGAGACTAAAAACAGCAGGATCCCTAGCTCCAAGGCAGAACCATCTCTTAGGTCCCATCCTGACACCGGGAGCCCCCCCAAGTCCCAGCAAATGCCCAAATTGTCTGCTTCACTGCTACACTAAGCTGTGCAATTGAGGAGCAGGCCATTCTCCCAGCAGCTACAAGCCTGCTGGTTTACTGGAAAGGTTTGGGCCTGATTCAGACAAACTAATTCAAAAAGAGAAGGGAACTTCCAGGAACCCTGGTATGTGGCCAGCTCTACTCCACGGCTCGGGCAACGCTTGGCAATAGCAGGATCAACAGCACAGGGGGATTCTCCAAGGCGGAAAGAAAGGGCCAAATTCAACCTGGTACAAACGGTTGCACGCTGCTGTTGGCCACGGAGTTACACTGCATACGCCAGACTCTTTAATGACAGAGGTCTCCTAAAGTGTCCCACGAAGACAACTGAGTTTAAATGGTCGTTAGCTGCCTGGAGGTCCAGAGTTCACCTCCCAATCTGATATGCAGGACTTTTATTCTTTCCAACCAAGAAAGATGCTGTTCCTCCGCCCATGAGCTCTGTTTCTGTCTGAGCGCTGATGAAAGAATGACACTTGCAACCAATCCGGATGGCTTGTGCCCTGCTTCTAATTAGCACATCATCTGCTTGCTTCTAAAAACAGCCAGTGCATGTGTGCCGGGAAGGCGAGCCTCTTGCAAAAGCACCTACCTCGCTCTCCAAGCCGCCTGGAGCGGGGCCCGCGGGGCGCCCCGCGCCTGGGCAGACTGCGTTTTTACAGCTGACATGGAGGCTGCTAGTAGAGTTTAGACAGACTCTTGTCCTGGGTGGGGAGATCTGGCTTTGCCAATGAATATTTATCCAAACCATAAACCGAGCAGGAGGCAACGGCAACAAAGGCATGGCTGATCTGACCGCTCCTTACCCCGCTCTGCCCCTCAGGTCTCCCATGGAGAACCAATTTCTCATTCAAAGGTCTCATTCAATCACATTTCCAACCCTATGCTGAACTCCCCAGATTCTGGGGTTTGAATAGTCATCCCAAACCTTTCCCGGCTTAACCGATGCGCCACTTGTCATTGACTCGCTGCTCCCGAAGCAGAACAGTCTTAGCAGCTTTCTGTTACGCTGCAGCACTGCTTTTATGTGCCTCAACTCGGTTTTTAGTCCACGAAACAAAGCAGCCCCCAGAGCTGCTCTAATTTGGGGGATGCCGATTTGGAGATTGGTTCGACGGTTTATTCTGGGGAAGCCGGATTTAGCATCAGGGTGCAGGTAACCTCTGCCATCGACTGCGATCCCCCGCGTGATGTCACCGGAGCACCACAGAAATGAAAAGTCAGCAGCGTGTCAGCTGTGAGAGGAACTGCACAGAAATGCATGCGAAGTAAAGAGAGCGGAGTCCTACCCTAGATACCCCAAGCCGCGCTGAAGAAACCGATGCAACTTCTGTCTAGTATTGGTCAGGCTGAAGGTGCCAGTCGGTGTTGTCAAGACACGCGGAGCCTGCCATGTTCTGTCTGTAACACTCGTGTGGGGATCTGTTATCTGCTAACACCCTGTCTTGCCAACACACACGGGTTCCCAATGGCCTGTCACTCACTCACCGGGCAGCAGGCAGAGTGGCACAGCAAGTGCTCTCAGTTTAGCAGTTCCAAGTATCAAGGTCCTGTTTTAGACACGTGGCGAGCCGGAGAAACACCCAGGGCAACACTGGACCCATGCTAAACTAGATAGGACAACTGCTGACCGATGCCCAGGGAAAGGCCAACTTGCTAAATGGGTACTTTGCGTCGGTCTTTCACCAGTCCCACGGGACGCCCCTGCCCATTACGGGATGGGTAAGCCCAGGTGAGGGAGATCTCCTGCCCCTCATCAATGCTGACCTCGTGAAGGAACACCTTGAGAGGCTGGATACCTTCAAGTCAGCCGGCCGTGACAGCTTACGCCCCAGGGTACTCACGGAGCTGGCGAGCATCATAGCCCAGCCCCTGGCACAGATCTTCGAGAGCTCCTGGCGCTCCGGTGTAGTGCCCGAAGACTGGAAGAAGGTCAATGTGGTGCCCATCTTCAAGAAAGGGAGGAAAGTGGGTCCGGCAAACTACAGGCCCATCAGCCTGACCTCTATCCCGGGGAAGGTCTTAGAAAACATTATCAAAGAAGCCATTGTCAACAGACTGGCTGATGGCAACATCCTGGGGGATACCCAGCACGGGTTTGTTGCTGGTAGGTCTTGCCTGACAAATCTTGTTTCCCTTTCCAACCAGGTGACCTATCACCTGGACAAGGGAGAAGAGATTGATGTTGTATATCTTGACTTCAAAAAAGGCTTTGAACTGGTATCCCATGATCACCTTAGCAAAACTGGCCACCTGCAGCCTCGGTCTCACCACGATCTGCTGGCTGGGGAATTGGCTCCGTGGTCGGACCCAGAGGGTGGTGGTTGATGGAAGTCAATCGTTGTGGTGCCCTGTGACCAGTGGGTCCTTCAAGGCTCTGTCCTTGGGCCTACATTGTTCAACATCTTCATTAATGATGTGGACACTGGTGTCAGAAGTGGACTGGCCAACTTCACCAACAATACCAAACTCTGGGGTAAAGCATGCACATCTAAGGACAAGAGGGTGATCCAGGCAGACCTGGACAGGCTCAGGAAATGGGCAGATGAGAACCTGATGGTGTTCAACAGTGAAAAATGCAAGGTTCTCCACCTTGGGAGGAAAAACCCACAGCATCTTTATAGGCTCAGCAGGGCTACGCTGGTTAGCACTACGGAAGAAAGAGATTTGGGGGTCAGGATTGACCACAAGATGAACATGAGCCTTCAGTGTGATGCTGCGGCTAGTAAAGCAAGCAAAACGCTGGCTTGCATCCATAGATGCTTCTCAAGCAAATTCCGGGACATCATTCTCCCGTTGTACTTGGCCTTGGTGAGGCCGCAGCTGGAGTACTGCATCCAGTTTTGGGCTTCACAATTCAAAAAGGACGCAGAGAAGCTTGAGAGAGTCCAGAGAAGAGCCACACACATGGTCAGAGGGCAGGAAACCAGACCTTATGATGAGAGGCTGACAGCCATGGGACTTTTCAGCCTGGAAAAGCACAGGCTTGGGGCAATCTGGTGGCCACCTGTAAGTTAATCAAAGGTGTTCACCAGGATCTGGGGGAACATCTGTTCACTGGAGCACCCCAAGGGATGACAAGGTCGAACAGTTACAAACTCCTCCATGACCGTTTCAGGCCGGACATAAGGAAGAACTTCTTCACTGTCCGAGCCTCCAGGGTCTGGAATAGACTGCCGTCGGAGGTGGTTCAAGCACCTACTTTGAACACTTCAAGAGACATTTGGATGTCTATCTTGCTGGGATCCTATGACCCCTGCTGACTTCCTGCCCCTGGGGTGGGGGGCTGGACTCAATGATCTTCCACGGTCCCTTCCAGCCCTAATGGCTATGAAATCTATGAAAGGCTCAAGTTAAACAAAACACCAGTAAACTTTTCCTCGGGAGAAGGATGAGACGCCCCTGGGAAAACATCACTGGGAGAGGAATGGTAAAGCTCAGAGTAACTTGAAAGCATTGTGGTCAAGCACTGGACAGCACACTGGAGGATGCTATTCAGTTACCTCAATACCCAGCCTCTCCTTAGCCTGGGTCCTGCAACATCCTGGAGACTGCAGGTCACAAAGCACCCACGATATTCTGCTTCAACAACGCGATTCCAGCATGCAGCTAAGCAAGAGGAGGAGCGAGGGTTGAGAAAACAGCAAGGATGATGCTTAAAAGGAGAAAGAGGGCTAAGTTGTAAAGTTCAGACCCAGATGTTGAACTCCCCAATGTCCGGGAAGGTTTGGATCCAGAAACTAAGCTGTCACGGAGCCCATGACAGAGGGGGAAAGGCAGGACGCTGGATCCACATTGGACCTTTCCAAAAATCTGGGTGGGTTTTAGAGCTGGGGCTCTTGAGAAGGAAAGGATGGCAGGGAGGTAGAAATCCAGGGTCACTGGGGCTCTGGACCGGTCACAGAGGCCAGGAACAGCATTTCAATCTAAATCCCTGTCAAATTCAAAAGATTCAGGCCCCGATTTTGCCCCCCTTCATTCTGGGGGCACAGGCCAGCCACACAACTGAGAGCCACGGTGGCGTTCAGATCCAAACCCTCCGCTCCGTGGGGTGCTGAGATAACTGGTCAAGCTCATCTCTACTTATAAGCAAGAGGGCACGAACAGGACCATGAGGAAAGGCAGGGAAGGATAAACCTCTTCTTGTTTTAACTCAGGTACATTTAAAACACGCCCCCTTCCCCAGCCTGAAACACCCAGAGAAGCTGGAAGCAAGCTGCGACAGATGCTGTTCGTAGTGCGATCCCTCCCACATGGCAAGACTATCACACTCTCAAAGGCTCGGGTTCTTGCGAGCTGTGGGATTTCTCTGCCGAACGCAGGCTGTCTGGGATGAAGGCGAGATTTTTCTGAAGCTCTGCCCAGTCAATCTCCTGTCTGCGCCGAACCCCTGGAGGTACGTGGCCAAACTTGCTCCAGATGGCAGCGGAAGACACGAGACTGCAGCAAGGAGTACCCCGGGTAAGATGGTGACATCTGGGCCAGGGGCCAGCCAGGCTCGGATTGGGACCGAAACGGGAGCTGACGTGAAACTCGTCCCCTTTGGAAGGCTCTCGGTCCGAACTGATGCAACAACTCGCTTTGCCTTTTCATAGCAGCTCTTCTCTTCTGCGCTTACCCAGAAGCACGCC
>JAGPOW010001296.1:136748470-136760868 GCA_030014935.1 Caiman crocodilus
GTTTGATGATCGTAGCCGAATCCCAAATGTCTGCCAGAATGACGAAGACAGATCTGAGACAGTAGCTCCAGTGGGAATGAGATTAACCTTGGACTGAACCCCGAATGGTAGTAAGGTGAATGGTAAAGAAGCAGCACTGACAAAAAGTCAAGGTGGGGCCAAGGCAAGGAGCCAATGGCTCTCCAAGCACAGGCGCTGAGGGCAGGAGGGTAGGAAGCACAGCTGGGGAAAGGAGAAGGAGATGGGATGCAGCAAAGAGAGGGAAAAGAAAGGGATGCAGGAGGAGGAGGGCAGGACGCTCAGCTCATCCCTGCCTCAAGCTCCTGCGCAGTGTGTTCAAGTCCTGCTGCCAAAGCCTGGCAAAAGCACTGAGCCTGGGACCCCAGCACGGTCGAGTCCAGAAGACAAGCTCAATGAGCATCAGGATGCGATCTCAACCCAGGCTGGCAGGGCTAGCATGCTGCCTCGGGTAGCAGCAGGGGCCAAGGCAGGTAGAGACGGAGCTGGCTCCCAGACCTGCACACAATCGCTGTAGGGGGAGTATAAAACTTGCCGTAAGTGCGGCCCGGCTGCCAGCACTCAAAGCTGGTATTTCCACCAAGTGGCAAGATCCAAGATCACTGTTCAGACAGGCACCAAAGAAACTTCTTCTTGTGGGTACCACCTTTGAATGCATGTGTGTTCTCCGCTGTGCGAGTGCACGTCTTAGAGTCACAGCATCGTAGAAAAGTAGGGATAAAATGGACCTCTGACGGTCAGGTAGCCCAGCCCCTGCCTGAGGCAGGATCAGCTATATCTAAGCCATCCCGTACAAATCCTTGTTTAACCTAGTACTAAAACTACACGAGTCTATCCAGTCACGTAAGCACAATGCAGAGCGCCCTCACCTGCCCCAGGTAAGGGAGGGGTGGCCATGCATTCGGCGTCCTGCTACTGCAAGAATTGAAAGACCCCAGGAAGAGGGTTACACTGCTCACTACAGAGGGAGGTACCGAAAAGAGTGAGTGTTTAGGAGCTGGTGTATATGAGAGTGCATCTGTGTAGGGATGCATACTGTGAGGTATGTAGATATGTGTGCGCACCTACCCACATGTGTGTACTGCTGAGGAATATAAGAAATATAGGAGGCAGGCTCGGAGAGCATGCATTTAGGGCAGCACATGATTAAGCAGCCATGCACGTGGCATAGGCATGTGCATGTATGCAAAAGAGCTTGAGTGCACAGGAGTGCACGCATGGGCAGCCTGTGTGGAAAGGACGGAGGTTTGCATGCGCTGCTACCAATACAAAATCCCACTCAGCACAGAGGACTGGGCCAACCCATCTGCTGTAATTTAAATGGAAAAAGAAGAGGGGGAAAAAACACTAGCTGAGGGCTAAGCTGTCCCAAGGTGGAGTATTGCGGATGCAGAGATGGGAACAGATTTGATGCTGGAGAATCACGGCTCTGCAGGAATAGAAACCTGGGCTTGTCAGTTTGCTCCTTCCAGGAAAATAAGTCCATTAGTTTGAGAAGCCGCTTCAATAGTGGAGAGAGAAATTTCACCATAGGCCTGGGGGAGGGGCCCAATGTAATTATAAATCAATCCGGCAGCACATTTAGTGCTCATCAGCCTAAACTGCTCGGGCATCTTCACCCTTGCCAGTCCAACAACTCAATGCACACAATGGTAACCAAGAGCAGATGCCGGGAAGCTATTGCAAACAGATGCAGAGCTAATGAACGTGCTGGGGTTGGGGCAACTGGGCATGGGACGATAAGCAGGTGTCAACAGCACGTCACCTGTGTCACCATCCATCACGCTGTCGGGCCGAGGCAGACAGCCTCCAGATGGCATCTAATCCAGCGATGCCGGACGCCAGAGCAACAAAAGGGGCGCGCGTCCGTGAATGCGGCTGCGGTGCCAGCCCCGTGGATTTGAGAACGACTGATGGGGTAGGGGGGTGGCTCTTGATTGTTTAAGGAAAGTCTGCCATCCTCCCTCTCTGCAAGTTGGCCTGGGAGCACCCGGGATATCACTGAGGGGGGAGATACGCAGCCACTCGAGACGCTTGGAGAAACCGGCCGCTCACACGGGGATGTGAAACTTCTGCTGCCCAAAGCAGCGCAGGTAATAACGGCCCCATAAATGCTATTTGCAGTGCAGGAGGCGTGGGATTATGATCATTTCGGGTGGGAGCAAACGCTCTGTTTCTGCTGGAACGGCAGCCTGGGGTTTGCTGATGAACGGGAAGGAGCTGGCAGCCCTGCTCAGCACCCACGCTCGGGGCGTTTGGGGCGAGGGAGCTGCAGGGGACTGGATGCTGCCCAGGGCTATGCAGCTGTGGTGCATATCAGAGCAGGGGGGCACTGCTGCCCTACGGTCCTGGCCACGTCCCAGCACGACTGCCATCAGTGGGGTGGTATTAGTGGTGAAAACGAGCAAGCTGCCCTCCCCAGGCTAGGCAAGGCACTGGGGGCTACTCCCTGTGCGGGGGGGGATGCATATTATTGTCTAAATCAACCCCGTAGTTTCAATTCATCGGGGTAGCCGTCCTCTTCTTCAGCCCAAAGCTGCCGTGCGCTAGTCAACAGTTGCCTCGTTCCTTTCCAGACACGGCTGTATTTCGTTAGCAAGGGAGGCAATTGCTGTGCATATCATTTGCAGCCCCTTACGCATTATTTCTCCCCGCAGCAGTGATGGGAACAGATCCTAAGCCTTTCTCCTTTCAGGCCCAGCCCTTAATCACGAGGCCATTCAATAAAGCAATGAGGAATGGGCTAGCCTACGGGATGCCCCCTGCTAGGTGGTGTCCGGGCAAGGCACAGGCCCCGTGCGGCTGACGGGCAAAGAGCGCTCTCACGCAGGTTGCCGCAAAGGCTCGGGGGCTTTGTAGCAATAGCATCCCTATTCCACCCCCGTTAACGCTGCGTTATTCCAGATGGGCCCAGCGTGCAGCTTCAAGGCAACTGGCATTTCCAGGCAGACACAAATTTGTTACATTAACTTCTCTGCTTCCTCCTGAGATCATCAGGCCGCGGGGCCGTGGCAGCACAGAGAGTTACGTACCGAGATGGCTCTGGCCTGTGCTTACAGCTAATGAACTCCGTGCAGCCTACCCAAGAGGTGCCAGAAACAACAGGAGATGAAAAAGCAGCTTGGGTTTGACCACTTTCATCTGCCCCGTCTTTAAATTCTCCCTCATCTGGCGGCAGCTGGGCCAGAGTCTCTCCAGGCAATGCCCCAGATCGCTGCCGGTGGAGGTGCGAGGGGAACCTGAGTGTGCAAACAGAGCTCGTGGGCCTGGAGAGCTGCCACAGCTCTCAAGTCCCTAATTGAACTCCCTGAGCCTGGCTGCAGATGCATCTGAACATGCCTGGGCTCCCGACAACAAAGAGCAGATGCAGCGTGCTGCTCCCTGATCTCCCGGAGTCTCCCTTTGATTGCCGCGCTTCCTCCCCACGTCGGCGCCTGTGCTGTGAATGATCTATACAAGGGGTCTTCAAAAACCAGGCCCAGGGGACCCGCGTCCCTGCGGCAAGGAAAGCTTCAGAAGAAATCGTACTGCTCCCAGCAAAAGCAGAGGAGATGGCTGAGGAACAGCCCTGACTTTTCTTGCATCCGAGCAGCCCGCTCCAGACCTGCCCCTCTGAGGATCACACGTTGCATCCTAGCAAGACTCGGGGGTTTACGCTACGGGGGTGCAAAGCGGGCCTCCAATTGCATGTGCTTTTAGCACCAAGGCAGTGAGTTTGAGATTATTGGGCACACAGGAGGTGAAGGTGTACTGATGGAGAAAAAGGAGAAAAAGGTGCAGAGACGCTTGAAAGAGCATTTCTCTGGAAGTGTGACAAAGCACTCACCTGCTTCATTAGGCCTCACCAGGGCGGTAGGATTTCCCTGTCTTCAGACCCATGGACTTGAACTTAGGCCAGGGTCTAGCAACCCATGCTCTGGACTGAAGCACAACGTTCGTATGATAGCAAAAGGGCCCCGAATTGCAAGTGGGCGAGGGGAAGCTCGGGGGCAAGGTGCCCCATCTGTCTTGCACTAGTTACCGATGGTGAATCCTGACTATGGAGCATAAAGCCTGGGAGGTATACGGGCCCAGCACACCTCTTGCTTACACAGACTTCACCCGAGCAAGCAGTGACCGCCCCCAGGCCCCAGGATTGCCAAGCAAACCGTTCAAACCGCTGGAGTCTAACCCACCAGCAAATCATGAGACTAGCATAAAAATCATGAGCTTTTATGCAGACTAAATTGTGGGGTTTTGAACTCTCCTGCCATCTGCCCAGCCCAGTGTTCACAGACACTCATGTGCCCAGTGTGCGTGCATGCACGTGAGAGAGCAAGAGCGACAGACAGGCAGGCAGACCGACAGCTGGTGTCACCACCTCTCCCAAATGCACTGGGAAAAGGGACTTTGGCACTTGCTCGTGCTGTCACCCCTTCATCTGCCTGGCCCACAGCCCCAGCCTAGCCCTCACACCTGTTTTTGCCTTGACCCCAAGTTTCAGCTGAGATGAAAAGGACCCCCGATCAGCACCTTCTGACACCAGAAACATCCCGTGCCATCGGGGACGTAACACAGGAATCCCTGCACTTGGTTTGTCAGCTTTCTTCTTGCCACATTTGCTAAATGATCCCTGCTCCCAGTGCCAGAGGCAGGGCTTTGCGCCTTCTCCTGCCCAGCTTTTCCCTATTTCCTCCTGCGGTGAGGCTGGAGCATGGGCAGCCTTTGCAATCACTATGTCCGCTGAGGTCTGGTCCAGTCCTGCTCAGCTCAGGGGATGTGCAAAGAGTCAGCGTTAACCTGAAATCCACCCCAACATGTGCACCCTGAACTGAGCCGTGATGGACACACTCCAGTTCAAAAGAAAGCCTGTGGGGCACTAGAAGACATTTACACCATTGCACAGGGGGAAAGCGACTACATCAGCGAACAAATCCCCTCCCACGATCCCTGCACCAGGAAAGCAACTGGCAGCACAACACTCGGTTTCCCCCTCTTTAAAAGAGGTGCAGCTGTACACGTCGACTGGAAGCGACAGCCTGTCCCAGTCCAGCACATTGCTCTCCAGTTTTACGTTACCACAGCTAGGGAAACAGCAGTCTCTTTGGTGGCCATTATTAACACGTCTCAATGTCCTCTGACTCCCAGTGGGGCAGAGAGGGATCATTAACGACTGCACGGAGAATATTTACATAACCCTGGGCACGTTGCTGCGGAGTGACCCCCATCGTGCCAAACAGTTGCACGGTGTCACTGGTGCAGAAGGGCTGCGTTTTCCCATCCCAGAGCAGATCAGGCAAAGGGAGGGTCTTTCTCTAGACCCGAGGCTCTCAACCCTTTTAGGATGCATCCACAGGAGGTCAAAAAACCCTCCGCAATGCTCCCTTGCAGTGCAGAGAACAACTGAGCGCGCGGCATGTGGTGCTGCAGACGTGTCCGGTGTCCCTCGGAAAGTGTCGGCTCTTAGCTTCCCCTTGTTTTTTGACTATGGAGAGATACTAGAGCAATTCTCCTGTTGCAAAGGATGCAGAAGACCACAGCAGGGCAGCATGGCTTTGCCTCAAAGGATTCCAGTTTGATCTATCATGTTAGCACTGTTAGATGAGCAAATACTGCATGGCACCCTGCGCATCCTTGAAAGGATCTCACGGCACCCTGGTTGAGCATCACTGCTCTGGAAGACCATCCTCCGTTAGGTGTTTATTTGCAAGGTGCCCATCAGCTTGGCATCTAAGCAGGAGTGTGCACGCACATGCAAAGGTACACATTGCCCTGCAATCATTGCAGCCCGCACTACAATGCAGCCGCACCTGGGAGACAGCTGTGAAGCGCACTTTGGGAGAGGGACTGGAAAAGGACTAAGTCAGATTTTTCAGGTTTCACTAGGCAGGCACTTACACTGGAGCGGATGTGCCCAGCTCTTACAGAAGGCACCCAGATGCCATGGTTTCAGACAGCGCGTGAGCCCAGACAGAGAGATGGAGTCACTGCAAGGAACTGATAACTTAGTTTGAACCTTTTCAGAAGAGAGTGGAGAAGATCCTCGCTGCCGGATCTACCGCTCATCCTGACGGGGGATCTGGCCCGCTGGCTTCTGGATCAGTCAGACCTGAGTTGCACTTGGCCCAGAGACCCACGTGTGCCTCCTACGGGACAGGACAGAGGCCAGATTGACACCGGCCGAGAATCTGCCCCAGCAGCATGGCTTTAAACAGCAGGTGTCGGAGAGGGTTAAATAACAGTGAGGCATTTCCCCACCCTCCTCCCCACCATCAATCTAACTCCAGGCAGGTTATTAGTGAGTTTGGTAACAGGACTTTCCCCATTCCCTAGCAAGTGCAGCTCTTGGTTGTCAGCCCTGTTCCCTCTCGCATTGCTGCCAAAATGAGCCCTTCCTTCCTCTCTGGGTAACTTGCCGCCACCACCGATGTCCACATCCTCTAAAGACCTACGTTCACCCCTGACCGCTCTTAGCTGGATTGTGCACAACATAACTGCAGGCTGAAAGGCCTCAAATGCAATACAGGAGAGTGGCTTTCCTAACACGTGGCACGGCTACCCAGCTAGACAAGGACGGACAAGAGTCAATCACCGCAGGACGCTCACATGGGGTCCCGCTCTGCTGCATGGCAGGTCAGACCGAGACTGCTTTCAAAAGCCACCCTCATTTGAAGGGGGGAAGGAGAGGTCTCAGATGTTTTTGGAGAACAAATAATAGTAATAATAAGGCTGCATAATTTTATGGCGCTTGCTTCTCCGTCTTCAAAGGGCATCCCACAGCTCTTGGCAAGGTTTCCCTTAGGAAGCAGAACCCAGTTGTGGCTCGCTGCCAGAGCAGGGTTGAGCTTCAGAAGGACTGAAAGGTGAATGCTGATTTTATTCAGAAGCAAACCCTAATACAATCTCTGCAACCTGTTCCTGGGCACGAGGAAGCAGCAGGGTTCCCGGGACCCCTGGCCCCATGTCAGCCATGGGAAAAGCACCTTTCCTCCCTAGCGTTAGGATGAGCCTCTCTCCCTCCCTAACTCGTGGGACTCTGCTCCTAGGAAAATCAAAGGTGCATGGAGAGCAAGGGAGAAAGGAGCTCGATGCCGGGGGTGCTGCAAGCAGATGGCCTGGATGGATGAAAGGAGCCCGTCTGAGCTGCCTCCATCCCAGCGCAATCCACTTTCAGCTCCCTAGCACGCAACAAAGCCACCTCCTGCCACCACATCCCACGCCAGGCCAGCCTCCCCTCCGCTCCTGCAGCAGGGCAGCTGGCCTGGTGCAATGCAGCCAGATGTCTGCTCCGCACAACGTGCACCTTGTTGAAGGCGCACAGTATTGGTTCGGTGAGGGCAGGCGGTGCCGCAGCCTGGCACGGAGAGCCTGAAGTGCCCGTGCACGCTGAAAAGGGGCCAGGCCGCATGCCACGCTTCCCGATCCAGCCGAGTTTGAGAGGCCACTTCGCTCAGCAGATGTTGTGCTACAGGAAATGCCTTCTCTCCACAGAGCAGAGATGCGGCTCGATAGCTGGCAGGGCTCGGCCCGCGCCGGTCCATCGCCGGCCTTCCTGCATGCTGATTTCCCCCGTGCCATCTGCAAGGGCTCCCCTTTCTGCAGCCCTGGAGCAAGGAGAGGAGGCTGCTGGCGATGCACCCCCTGCATCCCGCTGCAGGAGAGGGGAGGCGGGTACCACAGAGCCTCGGGGATGTCACGTGGAGCGACTCCACTGGGTCAGTGGTTTAGATCCGATATAGGGTGTTGTAACTGTGATCAGGATCAGGATGGGGAAATGGACTTGATTTAACCTTCCTCTGGCCTCCCTCTCCCCCGTCCTTCCTCCAGACTCAGAGCCATCGGGTGTCATCTCTCGCTGCGTCAGACCTTATCTACCCTGGGCAAGCGGCGGCGCGGGGACCCGCCAGCTCATGTTTTTGTAGAGAGGCCTGCAGATGCGAGGAGCATCTTAAACATTCAGGATAGCAGCTCCCTGTCCCACATCTCGCCAGCCCAGCACAGCCCCTGACAGTCCTGGGCTGGGTGCTGCTCTCAGACACGCCAGCTCCGTGATTTCTAAGGGTCACGCTCACACGGCCAAGAACAGGACTCGGCCCCTCCAGGCACCACGGGAAGGGTTAGTTATCTTTACAGCATCCGGCAGTGTTGCAGTAACTGCTCGATGGGGAAGAGAGGAGCTCGGCACCACCCAGGAAACCTTCAGCCTCTCCTAGCATTGCACCACCACGGTGAAGCTCCCAACCACACCGACAGTGCTAGAGGGATGTTTCTGTGCAATGTATTATGGTCGAGAGGACCGCTGCGGGGATTTCCTGACCGAGCTGGCTATCAGCTCGTTGCAAGAGCACAGGGCTCACATCAGCCAAGCCTGCACGGAAGCTAACATCATTCTTGTTCATAGGAACCCTGCCACTGGTACTTTATTTAATAAGAAAAAAACAATCCTCAATGACTATTTGCCCCCAGCTTTAGTTAGACCAGCTAATAGGGTGATCACACGACTAAACTAATAGATCTCACCATGCAAAGAGGCAATGGGGAGCGTAAAGCCAACAGAGTGTGTTGGAAAACACGCTCCAGCACGTAGCGAGGAGCACGCACAAAGGGGCTGCTGCAAACGCTGGTATTTCCTGGTCCGTGGAGCACGCAACTGGGACATGCGGGTGCCAAGGGAGGCAGCCATCTACAGGGATGCAACAGGCTGGGCCTAATAATAAGAACATAAATTACCAACTAGGAGGGTGCCGGGAGTCGCAACCATGCTGCTCAATGGGAGAAGGAGATGCAGGCATGGATGTGCCAGCTGCATGGGAGGAGGAATGAGAATCGCTGGAAAGGAACTGAAGTCTTGGGGTGCTTTTGCCCTCTTTTAACATCTATGCCACGCTAGATGCACCCACGCCAGTGAGAGCCCGCCAGTCCTTGTGCCCCCCCGCACTGGCCCACGTCTCCGGCCTCCCCCTCCGCAAGGCAAGCTCCGCGATGCTTTCTTCGCCAGCCCACGGCCAGGCTGTTCTGCTGGCTGCAAAGCCCTGAAACAATGCTGGGAAGTGGAGTTCAGGCAGTGCAGAGGCGACATGTGACTGATTCTTCCCCAGACGTGTAAACACGCCAGATCCTGGCACGCAAGCGAAAACTTCATTCAGGAGACATAAAGGAGGCCGCACGGCTCGGCGCCGATGCCAGAAGGCGAGGGCTGTCATCAGCCGGCTTTGTAAACACTCGCTCTGGCTGCATCTGAGCTCCCGTCATAATCCAGCCCTTGCAGAGGAGCAGCTTTCAGGCTGCGCTTGGACAGCGCGGGGGACAGCTCTCCAGCCAGCCCAGATCGCTTTCTCTCCCGGGACCTGCCGCAGCCTGATATTCAGATGCCTGCCACAGAGCTTTGAAGGCTACGCCAGTCACGGGAGAGACTTCAGAGGGGCTCCCCGCAGCAGGGTGGGATGAGCCATGCACCGATGCCCACCCACGGGCCCCTCTGCCCTCCTTTCACGCGGCCTGCCTGGATGGCACCGGCCGAGGCAGGGCTTTGTCCACACAACTGGACTCTTCTCACTCGAATCTGATGGTCTAGACAAGAGAAAAGCTGGTTCTGAGGATAAGGACGGTCCAAATCCAGACCGGGTTGGTAGTAACCCACATAAGCTTGCTCAGCGGCCACCGGGAATTCAACTGATGGCTTCCAGTCCCGTTCCCGATGAGCCCAAGCCACCTGGAGCACCTCCGCGAGGGCTCCCCTTTCAGCCCGGGTCCCGATCCGGCCACAGCAGCGTGTCTGAATCAAGCTAGACAAGGTCTCTCAAGTGAGCTACGGGCACTTGCACTGCTGCTGTCGCCGCCACGGAGGACCCGCCGGTAAAGCAAACTGTCCCGCTGCCTTGTTTGCCTTGGCACACGAGAGTCACAAAACAAAAAAACCAAATGCCAGGAGATCAGGCCCAAACTGAGACGAATTGTTCAATGGGCCGTGAACAATAGTGAAGTCATGCAGCTCGTTCCTCTGCCTCTCGGCTGGCTGCAGGGAAAGAAAATGAGCAAAATAGGGAGCGGGGAGAGGAATGGCAGGGGACAAGCCAAGGCTGCAGGATGGGTAGGGACAGGGCAGGTTGCACGGTGGGCTAGGGCCCCAAAGCACCCTAGTTTTGAGCTCGGCCCCTTCTTCTGTGAAGACCTGAGCAAGTCACTCATCTTCTCACGGCCCTGGTCTTGCCTGTGTGCAAAACGAGGATCATGCCCTGCTCCCTCCCATGCGAGCTGGTTAGGCAGCGCCTGCTCCATGCCGGGACAGATGGAGTCAATAGAGTTACACCAATGCGAGTGGTAATGAAATCTGGCCTAGAAAGTGCTCGAGATGAGAAATAAGGCTTTGCACTTGTGACTGTTACTCGGGGATCAGCGGCATCTCCTCCAGAGCAGATGAACCGATAGAGATAAAGCAAACCCAATATGGTGCTATCTCTGGACACACTGCTTGCTTTTTATTCATGCTGGAAGGAAGCCCAGATATAACAGACACACAGACTCCCTCTCCCCCAGAGCACTAGAGTCTAGCACTGACTTCTCAGCAGATCCTTAATGAACTACGGACATTACAGGATCCGCTGCAGCCTGCAAAGCTGTACGGCAGCCCTGGACCGCAGCAGATTGCGGCTCTTCGGGCTGAGGCGTGCGGCTGCAAAAATTAACCGTCTCACGAACACGTGGGCTCCAGGTCGCCTTTTGCAGAGCACCCCTGGAGGGATAATCCCCTTATTGTTATTAGAGACAGAGACAAGGGTCTGATGCACAACCCCAAATCCCCGCACCCCAGAGTCTGGCTGTGCCGGGACCCTGCAGCCGGGACAGCAAGGTCAGCTCCAAAGCTGCACGGGGGACTTAACACAAGCCAAATTCAGTTGTGCAAAAGCTTCCTTGAGTTTCTCCACGAGGGGAAAGGTGCTGCGACAACTCCAGGGACTCCTCCAGGCTCCGAGTTGTCATCTGATATGATGCAAGCTGGAGGCACCGTTTATGGATCGGTGTCCTGACCTTGATTCTGACTTGGGCCACTTATTTTCACAATTGCAAGGCGACGTGGCAGCAAATGAAGTCAATGCAGTTTTCAGCTGGGGGCATAAAGGAACGAAAGGCATGCTTAAGAGAGTGAGGAAAGAGCGCCTTTCCGTGCACAAGAAGCGTGCCACAAGACTGCCTAATCCTGGCACGATTACTGGTGCAACCCCAAGAAGGGCAGGGTGCTGGAGGCACTGGTTTATAAGGAAAGAGGGAAAAAGCAGAATACCCTAGCAATAGGGGTAGGAAAGGAACAAGGTGACAGGATGTTTTTTTGTTAGAAAACTTCATCCAGATGTGACGTTGCATTGACTCAACGCAGGGAAGACCCATTAGCTGCACCAGGTTATAACAGGGATGCATGCAGCTCTTGGGGCAGAGGGAACTAGAGACCTGGAGAGGAAAGTAGCCAAGGTTTGAAGTGAAAGTTTAACATCAACTCAGACTGGTGCTACCTGAAAAAAGCAGAGCACATGGACCACCTCCCACTGGGCTCGAGATGTTCAGGAGATGATGATGCTCAGCACAATATGTACCTGGCTGCAGCTCACACTCCAAGGGGCATGGGGGAAGGTCCACCACTTGGGGCATTTAACGCTACCCCAGTGTTAGTCACGTGCAATAGGAACAATCTTGCACGGCCAAAGCAATGGCCTCTTCCTCCATCCTGAGAACAACTCGTCATTGGGAAAGCAATCAGCACAGGCACAAGAGCCAGACCAACACTGTGAATTCGGGCTTCCCCACCAGCTGCAGACCTGCTGTTCTACAAATCTATGGACTCTGGTTCTGCTCCACCTCCACCTCCTTTCTGAAAGCATCAAACACCAAACTGTTCAAAAATGAATGCAGCAGCCGATCTTCAGGGACTTGAGATAGAAGGATTTTTTTTCAGCTCAGATATGGTAATCGCGATTGGACTTCTGTACAAAGTCGGCGTGCCCCGAAGCGCTACGAACTCAGCATTGGCGTCTCATTTTTGTGCAGGTTGTGGGAGCATTTTGCAGCAAGGAAAGTGCTGAGGCTGAGAATTAGGACCCTTGGGTTCTGCGCCCTGCTATGCCGCTCCCTGATCCGGTCCAAACGGCTGGGTCTCTTGGTCTCCCGTGCTGGGATAATATTTCCTTACTTCCCAGGGATTACATGAAGCTTAATGGGTTGGTTTGCAGAAAGGACGTGTTCACCAAGGGCTAAGCATTGCTGCATGGCACTTCCAGGTAAACAGAGACTCTTGGCTAGAAAGGAATCTCCTTCCCCATCCTTGGACTCCACCTTGAGGACAGTCTAAACCCCATGTGACACCCCCAAATCCTTCCCGTAGCCAGCAGGAAGCCTTATTGATGCGCTTG
>JAGPOW010001296.1:136772525-136784668 GCA_030014935.1 Caiman crocodilus
GACACAGCTTATAAGGCCTTGCATGGCTCGGTGCAGAGATGGTGCACTGATCTGCCTGCTCCCCTGGCTGCTCACCAATTGCTAAAATCACCCGTGGCCACAGGACTTGGCAGAGCTGTTTAGGAGCATCCAAGTCAACTCCCTCCAGCTGCTAATCTCACTGCTCAGAGCCAACCCGGACGGCCCTCGCTGAGCTGGTACCAAAAAACCCTGCTAACGAGTCGCCCTATTTATTTTCCTTCTTTGTGGAGCCTCCAGCGCCAGAGAGGGTGACAAACTCCTCCACGAGCTCAGGGCCATCGCATGCCACCACCGCTCTCTGCAAACATCAGGCGGAGTCCCCTAGACCTGCCCTCTCGAACACGCGCACACAACACGTATGCTTGAAACAAAGCCTAGGAAAAGAAGGTGCTCTGTGGCGGGACGCCTGCCCGCGGAGACAGGATGAGAGAAAAGCGCGTGACAGATCTTAAGCACAAAAGTGTCCCAAGCGTCAGCTAAGGAATAAACAGCGGGACCTCCTTCACTGGAGGTTTTCAAGAGGTCGGGCTGTCTGGGACCGACTGGGAACTGGATTTCTTTGAGCGGCGGTGGACTCTCAGACGCTGGAAATGTTTAAGAGCAGGTTAGACGGACACTTGGTTGAAGGGGTTTAGAAAGGGATGGTGCTGCCCTGAGCAAGGGTTTAGACCCAACCTTGCTGTTACATACCTAATGCAGTGTGAAAATACGCTCAGACGCCGGACTGACACATGCCATTCAAGAGCCTCCATGGAATAAAATGTGATAGAAAGGTCCCGGTTCGTTGCTGTGGTGTCTTTCTGGAGGGTGCAAAAAATGGAGAACCTCGGACAAAGCATTGCAAGGCGAGACACCACCAGCAATGGCCCCCTTCTCCGGCTCCCAGCCCGGGGCTAGCGTGGAATTGCTCTGCGCGTGAATCATTGCGGAGAGCTGCCTTGAAGGAATCCAGACTGCAATTACCGTATTAGCATCACTTAACGCAACCTGTGTAGGGCTCCTCGGCCCACGCTTGGCCTGTCACTTCGCATTCCCGGTCAGGAGCTTCTGCTCAACACTTCCTTTTAATTGAGATTATTTCTAGTGCCTCTCCATGCAAAGAGCAGCCCCTGGTCCATTAACTGTGATCAGCATAAGCACTGCTGGCAGAAGCACGCAAGGCTCGTGATGCCACATCGGACCAAGACTGGTATCTTGCTTCTGGCAGTCGCCTCGGGCTTATGCTTCAGGAGAAAACAAACACCAAATCAAGCAAAACACAATGCACTTGCCTGATTGCTCAGCGCTGCTTCTGGGTTGATGAGGGGAGGGGATTGCTGCCAGAGCTGCGGAGGGACCGGCTGAGACCTGGCAGCGGTGTCGGAGGATGGCACCGGCAGGGGGGACTCCTGGGCTCTTCTCCGGCACGACTGTGTTAGGGTCCCTGTGGCTCCATCCATCCTTCTGCTAAATGGGACTAATGTTTCCCCAACTTCACAGATTTCATAGATTTCTAGAGCCGATAGGGACCTTGGAGATCATCGAGTCCGAGCCCTTGCCTGGGGCAGGAAAGAGCGCCGGGGTTAAATAACCCCAGCTAGGCGCCTGCTTAATCTCTTCTTGAACACCTCAGCTTCTGAGAAGGAAAGGGCGTTGTGATTCAATTCAATTCAATTCAATTCAATGAAGCGTTGCTCGTGAACTGAAAGAGATGAGGGCGGTGGGGTTTTCTGCTTGCCTTTAACGAGAGGTGCCAGAGAAAAGCTCTGGCTTTGTCCTAGCGACCAGGCGGGCGTTTCGCGCCCTGGTGATCTTGGCTCAGTGTCTGGCTCTGGTGTGACGCCCACTGCAATCCTGCACATCTCTGCCTCAGTTTCCCATCTCTAATGGCCACACTGGAGGTATTGCTTTTGCTAGGTTGGATGTGGCCCCGATTACAGCTGGAGTCGTTAGGCACCACACTGCTGCTGGCTGCTTCCACATGTCCAGGGGCATGGATTTCGGGAGGTACAGAAACACTGTTTAAATAAGAAGAGTGAGGGAGCTTCCTTCCCTGACCGGGGTTGATGTGATAGTACCGAAAAATGGTGACCTGGTTTGTTGTAGAGCCTTACTTTCACTGGGTTTAACGGAGACTGGAATCAGACGGGGCACGCTACCCCGACGTGCTGTACGGCAGGGGCCTTCCCAAGCGCTCTGGACCAAGGGACTCCCCATAGATCATAATGCCCCCGGAGCATCAAGCTTGCGAGAGCACGATGAAAGGTGCCTGCAGCCCAGCGCAACCTGTGGACACTTCCCTAGCACCTTACAGCTCAGCGGCGGTCCAGGTTTGGGAACCGGCGCTCAAGAGAGGCATTGCTTACAGGCAATCGAAACGAGATTTCCATCGTACCACCTATTGCTTTGCATCCGTGGAGCTCGAAGCCCTTTACAAAGGAGGGCTGAATCCATAGTCTCGTTTTCACAGGCAGGGAAACTGAGGCACAGCAAAGGGAGTGACCTGCCCAACATCACTAAGCAGAGATGAGGAACAAATCTAGGTCTCCTCTGCAACAGGTGCAGGGGTCTATCCCGTATGCAAGGCTGCCTCTCCACTACATCATGAAACCCCCACCGGGCTCAGACCCTAAGGTTAGGGCCGTGACCTCCGAGCAGGCTGGATTAGCAAATGAACCCCTTTTGGAGCACTGCAACTTTTGTTCAGATACCCGGGAACCGCCGAGAACCGGGCGAAATTCAATCGGCTGTTGCTGAGCTCAGAGCAGGTTTGCTCATCCCTACGGTTAATCTGTGAACGCCGATAACTGTGCGAAGTCGAGCTGCCTGAATTTTAAAAGACTCTTAAACAGCTCGAGACAATAGTGCTGAAAAAACACCCAGGCACCAACTCGGGGAAAAACAAACGAATCATCGTTTTAAAAAAAGAAAAATTGAATCTTCCCAGCCAAAAAGCTGCTTATGGCAAATCAGCGGATGCTTTAAGGCCGAGACGTGAAATCTTGTTTAAAGAGCACATTGTTATTCTTGCAGCTAAAGTGCAGGCCAATTTCTTTTTAATATAATAAGATCTTCCTTGGAGGAGATTATATGGCGCTGATAATTATCTGATGACATGTTGAGGTTTAGCAGATGGATTAATTTCTTTTTACATTATGTTGTTAGCGCCACTAGGGGGGTGTGGCCGCATCCTTTTGGGCATTAAGCTAAAGAGCTTGTCACATACTTTACACACAGTGGCAACTGCTGGGGAAAAAATAACTTCGGCTGCTTTTCGGGGAGGACGTCCTCTGCACGGATGGCACGATGCTGAGCCTGGGCTGCCGGGGGCTTTTGGATTAGGGAGGAAGGACGGCCCTGCTTTAGCAGACCAGCCAAGGATTCGGGAGACCCGGGTCACTGCCCAGCCTAGCTACTGATTGGAAACAGCAAGACACCATTGAGTGGAAAATCTTCACAGCCTTCCTCGCACGCGCACTGCTCAAAACAGGACGACTTTCTGTCCTCTGCACACGCACACAGCTCCTTCCCCAGCGCTCTGCGCCAAATACCTCTCAACCTCGCAGACCCGTCTTCAGCGGCGTGTGCTGCATGAAGCAAATTGGACATATCCATGCATCGCACCGCGCACGCCTGGGGTAAAGGTACGGCCCCCTCTCTCCAGCCCCGGCTGCCCGGTGCTCTTGTTATGCACTAGGCATACACAGCTCGAGAGCCCAGAGGACACTGCTCTGAATGCTAAATGAATGAATGGGTTGCTCTCTAACATTTCTCCTGCCCCGCGCTGACCCCGGCTACTGAGAAGTTAGTCCAGGCTCCCTCCCCGCCGGCTGGAGCAGGGGTGAGCGGAGTCCACCTACCCAGAGCTCAACGAGAAGCAGCAGGAAAGCAGGGAGCTGCAAGAGCACGGCTGCCCAAAGGAAGAATATCATTGCCTTTGACCCACAGGGACAGCGATGTCTGTGCTGGACAAGGCACCCACATACTGTACTCGATGAAGGGCGAGGCAATACTGCGGGTGCTCTAATATAATTTCTCAATCTCTGACTTCTGCAAGCCTTAGTTTCTAAGCACGGACCTCTCTGCTGTGCTCGGCGCCAATCCAGTGCCCTGAGGATGAAGGGCTGGTCCGGGAGCCAGCACAATCCTGCCTAGAGGTGGCTACACTTTACAGGGTGCCAGGTCTGGGGGGCCAGTATCCCCACACCCCCAGCTTCACCCTTCACCTGCAACCTGCAGGGTGCAAACTCAGCTCCTGCGTCTGTTTCGGCCACTGCGGCAGCATGATGGACCTTGAGCAAAGTCCCTCTCTGGGCTTCCACTGCTGATCGTGGCTCTTCAGCCTTTGATTAGTCTCTGGGACCCATAATATCCGATAACAACCCGAGACACGGCGCATACCGCTGGGTCCAAGTCTGGCTAGAAGGACAGGAGCCTGTGAAGACACGACCCCTGCCATCCCATTGCTGCAGCCCTGATCGGAGCGGCTCGTGCAGAGGCATCACGATGTAGCGCGGCGTGTCACTGGCACGCTGCCTTCCCTGGGTCATTGCTCATGGACATCCTCACCCTGGTTAAAGACGTGCGTGCTTTTTATCTCTCTGTCTCCAGCCAGCAACCAAACCACCAGCTGTGGCAAGGTGGAAATCTAGCAAGACCGTCAGGGAGCAAAGCCAACCACGACAGCAAAGACAGGCCCGGTGAGGATAAGAGGCTCCACAGCCTTGCATATATTGCTCCCCAGTTGTTCTGCCCAAACACTCGTGCTGCGCTCAGCAGGGCCCCTTCACCCACTCCGACTCGGTTTTCTCGGCCGCGAACCAAATGACAGGCTCCGAGCTCCCACACGTCAGGTGAGAAATCGTTCTCATTTTTGCAGGAGCAGCAGGTTCAGCAAAGGTCGCTGTCGCACCGCGATGGAGAAGCCAGAATTTAACTAACTTTCACATTGCTGCCTCTCTCCCCACGCTGGCATTAGGCTTCCCGAGGAGCCACAGTCAGCAGAAGTGCTGTATGGCGCAGAGTCCAGGATCACGGTAATCCTGAGACAGTCTAAGGAGGACAAGCGGGCTTGTTTTTAAATGCACACACCCCATGCCACGTCCCAACCCACCGTCCGTATGTAGCTACAGCAACACGCACCTAGAAAATCACAAGCAAATACAGCTGCCACCTGGATGCACGCACACGTGTGCAAACACCAACCATAGGATGTCTCTCATACATGCACACACAAATAATACAGCTGCCACACCACACACACACGCACACACAGAATAGAGGTGTGGCTACACAATACATGTTACAAACACCGCAACACATACCCACATGCTCCACTACGCAGACAAGCCCCGGCAAGTACTCTGTTATACATATAAAATGTACCTCTATATAGGAGGATGCCTGCCTGGAGAGATGCCCGTGTGTGTCTCGCACGCTGGAGGCTGTGTCTAACTTTACCTGGCCCATCTGCCCTCCACCCCTTATCCCTTCATCTCTACCACACGCGTGGATGTCTGCTCAGCTCTCCTCCTGTTACAACAGCCCCATCCCTTGATCCTCACGCTGCCAGCCCAGGACCAAGGGAGCACGCTCCCCAGCAGTGCTAATCCTGGCCTCTGCCACCCCCAGAACTGCCACAGTTGCTTGACGCATTTCCTCCCACCCCTTGGCCACGTGCCCCAAGCTTTTCCCAGCCTTTGCTCAGGAAGTCAGGGCCTCAGGCTCTGAATTTGCTTTGACCCCCTCTCCCCTTCCTTTGCCATCACCAGGGGAAGGCTGGAGGCTGAGCCAGTAATCGAGCACGTTTAGGTGGGTCTCCCCCTGTCCCACGCTGCCTAAAGAGATGCTCGATCTGACTGTGCAAGACTCCAGCTTCCTCACTGGACTGTCCTCAGGCCCCTTCCTTGTCAGCCACCTCCTGGATGATACAATCCAGGAGGAGAGGAGCTGGGTCCTGGCCAGCCTCAGTGGCATTCACTGCCTAGGCCGGCGGGGATTGAGGCAGCGAGGGCTGCTGCTGCTTTCCCAAGTGGCCCGTTCAAAGCAAACGTAATGCAATAATGGAATACGATCTAGGCGTCATCTGCACGAATCGCCCTTCGCAGCTGCAAGTGCGTGGAGTAACCAGCGCCTGCCATCTTGATCCAAGGTGGCCGTGCTCCACCCCAGAAGAGGCTGCAATTTGACCATATCCTCTTCATCCCCTTGCACCTCATCACATCCCAGAGGGAAACCCTGGCCCCCATTAGGTCAATGGCTAGACTCCCACTGACCCTTGTAGAGCCAGAATTGCAGCCCAAGACTTTGAAGAGGAAGAGGACTGAGGATATCGGCTGTTCCCGACCCCATTTACCTCCCTAGCTCTCTGCCTCTTGCGATCCCGAGTGCCAGCGAAGCTGAAGGGACACCTATGTGCCAGCTTTATTCCCAGCTACAGGCAATGCCCCCCGGGGGCATTTGAAAAGCTACGACTCTTAGAAACGAGGGTCCATATATCCTTATAATAGCAATGACCAAGGGGTGGACAGCAGGCTGGAGACTTCCTGGGGGCGGTTCTGGGATCCCACGTGAATAATGGTTTGCTTTATTGGATAGTCTCTTTTCATTTTCCTTCAATTAAGTGAAGGTTTAGTCCATGTACCTCCTGCAAACACTAACTCTTCCAGAGGGAAAATGTTTACTCTCAAGTCCCAAGCTGATCCCATCGATGCCACTGGCTTCATAGACATGTTTCTGGCTGCTGGGAAAAATAAATAGCGAACTGGGAGATGGATTGGGATGGCAGGGGATGAAAAGGCACTCTGAAACCGGGGGCAGACTCTCCATTAAAAGAAACCCCATGGAGCTGAGCACAGATGAAACCAAGAACCTAGGCATTTATTAGAGTTCAGCAGAGCTAATTACTCGGCAGACAATTAACTCCTTTGCCTTGTTGTTTTGAGCAGTCCCAAGGAGGATCTACAGCGGGGCCTGGATTCTCGCAGCCAGGTCTAGACGATGGTTCGAGCATAACCCAGAGGAAAACTATTTGCTTTTTAAGTCTACAAACCTTTTCCGTATGCGACCAGCAGGAATCTGCCATCCAAAGTGGAGACGCAAGAGCTTGGCAGCCTCCGGAGGTATCCGGTGATGGTGAAGTCCTATTCATTTGGGGGCAATCCCTCACGGTCAAGGATAATCGCTCCCATGGGTCAAGGAAAGGGTTGGAGAAGAGCCCGTTGATGGCTAACAAAGCCAATTTCATTACAGCTCACCAGGCACCTATACACACGATGGAGCCGTGCTCTGATGCGTGCTAATTAGCAGACTCAATTAATCAAGTCTGCTAGGAGCGTGCTAGAGCGTGCTAATTAGCGCGCTCCAGCAGCCTCTGCATCATGTGCATTCAGCGTCCCCGAGTTTCCAAATGGCGGCAGGGGTGCTTTAAGTAAACCCCATTGAACGGGCTTTGGTTAAAGCACCCCTGCCACCACTTTGAAGCGTGGGATGCTGAATACGCATGATGCTGCAGGCATCATTTAATTAGAAGGGCTCTGAAAGGGTCTCTTAGAGCCGCTCTAATTAAAGCACCCAACCCCTCTCCACTCTGGAGCATGCATGTATAGACACCCACTGAGCCTAACTTCGGGTGCAAGGTTCAGGCAAACACAGGTTGTCTTTGGCATCATCCACCCTGGTGCTACTCCTGCCTCACGGGCCTCACAGAAGAGGCGCTTGCAGACGACAGGGGTCTGCTTTGCCATGCGGCTCTCTCTGGGGTGGGATATAGCTGCTGCATGATGACAAACAGGAACACCGCACAACATCTGGGAGGGTCTGAGCTCTGCAATATGGACCTGGATGCTGATCCAAACCTGAACTTCTCCAAGGCGGGAAGGGGTTGGGAACTGGGGTCCTGTTTCAGCCATATGCAGCAGTGGACTGCTCAGGGCACGCACCGTGTTTTCTGCTGCTGGTACAGCACCGGGCACTCTGCCACGCTCAGGCTGGGGGTTTCAAAGGAGCCTAATGGGGCAAGGGCGTCGGACCACCCCTGAGCTTGAAAAGACCGGCCACGATACACAATTTTGAGTAATCCCTCATTGTCCGCAAGCTGTGTGCATCAAAGGAGAGATGCTCTCCAGGCCCTGCTCGCCGCTACCACGCATGGCAATACCCCGAGAACAACTCAGCCAGTTCAGAAAAAGGCCCTTCAAACCACCAGCTGAACCGGTGCCTGGGTTTTGTAATGCGGGCAATACCCGATGCACCACGATGCTGAGATCAGTGGCACTGTGGGCCCTTTAACAGAGGATGCTCGTAGATGGCCGTGTCGTCACTCCCCTAAGAAACGCATTGGGAAAAGTCACAGCAGCAAATCAACTGCGAGGGAAAGGACAGGCGGCGGTGAACTCTTGAAATCCGCACGGATCTCATCCGTGACTGTAGCAGAGCCAGTGTCTCACCTCGGGCCTTGACGGGACCAGGGGCCAGATGGAGGCGGCAGGGGGTAACTTGGAAGAGGGTAAAGCGGGGACCCAAACCGCAGCCCTGTCCTGTGACTGGAGCACCGAGCAAGTCCCTCCGGGGCCAGGGCCGTATCCTCAGCATGGTCCCTCCTACCAGAGCTGTGGGGCAGCCTTATATTAAACACAGGTGAGGGGAAAGGAAGTGTTTGCGAGAGGAAACACAAATACCGATAAATATCTGCCTGGGGAACCACACACACATAAGCACACGCATTAGGGGCTGGATCCGGTGGGGATCGTTTCCTTGGACTTGCCTCTGCAATGAGCTCCTCATTGGCATTGCTTTAGGGTGACCTGCCTCTGCCACATAATGTCTCTGATCACCCCTCATTGCCCGGCTTGCCCCCCTGGGATGGGGCAGGGAGGAAGGGCCGTGGGACCGATCCGGCAGGCGTCGCCAGACAGCACGCAGGCAGCTGGGCTGTTTGGACGCAGTGGAGACGGAGCCTGAATAAATCAATCGGAAAATGAAGAGGAAGCTGGAGGGCAGGGATGGGAGTTGAAAATGCTGCTCGGCAAAGGGACGGGGGTTTCAGACAGGCAGGAGTTAGCAGGCACGGTGGCAGGAGCAGCTTCGGTGACTCGGTGCCAGGGGGAGGCAGGGGCCAGGGCCTGAGCACCTCTGGCTCCCCATCCAGCCCGCACAGCCTCCTTGCAAGGTCAAGCACCCAAGGAAGGGTGCTCCCCCCACTCTCATCACCAATACACCCTTTTAGCTCACTTGGCCCCCCCAGATCCATCTCCCCGGCTACAACCCAGGCCTCTGCACGCCCCGTGCTATCTCCTAGCAACAGCACCCCCCACTTCCTTCTCCGTGACCCCCCGTCTCCATCCTCGCGCCCCCGCCCAGACCCCGTTCTTCAATGACATCCTGCCCGCCTCCCAAGCCGCATCCCTTGACGTCCCCCAGCCTGTCCCCCTCCTCCACCACCTGGTTCGCAGAGATGCCGCCGCACCACGTCGTAAATTATTAACACACAAACTTGAGCCATCGCCATTAATATTTCATTCACAATTCAGATGCCTGATCACAGCCGCCGGACCGAGAGACGTTCAGGAAATGAAAGGCTGCAAGCCACCTGCCCGGTCCTAGCCGAGACCAGTCCCGCATTCGCACGGCCGCTCTGTCTGCAAGGACCCCAAAAAAGGGTCCTGGGTCCGCTGTGCTGGCGTCACAGAGAAGCGGATGGAGATATGTGTCACTGGTATAACTGCTATAAGGGACAGCACGCTAAGGCAAGCGGCCAGTGCAGGGCACACCATACTTCGAGGGCAAGGTGTTCCCAGCAGCTCCAGGGCAGAGCAGCAGCATGCAAGTGCAGATTCCCCAGGACCAGCCGGGTCCCCAAAGCAATTTGGGGAATGCATACAATAACACAGACTCCGGCGTTCACCCCAACACATCCTATGGGAGACATCGCTCATCAGTGACCTGGGTTCAGCATGTCTAGGAGCAAGCTCAGCACTCAGGTGACGCTGAGTCTGAACAAGCTGCTCAAAATACAGCCAGGATTTAGATGCGCATCTTCCTTTCAAGGAGGGGGAGTCAGAAGGGAAGAGTCAGAGGAAAGAGGCCCAAACCCCCTACACCTCCGCTGAAAATCTCAGAGCAGGGCACGCGCGGCAGCGTCCGACAGGGACCTCCTTGTCACGCTCACGCCAGCAGCCGCAGCCCCATCCACGTCACTCGATACAGATCCTTTCGTGACGGGAGGTAGAGGAAAGCCCTCCATCTAATACCACGCTGGGCGTTTAGGAAACCTGAACAGCATCACTCACACTGGAACAGGGCCAGGACTCGAAGGTTAATAACACAAATCTGCCAGGAAAAAAAGAAAAGAAAGAGCTATGGGGTCTTTAATGAACATATGGGGTCAGGGCCTAAGTTTCAAACACCACGTTCTCGCTGCGCGCCGAGGCACTGGCACGGTGCAGAGCTGACGCAGAGAGAAGTAGGCCATCCACCAGCTCTTGCAGCCGCTGGCTTTTGAAGTCTCTCATCCAAATTCTGTCCTGATCTAACCCTGCTTAGCTTCTGCGTTAGGGCAAAATTACTGCTCCCGCTTCTCCAGTTGCAGCGACATGCAGCATTTCAGACAAAGCTGCTGGGCTGAGGACCAACTAAATCCCTCCTGAGACTCCAGCAATAGCCCTTCCAGTGGGCAGGAGGCTTCAGAGATCTGGTTTCCGTCTTTTCATGAAAAAATCAGCAACTTTCCTGTGACTCTCATTTAAGTAGCGCAAGCTCAGTCATCGTGCTGATTCTTTGTGGACCCTCAGCTTTTGCTTCCTGCTGGCGGGGACTCCTCCATCAGTGGCTGCTTATGTGTTTTTTTCACTTGTTATAGAGGTTTTCCAGTTCTTCCCGTGACACATTTGGAAATACATTTGTATACAAAGCGCAGAGGTGCAATACTACACTGCTGCTCCCCAGGCTGAGGCTGTCTCATGACCCCGAGCATCTCCCTGGGAGAGGGGTGGCAGAGTCCCCGGCCGCCCTCCTCCCACCCTGCATCCCACGTCGGCTGGGCACTTCATTCTGGCTACTCCACCCAAATTTTTTCCCGGTGCTTATCACCACGCAATCCAAGCACCTTCGAGTCATGCAGGAAGCAATGAAGTGATGGGACCGAGATCTGTTCAAAGTGGAGATCTCGGCTTCCTCCCTGGTCATCCTGTCTTTGCTAAGCTCGTTTTAAATCTCTGCACTTGCACCTTATGGAGAATGACTCCAGCGTGTTTCCTCTTTACTGCCCAGCGTCGTCTCCTAGGGCCTAGCCAGGACTTTTTCTCTCTCACATTTCCATACGTTACTCCTTTTTCCAGCAAGCCTCCCAAACTGCTATTGTATCATCTTTCTTCCTTTACACTTCCATACATGAATTTCAGGCCTGCCTGTCACTGTTGTATCTGAGCTGTCTCAATGTACATGTTCTCTTACTCAGCTCCCGCGTCCCGCTGCATGCCAAGGGAAAATGCTCTCTCCTACCTTGTTTCTCTCCAGGTACTAGCATTTCATTGATGATAATAATTAAACAGACAATGAGCATGCTTACTATTGCACGTAGGCTTCCATGCCATCCTCCATCTCTTTAGAAATACCAGTGAATTCAACCAGCATCATAGGGGAATTGCAAAGGGCAAAGAGTGGCTGCAAGCTTAGTAGGGCTCCCCATAATGCTCTGAGGAGGTAGGGAAGAATTATGCCCGTTTTACAGATGTGAAAACTGAGTCTGCTTGTCTGTCTTACGGTTCTGCACCGCTTGTTTGCATCCATCATTGTAGTTCGTGAGCTCCCACCATCCAACACAGTCGAACACTAATAAAGTCCCTGCAAGAGTCTGTGGCTCTTCTCCCCCACTGTTATTGTCCCTCACTCTGCTTGGGGAAGGGTCTTTTATTCTGAGGAGGAGGAAGGAGGGAAGAAAGGGAATAAATAATATACGATATGAGTCCTTGGGAGAATGGGGGACTGGACTTAATGACTGCAGAGGTTACACCCAGTCCTATGCTCTATATATGACTTTTTAGTTGTACCCAGTGACCCTAGTCAGGGGTGAGCACACCATTGTACCTATTTTAGGTGTGTGCATAGGTGTGCGGCATGCACACGCTGCAAAAGGACGGTCCCCC
>JAGPOW010001296.1:136812238-136823475 GCA_030014935.1 Caiman crocodilus
CACCCATCTAGACACGGGGTTTGTGTTGGTGCAACCACGCAGGTGTCTGGCATCGGAGGAAATCCTGAGGCCAAAGCATGTGGCTATCACACTTAGCCATAAGAGCACGTATTATGTTTCTTAAGTGTGCATCTCCCCCCGCCTAAAGTGTGCATCTCTGGTTATCACACTTAGCCATAAGAGCATGTATAATGTTCCTTAAGTGTGCATCTCCCCTGCCTGCTGCAGGGGAAGCCGCAATCATGGGCTCAGAGGCGGAAGGCACCGCTCCAGTTATATGCACGCACCTATTACCCGGAGTTTGCCTGGTCCTCACCTGAGATTCAAGTCATCCAACCTGGATGAACACATTGCGCTTGGTGAATGCAGAAAACAATAGAGAGGGGGGGAAAAAAATAGGAGAGTCTGAAATGATTTAAAAAATGCATAGAAAAAGAGAACCTGCTTTTGGGAAACACAAGCAAGACAACCGTAGGGATTAGCACCCAACGCAGACCAGCCAGAACAAGGAGCATTTCCTACCACAACCTCCTGGTGCTGTCCACTGCTTTCGGCAACCGATGGGTAAATGCAAGCCAGGATGCCAACGTGTCCCCTAGATTCAGCCCTGCCGGCTGCTGTTGGCGGGGAAAGCTGGACCAGGTTATGGGAACAAGCTGCCTGGCACATCTCCGCACTTTTCCTTCTCTTTAAGCCAGTCACAAAAGCCTTGGGTGGATTTCAGACCCCCGTGTGACTCTAACAGAGAGCGAGTGCAGCTGGCTGTCACGTGACAAGGGCAAAGCAGCCAGGAGAGTCACCTTCCTCCAGCATCGAACAAGGAACTTTATTAAAACGGAGGAGCTGCCCTCATTAAAGCATGGGGCAGAGTCTCCGGCCATCCCCGTGACAGATTTCAAGATAAAATATGCACACATCTGCAGCCTGGAAGGGGGGAACCAGCAGACACTGTCTGGGTTTCATGCCAACTCCACAAGGAGCCTGGGATTCAAATGCCCGGTCACAGCTCCAGCAGGCCTCAAACTATGGGCATGATGTGGCCCTAGAAGCTTACGTCCCCTCCTCGCCCAAGCCACAGGGCACTCTCCCTGGAAACCCCTGCCTTTCCCCTCTTCCATAGTGAATGATCAGCCTTTCTAGCCAGGGGAGAAGCAAGACCTATACGCAGGCAGGGGCTCAAAGCGGGCTCACACACCTGGCTGTAGCATCGAGTCCGTAATGCTACAGACTATCAGGCAACCCCTTGGATCATCTGCCATTCAAACCCTTCTGGGTGCGAGGACGCAGGCCCCTGGCACTAGCCAGACACGTGTGATTCAGGAGCAGGCGCCTCCCCGGTCTCTTCCTTGGTAAGGAATAGAGCCAGGCTGCTCTCCAGTCCCCCCGATTCACCCCCGCCACAGGCCCAGCTGTGGGGCGTCTTATTTTTCTGGTAGACACAACTTAAATGCAACTCCCTGCGGACCCTGACAGTGCCACCCTGAGAGGTCAACTGCCCGCTGACTTCAGCAGGCCTTGGTTTGGGCCCCGAAAGTGTAGCACGGGCCCTCTCGTCCCATGGGCAATGCAGAATCACCCTCCCCAGGCGCCCACGAAGTGCTCTGTAAAGCACGTGAGGTCGGGAAGGACGGCCCGCGGGGATGCAGCTGAGAGGCGGGTGCACGGAGGAGCTGGCACACGGCCCACTCTGATGCAATCCTGCTCTTTTCCGCCTTGCACGGAGGTGTGAGGTGAGGCGTGTAAGCGCTCTGCAGCACGGGCTGGCAGGCCAGAGCTGGGAGGAGGGAGTACAAGAGGGTGGGCTATGCAGGGACCTGCCTTGCTTCACCTTGGCATTCAAGTCCTGCTCTTCCTCTTTGGGTCCTGCTCCAGGCGGCGGTGGCTGCTCACCCATCCACGACAGCACGTGCTTCTCTACTGAAATCTCCCCCGGCTGAGCTTGACGTCTCGTGCTGGTGGCCCCCCTGCCCAGAGCTGCCAGCAGCAGCCTCCTCACCCTGCAGGTCCCAGGCTCCTGGCACGTGCACGACTCTGTGGCGAAAGCCTCTTTTGGCTGCTGCCGGTCCCGCCACCGCACGTCCCTCGCTCTCTGGGTTCTGCGCATCTATTATGCGCATTTTCATTAGGAGCATTTTGCAAGCGATCTGTTGATTCATTGTATTAGAATTGCAAACAAATGGTATCATTTTCCCCGCACGCTCTTCATTTCAAATGCAGCATTGATTTCCCAGCGTTGTTGGGCTACTTGACTGACACTTCGTGTTGATTTCAACCTTTTAAGATTCCTCTCCGAAAGGCTCTTGCTCATCAGTTCTTCTGCTAGGGACTCGAGGGCTTGCAGCAGCGCACACACGCGCACACACACACACACACACACACCCCTGTATTAGTTTATGCAGGCCCCATGTCTCCGCCTTCTGCATGTGTTTGACAATGCTTTGCCTTGAAATCTTAATAGGGCAGGAAGAGTGAGGAGCAGGGGGTCCGACTTCAAATCCATCCCCGGTGTAACTCCACTGACTTCAATGCTTCCTACCTGATGGCAGTCTGGTGGGTATATGCATTTCTAAGGCAGACCAAACTTCCAAAGGCTCCTTGAAGATGCAGGCAGCGGAAATGCTGTTTAATCCTTCAAGTACTGTGTTGTTTGGTTTTTTTTACTCTTCCAGATAAACATATTTGGGAAGAGCTACTGTTAGATGCAAATCCACACCCAAACTGCCTAACCACCAATACTCCATGCTTGTTTGGAGACTCACATTTGAGAGGCTCAGAGGTTTGTTCAAGTTTTGCACCCAGCCTGCCACAGCAGCCTGAACCTGCCTTGCGGGGGTTAAACTGAGGTGTCCAGGGTCTGCAATGCAGCAGAGTTGCTCAACCTGTGAAGGGGGGAAGGTTTCACACCGGCAATGAGCGGCAGCAGCAAGGATACGGCTCTCCCTCCTTTCTCTGTTCATCCCCATCGGTTCCCAGAGGCCAAAAATCTGCCCAGCAGAGAGGGTGCACAGGGCCCTGAAAACTCACACGGGATCCCATCCGGCTCCCAAAGGAGTCTGTGGAAGTCTCCACATTGACCTGAATGGCATCTGGATCGTGCCCTAAAGACAGTGAGGGCCAACATTTTTGGAAGACATGCCATAAATTAAGACTCCCCCAAATGCCACTCCAAACCATGGGGGTCAGACCTGATGATCGGGGGCTGGACCTGATGATTTGGGGGTCAGACCTGATGATTGGGGGCTGGACCTGATGATCAGGGGTTACACCTGATGTTTTGGGGGTCAGACCTGATGATCAGGGGGTGGACCTGATGATTTGGGGGTCGGACCTGATGATTTTTTAGGTCCCTCCTGGCCCTAAGCACTATGAAACTCTGAAACCCTTCCCCTGCCCAACCTGCTGCTCTCTCTTCCCTGCATTGCCTGCCCCCTCCCCACTCTGCCAGCTTTGGGAACCTGGGTCTGAGCGCTGGCATCGGCTCGGGCTACAGGTTGCAGACCTGGGGACGGTCAACATTTGGGGACGTTTAGATCCAAGAGGCCTGGTTCAAGCCCATCTCTGCCCCACGTTCCCCATCTTAGGCTTCCCATGTCAGCACCCGAACTTCCAAACTCCACCCACAACAGTAGTTATCACTGGGCTGAGAGCAGCAGAGGGGGCATCACTAACCCCAGAGGTCCCCAAAGGATGACCACAAGGGAATGCTGAGCTCTCAGGCTGTGGAGTAATCTCCCAAAGGAAAGTGGTGGAAACTGGGTCACTGGAGACACGCTGGCCATGACGGTGAGGGAGAAGACTGGATGGGTTAGCAGACCCTGAACAGTCACCAGCTCCCATTTAGGAACGCGGGACTGGGACAGGCCTCTTGGACCAGTGAGTCCAGTCCTTGGAGTTCACAGGCAACCATTAACCCAAGGCATCCTCCAAAACCAGCCTGGCAAACCCTCCCCTACAACTTTCACCCTATCAAATGCCACAGGGAAAGGCATGGGTAAAAAGGGTGTTTGGCTGAACTCAACTTAGTTCTCACTGCAGGGTCGGGGTGCACCCATGAACACCAGCCCCCGGGACAGCTTGGACACCCCAAAATCCTGGCCCAACAGCCTGTCCCTGGTGCCAATCTCATCTGTGTGCGTGTCCTCCCACCAGCTGGCTGATTGATTTAATTGCTGCAGCGGAAGATGGTGGATACAAACTGCTCAGTGTACCACAATGACATTTGTGTAACTTATATTGTAAACACCTCCTGACACGCTGACTCCGTATTTAATGTAGGAGCTGTAAGAGGCTATTAATTTCATTATTGCTCCATCAGCAATGAGCACTAGGATCCCTGCTGACAGCCACGCCGCTTGGCTGGCTGGGGCTCCCCTGGAGAGGAGAATGGGAGCACAGGTCAGCAAACACAATAATGTGCAACATGCACAATTCACCCCACTGGGCACAAGGCCAGCCGAGGCCTACGCATCCTCGCAGCCTAGCTGAGGATGGACAAGTTAACTACGTGCCTGGAGTCAGCGGGGTTTAAGTGAGACCCAAGTGAGAGGTCGGTCGCAGGTTGGCCTACTGCACTGGAGTCTTTCTGCTTCATCAGAGAGAGAAGCAGATCTCAGTGCAAAGGACTCTTCATCTTCACTTTCCTTCTGTTTTCCTCTTGATCCTTCGTGGCTTTCCAGGTCTTTCCTCTGCACCACTTCCCTGTCTCTCTCCCATTGCTGTAAAATTGGAAGAACCTGAGATCTCAGGGGCTTTGCAGTAGCCCATGCCCCTTCACCACTGCACATCAATGAAAAGGCTCCGTGACAGGGAAGGAGAAGCTCCTGCCATCACCAGAGGCTGCCCTGAACTTTCCAAGGAGAACAAGGGATTTGGGTGTTTCCTTGACTCATCAAATCTGTTCCACATTCAACTACCCTGGGGTTCGCAGCAGGTCGCCACTCTCTCAAAATCCAAGAAGTCGAAAAATGAAAGCGCCCGGGAAAGTCGTGTAGTCGGAGTGACTGTCGCTGCAGGAGAAGAGGAAAGACGGGCGTGAGACGGGCGTGAGGACGGAGCGAAGCAGCTCTCGTAATGGGAAAACGATTAGCCCAACAAGTCGGAAAAGTGAGAGACTGATAAGAACGAGCCCGAGGATGGGAAATAACTTCCTGACAGTGAGTTATATCAGGCTTTGGGAAGGGGTCCCAGGGGACCTGTTGGGAGTCACTGAAAACAGAACAAAATAGACCAGGAAGCAAATTGGGGATGACTGGCAGACAGAGGGGTGGGCCAACTACAACCCACCGCAAGGCATCTTTGGCATAGCTAACAATTTTGGAAAGTAAAAACGCTGCAGGATTTTTAACCCAGGAGCCCTTTGCCTTGACCCCAGCAGGCTGACGAATGCCGTCCGACACGTATTTTAAATCAACCATCGTTCTTTGCTGTGGTCTTTGCTGCTGGTCACTAAACAACCTCTGCCTTGCCCCATTTCTACAACTCGCCTCCAAGAGATCAACCCAATGAGAAGCCCCTTGGCATTAAAATGAAACCTCTGGGCTGATGCCGGAGGGCAGGAGACTTGTTAGCTGCTGCTGCTTTAGCCCAACCTTTTAATGCATGTCACGTAAACTTTGGGGCGTGCTCAGGGTCCACAGCGCATCCCCACCACAGCGGCTTCCAAATCCCAAAGGGAAAGACCCGGCCGCAGACGAAGCAGCCCGTGAGCCAGGTCACTTGGGTGCTCGTAGCAACTCTGCCTCGAGCTCACCGGGCAACCTTGAGAAAGTCACTCGCTTCCTCCGTGCCCAGCGTCTCCATACAGATGCTGATCGGAGCCGGTGTTTTACGGGACAAGGCCGCCACACAAAAATCATTCTATGAGGCCCTTTTCAAATCCTGCATTGGAAAAATATACCGGAGAGGCAGAATGTGAGAGTCAGCTGAAAACTATCCCGGTGTTTCAGTGTACTCGAGCAACCCACTTAATACCCTCTAGGCCCTGTGCAGATCTGTACTTTAGATTCAGGGCTGTTCTAATGAAACAACCGTACATTATGTTACAGCAGCAGCTCCCAGTCTCGGCGAACTGCATCTAATTGGTTGTTCTGGATGGCTGGAAACCCCAGGAAAAAAAAAAAATGGAATGAAAGAATGAGGTTTTTCTCCCCTTGCATCCAAAAGTTTTCATCAAGAAACTTTTTTTTATTACTATTATTTTTCCAGCAACCAACATCGTTCGGTTTAAAAAGCGAAAAAGACTTGAAGACAATACAAATTCAGAAGTCATCCTGCTTTCCGAAAAAGCTTGATAATTGTCGAGGGAGGGGAGGTTGAATTTTACTTTACAAAAATGCTTCAATCCATCCAAAAGTAATTTTCTCTCCACCGAAGGACATTTTGCAGCCATTCATTTCTGCCGGAGAGCCGTGGGACGGAGCCGTGCCGACGGCTTTGATTTTACCGAATGGCGATGCCGCGCGCCATGCCAACCCCACAAGAATGGGCCCGAATACAGGCGTTTCTTTTAACCAGCCCACCCCTCGCGCGGACCATGGACAGCTCCCACGGACAGCCAGAAATCCCCGGGACCCTCCACGGGCGGCGAGGGGGACGCGGGGGCTGCGCCTGCTCCGGTTCGCGGGGTTTTGCAAGCGGCCTGCACTTTGTCCTACTGAGCATTTCTCATGACACGAATTATTAAAGAGATCTTTAGCTGCCACTCGTTCCGTCTGAAGAGACAAAAATCTCTCGCGCTTGAAGTCACCACGGCTCAATCAGTGTCAGGCCGCTGCCTGTCACTCGCACATTACCCGCTTCATTCATATTAAAGACCTGCGCCGAGCGGAGACTGTACCGAACTCCGGCTGCAGAAACTTCTCGCCTGAAAACAAAGGAGAGGAAAGCTTTGTTCCTGGGGAAAAAAGGCTGCATATTAATCCTGGCAACTGCTGCCCTGTTGAAGGCAAAAGCCTCGCCCTTACCGAGCCCTGAGTCAACTGGGTTTTGCACGGGCTTTTGAGCTCCTCTTGCTACTTCAGCGTAAGATACCCAGGTGCAGCCTCTGCAAGCTCTGTGCTTACGCATGGATTTATTTTTTTTCTATGAGGAATCAGCACTGGCAATGTTCAAGAGAGCTGCTACACCTAAATCACATCAGGGACTGCTGAAAGTCAGCCCTTCCCCCACATGGGTGTCCATGTGGGTACCTAAAGCAGACAAACCTGACCACCAGAATTTCTCCCCGTGCCAGCAGCGGGGCTTGAGGGAGAGGCAACGTGCAGAGCAGCACCAGGCAAAATTAGACAAACAAGTCAAATCCCCTATTAGCAAAAGCCAGGAGCCTGCAGCCCGGTCTTGCAAGGACGGAGGGGCACTGGAGAACGTGCTGCAAAGGGCAATCCGGAGCTGGCCGGGAGGTTGCCGAGCTTGGGCAGGTTTGTTTTTGGGCAGGAAGACCTGGTTGGGAATGCACTAAGGAATTCATCTCTATCCACAGAGCAGCCTAAGTGGGGAAACTGGTACATGAAGACCATCAACGCGCCGGCCTTTGGGAGGGGTGATCCTTGCTGTGGAGGAAGGGCAAGATGCACCCCCATCCTCCGCGGCACCGAGGAAGAGGACACCCCCGCTGCAGTGAAACGACCCTTTTCCAAGGAGCCGCTGTGCCTGACAGCAAGAGGAAATTCCACCTTCAGCTCGCCACCTGGCTAATCGGGCCAGAGAGGATGACAGAGGGAAAGCTAATGAAGGAGAAATTCAGCATTAGCATCCAGAGAGTACAGCGAGGGCTGAAGATCCCCAATGGCCTGATGGGAAAGGAAGAGTCACGACTGGGGTCATTCTCAGCCATTAAATAGGGTCCTGGGGACCGGGGCTAGGATGGAGGAGTTGTCTCCAGTGGGACAGATGTGTTAAGAGCTGCCTATTATACTCTTTACCCCCCTGCTCTGTTTCCCTCGCTCTCCTTGCACTTGTGTTGAACTTATCCCAGTAAAATAAATGCAGGCGATGCAGTCCCATGGCAGGGCTCATGAATATAGCACAGAATTCATGCCGCACTTTCCAGCCGGCTGTTTCATTTCAGGCTGCAGAGCTATCATTAGGAGCAACGCTCACACTTCTCTCCTTGCTCGACGTTAACACGGGAACTTGCATAGCGCCTTTCCGCTCAAAGGGCTTTAAAAATTCACATGTATTCCACAGTGTGGGATGCTACAAGTATGCAGGCAGACGCCTCTGCAGTGGGGATGATGGCAGCACAGCAGGCAGACAGATGTGGGCTAGGGGACCACCATCAGCCTACACCCTCCTAAAAAGGGCCATGGACCGTGCCTGAGGATGCCTGGGCCATTGTGCACGAAGGTAGGTAGCAGTTAAGCACAAGAGGGGAGGACAGGTGTGGAAAGGAGGCACCCCAGGTACAAAAGGGGAGGCAAGTCCAGTTTGGGCACAGGCCTGCTCGGCCATGGATCTAACCTCAGCGACCGGCAGCCACTCTCCTGCTAGGTAGGCACACCACCAAAACATTCAAAACTCAAGAGCTTGAGCAGGGATGCAAACCTCCATGCGTCGGGGCATGAACCAAACACTAAAAGATCAGGGGCAGGAGGATAAACTTCTCCCAGGGGCAGATTATCCCCAAACTACTTGCCAGTAGCTTGAGGGAAGTGATTCTTCCCCTCTATTCAGCGCTGGTGAGGCCACATCTGGAGTTGTGTGTCAGTAAAAAGACAGGCAGTAAAAAAAAACTGGCCGCCCTCCGCTCCCAAAACAGAAGGGACTGGATCGCATCGGGGGGCTCCTATCTCGGGCCTTTCATCACTGCACCACAACGCCATGCACCGCTTGGACACAATGAGGTCAAGTCGCAATGCTGTCATGACCTTATGCTTGCTATCGTGCCAACCCCGCAGCCCCAGAAACCAGCACAGAACATAAAGGGGAGTTCCCATTTTTCGATAGAAAATCGTAGGGGTTAGGGCCACAAGCCAACAGGCCAAGGGAGGGAACGGTTAAGAGATAAAGGAACATCAGCACAAGGAGCAATGGTCTCAAGTTGCAGCAAGGGAAGTTTAAGTTAGATATTAGAAAAAACTTTCTTGCTAGGAAGGTAGTAAAGCACTGGGACCAGTTACCCAGAGAGGTGGTGGACTCTCCATCCTTGGAGGTTTTTAAGACCTGGGTAGACAGAGCCTTGGGAGGGATGATATAGTTGGGGCTGGTCCTGCTCGGAGCAGGGGGCTGGCCTGCATGTGACCCCCTGAGGTCCTTTCCAACCCAAATTTTCTCTGATACCTCCTGAGGCCTCCTCGCGCTTTCCTGCAAAGCAGCTGGCATCCTCCTACACAGGCTGGCCACTCTCCTGGAGAGTCTGATCCTCTATTCGGGTATCTGGGCAATTATTTCCTTGGGGAAATGCTCAGGTGAGGTTTTGATAGCGTGGATCTTGGTAGGGAGATGAGAGGGAGAGAGAAAGCCGGAAGCTGACACTTTTACATATACCGCATTCTAATTGGGGTCAAGGGATGCAACAGTTGGATGGCAGCAAGTTATTTTCTGCATCACTGGCCTGTCAAAATATGTTTCTACCGAGATATAAGGAAGAGAAAGGGAGCGATTCCAGAAACCGCTGCCTGACAAGCCTGCTCTACACAACACAGAGTACCTGACAGCTGCCAATCTGAGGTGCTTCTTGCCCGGGTCCAGGTGCCAAAGAAGGAGCCGGAGGTAAGAAAACGTGCAGAGGGCTGGGGTATTAGCATCAAGCACCCGTGCTGGAGGGAGAGAGGAGAGCTGAAACCGAACTGTTCAAAAGTCACTTTTCTGGTTAAGTGGCCCACGTGGATATTTCACCCTTGTGTGTCTGCCACTTACATTGAGTGGACTAAGATGTATCAGGTGTACTCATGCTAATGCCTACAGAGTTCAAGGGAGAGAGTGACAGCTTTACACAACCAGGGATCAGTTCTTGCCATACGAGCACTTTGAACAGAGCCAGAGGCAACCCTTATAAGACTCAACATCTGTTAGAAACAGGATTGCAGGTACAGACTCTGCAACGCGCCTTGCAAGGCCCCGTGATTGAACCGACAGAGGGTGGGAGCCACAGCGCCCGCCTAAGAAGGCCCGGCGTGCTCACAAGCACATCAAGTGCCGTCAGAGCATCTCCTTCCTGATCACAGATGTCGGGGTGAAGGAACAGGAGAGAAGCAGGCCTCTGGGATGTGTGTTAGTGTGCATGCACACAAATAACAGCTGGTGGAGGACCTGAACTGCTTTCACTCATACTGCATGGACGAAAAAATCAATTGCATGTCTGAATAGTAAGAGCTGAAAGACCAGAAGCAACCACCCAAGGCATTACCCAGCATGGCAACACCTGAGCAGCAGCTAAGCCATGGGAGCTGAGAGGTCTCCCAAGACAGTGACTGCACATGCAGGTGCTGGCAAGCTGGCGCGCTGCAGCTGCACGCACCTGGGTGCATTAGAGGCAGAAGAGACCCGGAGAGACCAAAACCAGGCAGAAAGCCAGGGGAGAACAAGAGAAGCACTGGTGAACTGGCTCTGGGGAAAGCTAAGAAACTAAGCTTCTCTTGGACACAGGTCTCGTTGAAAAGCCTCACTGGATATCTGAGTGACAAAACTGCTCGCCGTTTGTTTCTATGGTATGCAGGGATCCAAGACCATGTGTCCTTCCTTGATAAATAGGCTTGACTACTCGAGAAATACCCAACTCGCCATCGATTACTCCTCCTAATGGTAACAATCCAAGGCTCTAAATACTGGTTATTTGCTAAGGCCAGAAACAGCAGTAGAAAAGCAACTCTTAAACGCAAGAAATCTGCTTAAGCGCTTTAAAAATACTCCCCATTGCAAGGGCTACCACCTTCTCCAAGCCCAAAATTCACTTGAATGGACCAATAGCTCCAGAGACTGACGCCCTCTTTATATGCGTGACGGCAAATCCAGGCCACCCCAGCCTGCGCTGAATCGCACTGATCGAGGGATCCAGCCATAAGGGAACCCGACTGGATCACAGCAGGGGTAGATGCCCTTACCCCAGGCATACGGCCCTGTACTCGCCACCTTTCCTCACCCTTCGTAAGCACGTGCTGAGCATCTTTACCGATTTAAGTCAAAGATCCGATTCCTAGATGAGCGAGGGGCGTACGATCACAGCCTGAGAGCAGAGAGCTCGCACACGCAGCCTGAATTGCAGCCGCTCGCTCAAAGCTCACACACTGCCCTCAAATAAC
>JAGPOW010001296.1:136823575-136836077 GCA_030014935.1 Caiman crocodilus
AAGTGGAGGTAGAGAAGGAAAGATCAATACAAGGAGGCTCCCGCCCTCCATGGAAAAAGCACAGACTTCTTACTAAGAGGCCACTCAAACTCACTTAGGCGTGACAGCCCCTGCACCATAGTCTGGGGTGTTGGTGGGCGGCTATTCAGATACCACTTAAAGGCTCTGACTGAGCCCTTCCAGCATGGCAACACCTTGACGTACAGGCATGGCACTTCGGGGAGTGGAAGGGGTGGCTGAAAAACCGACTTTATATCAAAATCCCTGTGCTAGATCCTAGTTGCCATCGCTGCCTGAAGAGAGCAGCGGCAACACAGGCCGAGACAATGTCCTTACCCTGTTTTTGGGCAGGGGAATGAAGCAGAAAGGGACTAAGAGACTTGGCCAAGATCACCTGGCGCAGGTGTGGGGGCAGCGCGGGAACCCCTCTCTCCCAAGTCCCAGTCTGGTCGTGTAGCCACAGGAACATCTGTTCTCGGAGAGCGGAGCTGTCTGCTCACGCGAGTACTCAAGCGGCGAGCTGTCTGCAGCTCAGCTGGCAGGACAGGGAAACCAGCAGCCCTGGAAAGAGAGCGAGAGAGAGACTATTCCCCGTGACTCCACGCACTTTATATATACAGACAACAAGTGCTAAGGCAACGGGCAAAGCCGTTCCAGTCCCTGCTTCTCGTGGCAGGTGCGGGGAAGGGCGGGCGGCCCTGACATGCAAGCGGGGAGCTGCAGACAGAAACCTATGTCAGGAGGGGTTGTATGAAGCGGGTAAGGCTGGCAGGGGAGAGGGAGGACTCGAGGATGGGGCTGCGGAAACGAGAGCACCCGGACGTGAGCACCGGTGCAGAGGGCAAGGAGGGGGCCGGCAGAACAGGAAGATGCGTGCCCCGCACTTCCCCGCGAGCGGTGGACGGGAAAAGAGCAGCTCGGGTGCCTCGCTCCAGTCCCAGAGCAGAAAGCCTCGCCCTGGGCTCGTGCCAAAGGCAGATCACAGAATCGCTGGCCTGAAAGGACCCTCAAGGGCCAGCTCATACCATGCCCTGCTAGCAGGCAGGATGCACTGAGCCTAAACCAGCCCTGTCAAAGACTCCTCCAGCCTCTTCCTAAAAGCCACCAGTGAAGGAGACCCCACAGCATCACTAGGCGGTGCGTGCTCCGCTCTTCTGGCACCCTGGAAGGCTTTTCTGACATTTAATGTAACCCTGCTCTGCTGCAATGCAAACCCACCCTTTGCAGCAAGGTAGTGTTCTCCCTCGTCCTTACCACAGCCTTTCAATACTGTAAAGCTGCTATCACCCCCGACCCTCACCTCTTAATCTCCTTGCGCTGTGAGTGAGGACCTGGTCATTGCTGAGAAGTCAAAGGCAGCAGGACACGATACGGGCCGTCGTGCTGTCGGCTACAAGGACTGGCAGACCTTAACCATGGTAGCCTAAGGCTTGCACGGACCTTTGATCTCCACCTTCCCAGCTAAACACCTCCACAAAATAGGTACGTACCACATATACTCTTTACACTGATGCCAGACACAGACCCTGGTACCACCCACTCAGACACCTGGGATGAATTTCTGGGCCCTCTGTCTTCAGTAAGACCAAGACTTTACCCCCCGCCCCAGACATAATCGTCACATGCACCCCAGACGTGCCCACGACACAGATGCACGATGCTATGATAATGCTGAAAAAGAGCCTCGCAAGCAGCAGGGTAGATCGCTCAACGGGTATTCATGCCAGCAAATGGCCCATGCCCCGAACAAGAGCTGGTCCAGCTGCTCACTCCCGCCACCATTCGCTGCACGTATACCCTTACGTGTAGGCCAGTGAATCCTTCGCAAGCTAAGCTCGATTTCCAGGCACTGGTTTCCTCTCGCTTTTAATTCTCCGGCACGTCACTGCCGTTTTTTGAACCAAGTGGTGTGAAAACCGCTCACCTGAACAGCCTGGCAATTGGGCAGCCCAAATCACGTGCTGCCCATTCTGCTCTTCTATTGGTTAAGAAACATATTAAAAAAGCAAGATCAAACAAATCAATGATTTTAGCCGCAAATCTTCAGAAGACCAAGGCTTTGCAAACTCACGGGCCTGTCAGATGTGTTCCCAGCGGCAGGCAGGATATGCACCAATAGCACCAGTCACAGCTCAGTGAACACATAGGTTGGCTCAGGGTAATATTAGTGAATTAAAGGTGGGTCAACACTTTATAAAAAGGATCCTGTAATTACAGCATAGTTACACTGCATTTACGATGTAATTGTACCACTACATCAAAGTCACTTTGATAGAAGATCAGATGATTGGGCTTTTCATTATTTAACAACCATTAATTCATATAATCAGAACTTTAGTGACAGGACTGCTTTACTTATCCTTATCTCCTTGCTGGGTTTTATACATACGCTCGTAGAAAATGGGAAAAAAAAAAAGCATAACCATAGTGTAACTACACTGAAATTATTACAAAATGTGACCTAAAAGAGGTTCCATCTGTGTAATACGTTCTCTCTCACTTTCACATATAAATATAGATAGCTCTCTCTCTGTGGGTGTAATTATACATCTATATAATTCACACGCACAGACACACCGTACATATATTTTACAATGCAGATACGGTAGGTGGTACATGCATGAGAGACAAGCTATAAACTGTATTTAAAGAATGATCATTACTTGGAGTCGCTGACACCTCCAGTATCAAAAGATACAGTTGCACTGAAATAATATTATATTTGCTAAGCATCCAAATGTGAATTTCCAGCCGCTTTTGCCTCCAAGACAGCAGAGCTCTAGCAGATGGGCCAGGCCTTCTAAAAAGGCCAAGAAAAAATCCCTGCCTATCAATTAACAGTGAAGAGGAACCGGCTGTGCTTAGAGCAAGAAACAAAACCAGCCCAAATTCCTCTGAGCAATGGCTCGGTGTTCAAATCGCTGAGTTAGCTTCCCTGTGATACGGAGCAGAGTGTAAAGCAGCGGCCCTTTAAAAATCTCCTCTTTACTATAGAGCCAGCCACAGGAGCACATATTCTGGTAAGTCCACGAACAAATGCCTTCATCAGATGCATGGGAAATGGGATGTGCATGTGTGTACACACACACACACACACACACACACACACAAGGTGAGCATATGTCTCCCTCAAATATTTCTGGCAGAGGCAGCTATAAGGCAAGATGTTCTAACTACCTGGTTTCAGCTGCTCTTTGTGAAGTGGCAACAAAAGGAGAGATGTTAAAGTGCCCTTAGCAGAGTGCTAAGGCGACTGTTGCTGTTCAGGTGCTGGATGTCACACATAACTCCAATCCCAGGGCTCGTGCTGCTCCAGAGAGTTCACTCCTTTCATCCGACATGGGATGGGGCAGACTTTAAAACAGTGGTGGGCAAAATACAGCCTGGAGGCTAGATACAGCCTGCCAGACCATACTATCTGGCCCGCGGGACCCCTAAAAAATTTAGAAAATTAGTATTTATTTGCTCCTGGCTGCCTGTCAAAGATGACAGGAACCAGGGGCAGTAGGACCCAGAGGAAGCCAGTGGCAGGACCCAGCAGCAAGGCCTGCCCAGCTGCACCCCCCAACCCACCCTAACAAAATTCCCTGTCTAGCACCAAAGAGGAAAATGCAACCCTCGACAGCTTGCCAAAACTCAGTAAGCGGCCCTCGCCTGAAATGACTGCCCGCCCCTGCTTTAAAACACTTCTGCCTGAACTAGGCACTTGTTAAATTCGTGCCTGCAAAGACAGCCCAGCATGCTGCCAGTGGCCATCCCTCCTGTAGGCTTTTCGGCTACAGTATTTAGAGCCATCTCTGGGACTTGGGATGCCTAGTTTCCATCAAGGAAAACTTTATGCAGCCTGGCACCCAGCACACGACCCTTATGGAAAACCTGTGCCCTATTTATGCAAAGCCCTATTTATGCCCTTTAAAGCATTGCAGCCATAACCTGACTGTCAAGCTGTCTCCCAGCAGCAGCCAGAAAAGACCTCAGGGCTTTAAAGGAAGGCAAAGCTAACTAGGTTTAAGATAGAGCTCAATCAGTTCATGAAAGGGATTATGTGCTCTAGGTGCCTGTGATAGCAGGCAGCCAAACTTGATTACTGCAGAGGCCCCTTCCAGCGCCGTGGCTCTCTGCTGCTTTGCGGCACAACAAAGCTGTGTTTGCCCAGCTCAGGAGGCTATGGGAAGGGCAGGGCACAGAAATGGAGCAGGGAGGGGATGGTTTGTGAGAAGAGGTCAGCTTGGATTTCGTGCCAAGCAGGCAAATGCATTCAAAGGGGTAGCAGAAACCAAGGTGACGTCAGCAGAAGTCAAGGGGGGGATATTTTTTCCCCTTCCTGGCACCTTTGCTGCTTAAAAAATGCATGGGGCCTCTAACACAGGTGAGTGGCAGCAACCTGCTTGGGAAGCATGAATGAAATCATGGGGACAAGTGAGGCAGAGCACGGGGGGCAAGTGAAGAGAGGAGAGGAGTCACTGAGAGTGGCAAGCTGGAGAGAGGATCAGTGAGGCCCACTGAAACCCTGGAGGCTGGGACAACGGTGAGGCTATCCATCCGTGTTCAGCATGAAGGTGGCCCTAAGACCCAGGACTCGGAGTCAGCGACAAGGCAATAGATTACCAGGCAGTCACTGCAAACGGGCCTGTTGCAAAGTGCAACAGAGCAGCAGAGAGGACCCGACATGGGTGAAGTGCCTTGATGTACAGGCATGGGACTTTGGGGAAGGGAAGGAGTGGCTGAGGAAACAACTTTCTATCAAAATCTGATGGTTTCCACAAAAGCAAAATTCAACCCTTTTTCCACATTGTTGCAGAAAGCTCCAGGGAAATGCTAGCTGTGGTTTTGTCTCCCCACTAAGAGGGTCCACAAACGTTTCAGCAGCATTTGCGATCATGCAAAGCGCACATCTTAAATCACCTAAATTACGAGGCATGGAGACCAGGTCAACAGAACCAGGGCACGTGTACAGACACCTGTATCTGCATAAGTGCATATGCCCAGAAGCAGATCCAGGAATGGGGTTGGGGGTGCATGCGCCCCCCACCTTTGGCCATGCTTCACATGCACAGTGAGCTCTGTATGACAGAGCCAAAGGAAGGGGTATGACCGTGCTGCCATACCCTGTCCGGATCCACCCCTGCATGTGCCCCATTTCACAGATCTGGCTGCCTCTCTGCCCTCCAGGATGCTGAGCCTCTGCTTCACCTACTGGCAAAAGCTATAGCCAAGATGTGCTATTGCTGGGCAGGACTAGGAAAAACTCCATTTTAACAGAGTCGGAAAAAACTTCAAGAATAAAATCAGCTTCCCCAGTTGCTCTGGGATAACGATGAAAGGCCAGTCAATCCTATTGCTCCGGGCCATAAACTAACTATGCACAAAGGGGAAATGGCCTACCGTAGACATTTCAGCTGCATGATTAGGTTCAACAGGTACATGCCAGAGAGAAGCAGGGAGTTGGGAACGCAGGTGTAGTGGGATGCATTTCTTTGAAGGTTTCTGACCTGCCTGCCATCAAAGCCAGGGCAGACAGCACAGGCCCATCTCAGTGGGGAGATCCTTTGGTATACAATGGAAAGGCATCTCCTAGTCTTTCTAATCTGTTCCAAAGTTCCCCAGCAGGAGAGCATGGCATAGGCCATTAGAGGATAACAGTCTACTACTGCTACCAGCACATCGAGTTATTCTTTCAGCACCAGGGATAGGAGGCCAAGTTGCAGCGCACAAAACTAATGCAGCGGTTCCCAAACGGTGGGTCGGGACCCCAATGGGGTCGCAACATCAGCGGAGAGGGCCATGCTGAAGACATGGGGTCATGCTGAGGAAAAGTTTGGGAAGCAGTGCCCTAATGGAAAACCTATGCCCTATTTCTGCAGAGGAAGGGCAGGGGCACAGGTGACCAGAAGGGGACAGAGCCTAGGGCTAGATAACCCTGGCTCCTGGGCAGAAGTGTCAGGCTAGCTTGTCTTTGCCAGAATCACCTCCCTCCCTCTCCTTGCTTCCCACCTTTTGCATTCAAATCACTCGCTCCACTCCCTGCACTGCTCCGTGCTTGTCCGTTCGCAGCATCTGATGAAGGGAGGTCAAGTTCACCAAATCTTATATATTTTATTTAGTCAGTCGACACATCTACCCTGCCTTCTGCCCGACTTCAGATGCAGGCAGCTACCTCCCTCCCTCTCCCCTCAGCCTACGGGCTGTCTCCCAAATGCATAGGAACTTACCATCAAGGCCTGGCAGGCAAGGATAGGGACTATCCAGTGGGAACTGAGATGAAAGACGGGCTCAGTGGGGCCACAGATGCCGTCAGAGGCAGGGTCTTTTACACAGGTGAAAATCCATGCCACGAGCACTAGCTGAGGGTGTTCGAGCTGCTATTGCAAACAGCATTTTCCAGTCTGCTTCTTTCCCTGATCTCACAGACTCTGCAAGCTCCCGGCCTGCCCCGCTCCGAAGGCAGGAACCGCTCAGCTTTCCTAACTTATTCATGCAGCCGCAGCAGCCGTGCCAAGTTCATCCCGACTTGACTCAGATGAGAAAGCAAAAGCTTGGCGTGTTACAAACAGCAGTCAAGGAGCAGCGGGTGGCGGGGTTTCTTCAGGACAGAGGTTAGGCTGCTGCAGACGGATCCAGCGCCAGGGGGTAAAGGGAAGAGACAGCAGGGTATGAACTCAGGCCTGAGGAGGCCGGCCTGCAGCTGTCTCTGCTCTGGCTCGAGGGCTCCTGCTGGGACGCAGGCAGCCGCCCGTGGAAGGAAGGCTGTGAAGCACGTCCGCTACGGGGAGCTGTTTCCCATTGATGCTCTGCAAGCGCAGGCAGAGAGAAGATGCAACAGGGATGTACGAAACCCCAGCTGCTGAGCCACACATGGGCTGCATAGGAGTGAGGAGGATGCTACCAGCCTCCTTGCTGAGATAAAGCACACGTCTTGCTTGTCCAGCATGATCAAGCCCCTGTTACCCACTTTCTCTTGCACCAATAAAACGTGCTGCTGCCTTTGGCTTCCTCTGCCGCATCAGCCCTCCCCCTGGCAGGCAGGCAGGCAGCAGGTGGGAAGGAGGAGACGGGTGAGGACCGCCCCCCCCAATATCTCCAAGTCTCTCTTAGGGCGCTGCTGACTTTTAGCCAGCTCCCTGGACAGGAACTCCCCCACGCGACCGTCTGTGATACCCAAGGCAATGCCAGGATGCTAATAAAAGGTGGGCAGGAAATGTGTGCATGGGAAGGGGGAAGAGGCAGAGCCTCCCTGAGCGACAAAAGAGGCACAGAGTTGAGAAAAAGAGATAAAACAGCTGGAGGACTGCAACTCTTGACCTTTTTCATGCCAGAAGCTTAGCCCCAGGCAGCAATGTGGGAAGGGAAGGGTTGTCGGCATAGTCCTGACCCCTGCCCACCTGTTTGCAGCCTCTCCCCCTGCACCTCCTCCCAACCTGCCCCTAGGGATCGACAGGATCTGCATGCGAATATACAGCCCCTAGCACAGGGAGGCCCTGGCCCTCCCAGATGCCCACCACAATACAATGAGTATTAATAATCATCTTGGCCTCTGGTTTAGGGCAGATGTGAAGTGGCAGACAGGGTAACAGGACATCCCCGAGACATGATCCTCCTATTCATTATGGAAGACACCCACTTTAGGGCATGGCTATGTTTGATCTGCACAAGACTTCTCCTGAGGAGGGAGGAGCTGGGGCAGGTCGAAGGGCTGTGGGTGTCCCAATAGATCACCCTGGTTTGGGTGACCTGTCGGCCACATGCAGCCCGAGTCAGACTCCAGCCAGTCCTTCCCAGTCTGAATTTCAACCCCGCCATGCGCCCCAACAACGAGCAAGGCAGCAAAGGGGGTGGTAGGGGCAGCAGGTGAATGTAACCCTGCACCAGCACCAGCTGCCGAGCCCGTGGGCAGGCCGTAGGCCTCCGCAGCCCTTGTAAACAGCGTGCAAAGCTCCTGGGCAAATGCAGAGGAGCAGGGAATACAAAGGGGAGGGCACGTGGGGTGGTTGAGTTTCTGTGCCCAGAACCGGGTGCTTTCAACTGTAGCCCAGACTGAGCAAAACCTAGTCCGGCGGCCAGCGTAGGGCTCAGGCATCTGGCACCGCTTGGCTCTCTTTCCCAACCCAGCAGTGACTTCAGCAAGCCGCTTGACTGCTTTGTAACTCAGTTTCCCCGACTGCAAAAATGGGTATAAGATCCTTGCCCATCGGTGCGCATGCTCACAGACGTGCCAAGTGCTTGCATGTACACACGTGCTCACACGTACCTGCACACGCGCACCCATTACTACTATTGAGAAAAAAAAAAAAATCCCCTTACGCAATCTAAAAATACCCCCAGCTCGTGCCAACAATAACTTTCTACCACACCACTGTGTACTCTTTCCATCGCTCTGTATTTATAATGCTCTCTCCCCTGTGCACGCACTCGTTCTGCCTCTACACCAGACACAGGAACAGTGTAATAATCGTGATCAAGAGGGCTTCCCGTGTTCGTTACAATTTTGATCAAGCCGAGATGAAATTCGCCCCAGTGCAAAGGACCAACGTAGGAACAAAGCTTACATGAGCGGTCTGCCCCAGGAGCGCACGTCGCCGTACAGCTCATCACCCACTCGTGGTGGTACACAGCCCAGGGCATTTACCCCCCATCCCTCCCAAGTCAGAGGTGATGGGATAACATCTCCTGGGAGTTTGCATGAACTTTTCTTTGTTTGCATTTGGGCTGTAATTGAAAACCGCTAGCGCTGGCAAGGGCATTCTTGTATGCTGCAGCAGGGCCTTTTCTTTCTCTGCCACCACACTGCGAGTAGCCTTGGGGCAGCCACTTCAACTCTCTGCACCCCTATTTCCCCCCACCCCGCTGCTTGCCAGAGGTCAGGCTTCTAGTCATTAACAGTGTGCAAAGAACTCATTGTTTCTCAAATAGAAAGTACTAGAGAGAGGCAAATTCTTGTCAAAGGCTAAGTAGTGAAAAATGACGGCCAAAATCAATGTCATGGAGGAAAACCACATCAGCGATTCTTGTTCAGCCAGCCCAATTTGAGGAGTCGCTGGTCACAACTAAATGTCAGGTTAATCTCCACCCAGCCTCACCGGTCATCTCATACGTTGCCCTCGTCATGGGCACTGCCCGCCCTTCTCACCTGGCTTTACAGCACGTGTTTGCACGTGCCTTTAGACTCCAGGGATTTATCGTTCATTGGACACCTGCACAGCTCCATGCACACTGCCGATTACCAGTACAATCCCTGTTGTAGGAGCAGTTATTCCCTTTACAAGAGTCCCTAACACCAGTACAGCTTATTTCTCTTCCCTCAGCGTGCAGGCTATGCTAGTCGAAATAGCTAGTAATACTAGTATGCTTGCATCCACATTAGCTGGGGAGGTGTCGCCTGAAATCGAGCTATTACAATTCATCGGTGCAACTTTGTATGCAGACGAGTCTTTCGCGACTCAAACTGCAGCAGCTGGGGTGGTTCCCCTCGGGTCCCATTTTGGCTGGCTCCCCACATCAGACCGAGATGCCCAGGTCAGATCAGCATCCAAACTTCTGCAGGGAGCCGGAGGGCTTGGATCTGCAGTGGCGATGTAACAGCCGACGGAAAGAGCCTCGTCCTACGCGGTCTTCTTTGGTGCACGCATCAAACGGCATCATCAGGATCAATCACCGTGCTGTGACGTCACGAGCGTAATTGAATTGTGCGTGTGCCGAGCAGCCTCTTTGCGCTTGCTGTCCCAACTGGCTACCATTGAATTATGATGAAACATCAGCAGAGATATATGAAACATGCATGAATAGCCTAAGCATGCATTTTTAACGATGGAGTCCTGATAACACTCCCCCCGCCCCAACCAAATCAAAATGAATTAAACACAAGGAGCTGTCAGCTTTTAAAAAAAATGGCATCATTTCAATGGCGACGTGAAAGGTACGCCTGAATGGCAGCGCGACGAGGACAGTTGTAATGATGCCGATTAACATATCTGTCCATTTAACGGTTTCCAGTGCACGGGGAGATAGCAGCCTGGGTGATATTGAAATGGAAAACAGGGTGGGAAGGAGGAGGACAATGGTGCATCTCCCAGGAAACAGTGGGACCAAATCAAGAGGGAAATTTCAGCTGAATGATCAGGCAATGAATCCTGACAGCAAACTCTCCTGGGCTCTCAGACCGGCTCACCGAGCGAGGTACAGGGAACGCAGGACGCTCAGTCCTACAGAAATGCAGCACGGACTCGTTCTGCAAGGGCACAAGGACCCGGACCAGGGTCAGGTTGTTTCTGTATGAGCCACTACGGGGCTGACTCCATCTGGGATGCTTGAAGTAACCTGCCCTAGGTTTAAGCATGGACGAGCGGTGCACGGGGATGATCAATGCAGGTGCTATGTCCTTGCTGCTTCTTCTCACGTTGACCTTGAGAGCCATTCTGGACCCGTGGTGGCCCCTCTTCTTCACGTGCCTCCTGGACCCCTTGCACCCCAGCCCTGAGCCGTACCCAGGTGCTTTCAACCACAGGCTCACAAGCGCTCTGCCCACCCGAGTTTCATGACTCCACTCCACACAAATTAGTTATTTCCCGTTTCTTGGAAGACTATCAGCACCTGGTCCCTGGATATCACAGCAGTGAACGGGCTTTGCTGGTGAAAAGTTACACACTTGCTCACGTTTGTTACCTGGTAGCAAAATGGACACGCTCCCATTTGCAAAGCTCATTAAAAACCACCTGGAAGGACTCCTTGAAGAAATCGAGGCAGAGGAAGAACCACTCACTCCTGCCTTGGAGAAGTCAAGTTGCTCCCAGATTCCCTGCAGATGAGAAACGTGGGTCTCATTGCCGATTTAGTACAAGATGCTACTCAAACAAAAAAAGATCTGGAGTCACTGTAGACTCTATTCCTGATTGCACTGAGACTAGAAACGGAAGCACAGAAGGTAGCAACCGGTGATGTAAATACGTTCCCTGCAATAAGCAGCACCAAATTTGCCCTTCGCAGGAGCAAATTGGATGCACACAGCACATTGCTCGGCGGCTCAGCAGACTTAGAGAGGCAGAAGCAGCCACTGCAGCTGAGAAGAGACGAGCCAAGGGTCGCCCTTGGAAATGAAAGGCAAGTACGTTTTAGACTAATGCGACTTGCCCGAGTGGGTGCCTACCCTGAGAAACTCACTCCTGCAGAACGTGAGCATGATAAAACCCACCAAAAATGCAGGTAAGGCTGGATCACTAGACAACAGCACTGCCATAGACACAGACTTCAGACCACAGGACGGGGGCCTGGAAGGAGGGGCAGGAAGATTTTCTCCCTGCACCCCCCGCACGACACACCGGGGCTCAGGAGACCTGGGCCTCCTCCCCTGCTCATCACAAGCTTCCCTGTTCACTCACCGTGAATATAACAGCAGTTCCCTATCTTATAAGGATGCAGCCAGGATAAAGGCATGAAAGGCCAGGAGAGAGAGAATCGTCCGGGTAACATAACATCTGGATAAGTGCCACACAGAGACAGTGTGTACAGCACCGTGCGCAATAAGGCTCTGACTTTACTGGGGTCTCTAGGGATGGAGTGCTGTTGTGGCTTGGCCAACATCTCTCCCTACTATATAGCTAGCCCAAGAAAAGATATCACCCAAAGAAGCTGACACCCCAGTCAGAGGTTTCAAACCCGGGCGCTATTTTTCCTTCTCTCCTTTGCTTTGCACTGGCTTCCCTCTCATATGCAAATGTCAAATCCTGGAACCAATTAAGAGGGCGATTTATTTCTTAGACAGGGAATGGATCCATCTCTCTTTTATAGGAAGCAGACACTTCCGCTTTGTTAAATTTAAAAATAAAAATCCACTTGGGGGGGGGGGGGAAGGGCCACCGCATTATCAGGAGGTGTTTAAAATGCAGCGGGCAGGTTTTAAGTGTTCCCGAGAAACTCTCCTGTCAAATAGACTTGGGGGCCGGGAGGTTAAAACACAACCATCATAACCTTTATTACTTCATTTTTGTGAAGCCATTAACTGCAGGAGGGACCACAGATGTGCCACAGAGCCAGCAACTGGAGTGAAATTCAATACCCACATCAGAATCTAATTTATGACCAACCTGCTGGGAGGGGGTGGGGGAAAGAGCTGGAGAGTGACATTTGTGCATGTCAGGGCTGCCGCAGATTGCAAGATGCACGGGGTGGGGAGAAGGGAATGTGCGTTAAAGACGGCTTTCCCAGCCCCCTTCCCGCACACGAGCACAGCTGGGACACATGTGGATGGAGGAACTCTGCTGTAGGTCAACGAGTAGGTTTCTGAGTACATCGCTGTCTGGGGGAGCAGCGGCATATTGGGGAGAGCCAGGCTGAATGGATTTGTATTCAGCAGCATTAGAGGGCTCCGCAGAGACCCAGTGTGTCAGTGCTGTACACCCACACAAAGTGCGGCCGTAGGGCCGAGTTAAGACAGAGGGATGACTTGCTATGCATCAGCTGCTCAGCAATAACTCCCCCACACGTCTACTCTAACACCCGGTAAGCTGAA
>JAGPOW010001296.1:136843759-136861742 GCA_030014935.1 Caiman crocodilus
CCCGGTGCTCTTTCCTGCCAAGGCAGGGGGTCGGACTAGATGATCTGCCCAGGTCCCTTCCGACTCTAACTACTATGATACTATGATACTATGACACCGAGCCCCACACAGCCGCCGCGGTACCAATGTGAGGCTGATGAGGAATGATGAAGGCCTCCTAGCCGAAGTTGTTAACCCCCCCCCAAAAAAAGATCCTGCTGCATCCATTGTAGTGACAATCGAAACACAGCAGGGGACCAGAGGCAGCAGGAGAGAGGGCGAGGAGGGAAGAAACCCAACGGGTGAGGAATACAAGGAGGGGTTATCCCCACCACCTTGTGTGGCTTTCACAAAGAGCCCAGCACTGGAAGCAAATCCGCCAGTCTCCCCTGAAATGAAGAGCGTGCACTGTCTGCAAAGTAAGTGCACCGACTCGCATTAGGTAGCAGAGTCGGCAAGCTGCCAGGGAGCCTGTCCTCAGGGCAAGGGCGCCATTAGGGGCAGAAGCATCCTTCCCACGGAGCAATCGCGGCCTGTGTAGCATCGGGGAGACTTTCGGTGGGAGAGAGGGAGACTTTGCAGGAGCTCAGGCTGACAGTCGCTCAGCCTAACAAGGCGAGGCACGCTGCTTTTCCCCTTTTAATTAAAAGTCTGCTCATAAATCAAATCGCGTGTTCCTGGGCTTCAGGTGGCAACAGGGAGAGAGGCGTTCCCTTTCAATAGCCCGGGGTCTGCTTCTACAACCTGCCGTCCCTGCTCAGGTAACGCACGCAATTACATTAGTGTTGTTTCCTGGGGCTCTCAAACAGACCTGGGAGGAAGGAAAGTGCACGGGGCTGAGGTTAGGAACGCTGTGTGCATTCGCCAGGTGCTTCCTGACTAATTCGCCAGTGCCCTTTCCAAGTGGCCTACATGCATCTGAATGTCACACGCGTGCCCAGCCCTCTTCCTGGGACCTTCACCTGCTCAGTGCAATGGAAGGGGCGGTGATGTTCCTCGCACACGCTGCCCTTGTAAAGGGTAAGAGTGAGGTTTCCAGCTGGGGAGGCACCTCGCAGCACTTTCTGCAGGAGATAGACAGGAGCCTTATAGGGACGGATGATGCAAAAGCCAGGATCCCAAAGGACTCGCTTGCACCTATGGCAGCCACCTGTCCTGCTAGCACTGGCATCCGAGACCTTGTCATGGTAGGATGGAAGCTACTAATGGCTGACAGCAGGTGAGATTCAGATCCAAAGACAATCTCAATCCTCAGTGAAACCAGCGGATGTGCTCTGCAGCCTCCTTCAGGCTCAATGCAGAGAGAGATCAAACTCCCTGGTAGCATTAAACTAGTAGCAGACGATGGTAGATGAGGGCAGCAGAAGTGCCAGGCTGCATAGCAGGGCAGAGCAGAGCCATATGGGACTGAGGGGCTTTCCTGGTTGCAAATGTAGGGGCTGGGGGCTAAGGGTGCGGGCTGTGCCTGGCAGGATATAAAAAGAGAAGAGAAGAAATGACGAGTGTGATGTTGCAAGGGAGCAGAGAGACAAGGCTTGTGGGCCTCAGGGCTCACCAGCGTGGCAGACAGGGATTTCTGCCTGCTGCTGCTGTTCAGAGGAAAAGGACTTTGCGCATGATTTTTTAAATAAGATTAGACCAGGAATATACCTGACTCTCATTGTGGATTCTCCTCCTCATGGAAAGAGCCCTACACCGCACTACTGAGGCCAAATGTGTAACAGCAATTTGCATTTCTGTGAAGCCCACCCCAGAAGGACCGCTAAGCGCCGGGGTAAACCGTCCTGCAACCCAGGAGGCAGGGAGACAGTATTACCTACGTTTTGCAGTTGAGAAAACTAAGGCACAAATGGGAGGCTATAGCTTCCAGTCTTCCAGCATCCCATCAGCACCTGCAAGTGCATCATTGCCTGGCGCTGAACAGACCCAGAAATCCTCCGCTCTGCCCAAGGCCACACGCCGCCTTCAGCTTCTTCCAGGTCAAGAGCCAGGCAGGGCCTTCGGAGGGGGATTTTCCCTAGCGTACCTGCAGCTCGCTTCAAAGGGAACCAGAGGGTCGGTAGTTCGAATGCTCTCCAGGTCAGTAGCTGCTGAACAGAGCTACCGAATATTTCTGAGATGTTATCAAACTTCTCAAAATGGTCGAGCAAGAGGAGTTTCACATTTCAGGCACTGAACCAGCGCCTTCCCCATGAACTCTCCTGCTCCAGTTCCCCCCAGATCAGCTCAGCTGCTCCAGATCGGCCCTGGGAAATACCCGCCAGAGCCTGGACCAGGGATGAGGGACCAGGTCAAGGAGCAAAGAGCAGCAGGGACACAGGGAAGCGGCACCTGGGCCAGGTAGGGGCACAGCACAGTCCCTGCTGACAGAGGGAGGAAGGCGCCTAATCGTGGCCCTGCTCCTATTCCCACCAGCTCCCTGATAACAGACAAAGCCTAATCAAGTATGCAAATGATGGACTATCTGGAGAAAGGGGGAAGAGAAAGAAGCAAGCAGAGACTGCGCGTTGAACAAGCCTCCGAAACAACGGAGTGGGCGGAAGGCTCCTTCTTTTGATAAAATTCTTTCAAAAGATTACATTAAAGCAAAACTAATTAGGAGAATCACACTTAAGCTGACTTTCCGTAAGAAGGGTCAGCCGGCGAGACGCATTCAAATGAAAGGCAGATGCAAAAGGCACTTAGAGAGCTAACGGGAAAGTCATTATCCCAGGCACGGGGAGGGGGAGAGGAGAGAAAGAGAGACAAGAGCCCACTCTTTTGGCTGGGATGTCCATCTGGGCATTAGATGGAGCGTTTGACAGCTAAATAGCCCCGCTCTGTCATCAGGGGACGGCAGGAGTGGCAGAGGGAGGACTGAGCTGATTACTTAATGTCTCATCAAGCAAAGACGGTGGGAGGAAAAGCACAGCGCAGGGACCGCCGACCTAGTGGCACCTCCGCCCTTGCAGGGAGCACCGTGCACTATCCCGCACGGTGATGCAAGGCCTGGGAGCCTGCCCTCCCAGCTGTGGCACACGGCCCCTCGCTGCCCCAAGGAGCTGTGGCATCCAGGGCCACGGCGAGCCTGGCAGCCTTCAGCACGTGGCCCGCAACCAGGTGTAGGCATGACACTTTCACCTTCCAGCAAGGGAGCCGGAAGCGGCACGTGCCCAGCTGCCCCTGCCCCGCCTGGCCCTCCGCTTGCTCCAAAGCAGCACGGAGCATCGTGGTGGTACCACGGCCTGCCCAGGCAAACCCGGCCCCAGGCACTAGCCGTGTGACAACTCCAGCCGAAGGCGCTGACACGCGCAGCCCGCAAGTGCAAAGGGGCACGCTGAAGTCAGCCCCTGCTGCTCTCTCCGCTGCCAGCCCCTTTGATTCTGCTGTGTCTTCCAGGCTGGTTTTCCACTTCAAATCCAAATGCCTGGTGCAGCCCTGGCGACGCAGCCGCCCAGCGCCACCACTTTGAAGTACAGATTGGATCTGCAGGGATTAGAGAGTCATTTGCAAATCTCATTCCATGGTCACGAGACCTCATCTCCACCTACACGCTGAGACGCTTCAAAATCACCGCCGGAGACAAACAGCGGCACCCGGGAGAGACAACCACGCCACGGGAGCATCCTCCATCACAGCACCCTGATTGCAGAAGGGCGTCATAGCACCGGGGGGAGCGGAGAAAGGGGCATGCGAGTGCTCTGTGCCGGGGAAAATCAATTGGTTTCGCTGGAAGATGGTTTTTGCTGGGAAACATAACCTCCATAGCAGGCGGAGGCGGCTGTTTCTGCTGTGCTCAGTACCACGGGGAACTCGAGACAGCGCTGTAGCACGCTGCAGCCGCAAGACCTAACTAGGATCCATTCACCAGGCACTGCACTGCAGGATGCATGAGACACCGAAGCAGCCCCTGCCTCATCCACCCCACTTCCACCTCCAGGGTTAGGGTCACAAGCCAACAGGCCAAGGGAGGGAACGGTTAAGAGATAAAGGAACATCAGAGCAAGGAGCAACCGTCCCAAGCTGCAGCAAGGGAAGTTTAAGCTAGATATGAGGAAAAGCGTTCTCACTAGGAGGGCAGGAAAGCGCTGGAACAGGTTACCCTGAGAGGTGGTGGACTCTCCATCCTTGGAGATTTTTAAGACCCAGGTAGACAAAGCCTTGGCTGGGATGATGTAGCTGGGGATGGTCCTGCTTTGAGCAGGAGGTTGGACTAGATGCGACCTCCTGAGGCCCCTCCCAGCCCTCATTTTCTATGATCCTATGAACAACAGTGGTAATACATACTCAGTAGCTTGATTCCCGTCCCCACTCGCCGCACACACCCCTCCAGAGACATCCCCAAACAAGTCTTTAGTCCCAGAGTGCTCCAGCAGCAGCTTGCAGCTCCCCCAAGTCCGAGTCCAGCTCCTTCAGACCACAGCCCTGACTGGCCAAGGCAGTGGGATCTCTAGCTCCACGGTGCGCTCCTCCTGTGTAGGGCCGCCCAGGTATCCTGTGCAGGCTCCTCTTTCCCCTCCTTACTCCAGCCTCATGCTTCCTCTTCCTTTTTCCCTGTGGCCCAGGTGTTTAGGGCAGGGGGGGGGTTAGGGCTTGCAGTCCAAATTAGCACTCATCACAGCTCTGCAGACTGCTCCTACTCCCACCTGCTGTTACATGCATTGCTCACTGCACCATTACATGGATGAAGCTAAGGAGTCTCGTTCCACTTCCTAGTAGGTAGCTCTCCATTTAAACCCTGTCATCAGCACCAGCTGGGCTCCTTTCTTGGGGAATTCGGCACAAGCAGCGTGGCCCGAATGGACCGTGCATACTGAACCAGACAGTACAGACAGAGAAAAAAGACAAGGTTGAATTGATCCAGTCTTTGCAGGTTAGTCAGATTAAACTGAAACAGAAGTGAACAGACATTTATCTTTGATCCGGGAAATGCAGCCACACGCTTGCAGTGGCTCAGGCCAAAAGCCCGGGGGTGCTAGAGCACAGTTCTGGCTGTGTGTTCACTTCCTCTTCCTGCTGCCCCTGAGGTCTCTGGGATTTTCAGTCCAGAATTACCACAACAGGACTCTGCAGGATTGCTCATCACTTCCTCTTCCAGCTTCCAGGTACCTCTGGGATTTGGAGTCCACAGTTGCAGCCAGCAGTACCCTTTAGGGCTGCAAAGCATGCTGGGATGCTGGAGGACTGTGATTTAACTTGAATGAGGAAGGGGCCTGGGACAGAAGTTTCATAAACCAGTTTGGCCCAAATCAGTTATGTCCGGTACTACATTCAACCAGGTTTATCTTACACCAGTTTCAGCCAAGCTTATGCACACTGAGCTTCTGTTCTGTTACAAGTTTACACCAGTTTCTGATGATTTAAACTGGCTTGTGTGTAACTTCTGCGCTTAGCCCTAAAGGGTATAGCCCATGCAACTGAACTACAAGTGCTCAGACACGGTCCTGCCAAAGGCAGGAGTGACATGTATTGGCAGGGATCTCTTAAGTGTAGCACTCTACCTGTTTGGAGGAAAAACAGAGAAATCTGGTCCCTATAAGTATCACTGAAGAAAACAGCAGCTCCCAGCCCCATGACCACCGAGCGGACGGCTAAGGCTTCACGCGGTTCTGGAGGGATGGGCGAAGCCAACCTGCCAGCAGGAGCAGGAAACTCCTCTTCCTTATCTCCAGTGCAGTCAAGTCCATTCACAAAAACCCTCCTCGCTTTCACAAGCCAGACTCCTTCCAAGCAGAAGGTGGAGAAGGAAGTTTATTCTCCCTGCTGTCATCCCACCTCGTGGGGAGTTAGTTGTCTACCGCGAAATAACCTCCAGGGAATATCAGAACCAGGCAGGACTCCTCGCCCCCTGCGTGTTCCCAAACCCGATCCCCTGGAGAACAGCGAGGGCTCAGCGTGCTCCCTTGCACCTACCAGACACCCACATCAAAAACCAGGGGCTCTTTTATCAGCTCCGGCCGTCTGGATAGGAACCGCGCCGAGGTGGAAAGGAAAAAACAGCTCCCTCTCCTCTCGCCATGCGGCTGCTTTCGTATTCTGCAGCCGTGTGGCCCAATTACACCAGCCCACGCACAGCCACCGCCACCACGCTCTCCTCGGCTGTGTTTTCCCCCTCTCCAGTGCTTATTTATCCTGGTAAACTGTTTGTGCATAAATAACTCTATTATTCCCCTGACTAAGGCAGGGTGCCCAGTTACATCCCGGCCTTGATGAGGGTTGGGGAGAAACAGGGAGAGGGATGGTCCTGCCACTGGTGGGTGGTTGGCATAGGTGACCTCTGAAGGCCCCATCCAGATATACTTGCCTATGATGTTAGTATTATAAATGGTTCCCAATGGGGATGAATCAACAGAGCCTGTCCTACAGAGCAAACCTCCTTGTAGAGCCCCTACTCATGCCCTTCTCTGGGGATACGACAGCTGCAAGATGGTGGCACTTAGTCACTGCGGTCCTTGCAGTCTTATAAAGTCCTCGCACCCTTGTTGAGAAGACTTGAGTCCCCCGCTGACCCCTACAAGGGCTGCACATGCAAGGCAGGGCTGGGAGCTTTGGACTCTGCAAACCCGCAGCATCTTCCGGTTCCTCCCCTTGCAAGACAAGCTAGCAACAACTCCTTTCCCCGCCTCTTAAAAAAATGGCCTGCTGCTCCATTGTGGGACCCAGATATCAGCCCTGTGGGTGAAGGGGGTAGCACCAGTAGTTGTGGTGCTCCCGTCTGACGAGGGGTGGGAGGCAGGCACTTACTCTTCAACTTAGTTAGCCGCCGTGTGCCGCTGGGACAAACCCAGAACTGTGCATTCAACTCCTCTGGAGGACTGGGAGGAAACATCTGGCTCTAAATAGGCTCGGTGGCTTTTGTCCTGGATGGGACCCTCAGCTTTTAGGATCCTACTTCCCCCATTATCCTTGGGACGCAGGCAAAACCTTTCTTGCAGCAGTTCAGGATAAGACAGTGAAAGATTTTTTTACAAAGCCACTGATGTCCAGACATTGCCCATACTTGGGACAAAAAGCAAATGCTAAGCACAGATTTCAGAGCTCTCAGATGTGAACCTAAACCCTCACCCCTCAACGTGAGCCAAACCCTTACTGCAGACTCTGACGATCCCCGGGACCATCTCCAGCTGACGGCGTTTGATATCAAAAGCGACAGACGTAAGACATAAAAGGTGACGGGTCGGTATTTAAGCCGATTCTTCCTGCAAGACGTTTTGAAAGAAAACACACACAACACACACGTACTCGCACACAAAATCTTCCTCCAAAATACTTTTACTCAAAAAGGCCTAGCTTCCCACGGGACGCTTTGAGCCAATTCGAAGCAGGAGCATTTGTTTCCAAGCGGACAAAGATTTGGGGGTTATTACCTTACCGCTGTTTCCCTTTTTCACAGTTTTAAAAAGCTGGAACCAAACAATATTTTCAAGCCAATTCTGAAGCATATCTTTTGGTTAAAAATCCTGGGGGGCGCACAGAAACGTTCAGCAGAACTGACATGCTCCCACCAAAAGAAGTCTGGTTTCAACTAAACTGTTTGTCAGCCACAAAAAATGTTTCTGCCCCCAAAATTGCGAACAGCCATGCCTCCCGGCTGCATGACTAAGGCATGCTTAAATAGGATGTGGAGAGCAGCTCTGACCACTACCCACTGGCAGATAATGATGATAAATCAGATAGTCACGCATGGCAAGAAAAGGAGTCTGAAAACACAGTAGCTGCGATCCCCTGCGAGACAGCATCAGCTATACCGCAGTAGTCCATTAGCCCTCTACCGCCACTCCGGAGAAGAGCTGAGCGTTTAATCCATGCTGTGAGCGGAGACGAGAGAGGTAAAACAAGATAAAGCAGAGATCTAGATAGTCTAGAGGAAACTTTGGCTTGCTTAGGCAACTGGTTTGCAAGAGGCACAAACGGTAGTACTAGCTGCGCTACTTTCCAATACGTCCAGGGATTGCTATATACAGAGGGGGGGAAAAAACAATCCCTGCAAGTAACCAAAATGAGTACGATCCAGCTAAACCCTCAAGGAAGCAATATGCTTTGAGAAGTAGAAAGGAGACCGGTAATAATTCAGCCTGGGAATTTTCCGCCCGCAGCCCTTGACGCAGTATGTCCTGTGCAGAGGAGTCTCGGTGCTGGCCATTGCAACACAGCCACCTCTGGAGTGCAACGTGGCGGTGAAACAACGGCACGCAGCAACGCTAAACAGCCCAAGGCAAGAACGGCAGCTCAGCACCCCAGCCAACAGCAACAGCAGGAAGCAATTATAGACCCTGGGATCCCACCGCAGGCCCAGAAGTGAAATATTTCTTCTGAAAAGCACCACAAAAGCTTTAATGACCACAGGCGGTCAGGACTCGGGGCTCGTATCCCATCCAAGAATGCATGAGCTGCCTAGTTTAAACACTTATTATGACTCCCACGGCTGTGCATCTGACTGCCACTTGCAATGACTGGCGTGTTAATACTCCCCTGGGCAAGGGGAGTTTTATCTCCATTCTGCAGATGGAGAAGTGAGGCCCGGGGAGATGCCGTGGCATGCCCAAGGTCACACAAGAAGCCTGTGGCAGCGCAAGCATCGAACCTGGGCCTCCTAGTCCTGCACTATTCCTGTTTTCTCATCTCATGTGGCCAGCAGAGCCGCTGGATCCTGCAAGCAGAGCTAGGGGCTTTGGCAGTAGAGGGCTTTGCCGCCTTGTTTTCCTACAGATCACTTTGCATTTTGCATCCTTCTTTTACATCATCTTTGATTTTGCCTCACTCTTTTCCCCACCTCCCACCCCAGCATCCTTTATCTTACTTTTCCCTTTTCTTTCTTCTTTGTTGTCTTGGTTACATGGCCAGACTCCCGATATGCTCCTAGCTTTCATTTTAATGATACGTTCTTGTAAAGCACGATATTTTACTTCTATTGCATGTGTCATTGGATAAATTCCTTTGACATGTATAACATTTGTGTATCAGCCAACTGATATTGCTTTATGGCTGTGGGTACTTTGCAGGGCTCTCACGAATGGTGTGCATCAAGAACATGATATACGATCTGTGTCTTTCGTATAAAAATACATGCACGCGCACTCATCAATAAAGTCTAGGCTGCAGAGAAAGAAGTCTCTCCAAATAGTTTCTGCTCCTTCCTAGCAGGAAACCCTTTCGTATCAACAAATACATAAAGTTCATGCCTTCAAGGCAAGCAAATGTATGGAAAAATCTGTGATAACCGTCAGGGCTGACCCAGAAGTGCATTGGCAGAGAGCAACCGGCCTGTTGCAGGAGAAATAGTAATGAAATACCACCGGGTGCATACACACGTACTAACTTTCTGAGAGTTAAGCCAACTTAAAAAGTTAAGTTGGCTTAACTCTCAGAGGATACACACGTATGTGGAGCAGAGTCGAATTAAATGCAGAGCAAGACAATGCATTTTCGCGGTGTATTATCTTGAGTCACATTAGTTAAGTCAAATAAGTCAACAAGATCGCTGCCAGTGTGTCAAGGAGCTGCAAGCGTGTATGCTCCAACCTGGCTTAAATCACCTTGTTAAGTTGCCTTAGTACATGTGCGTGCGAACACTATTGCTAGGACCCAGCAGGAACCAGACAATATCAAACCCCTGGCCACGGTCCACCAGGGACTAAGTATCATCTCACGCAGCAAACTATTCCAGACCCATAGGAGGTATTTTCTCAACCAACATGATACTCTAACATTATGCCAGCAAGATGGGCAAACCATTACAGCATCGATGGAAATATCCCTCTGAGCCTCTCCTCCTCCTCCTCCTCCTCACTTCCTGATCTAGAGCACCAGATGAATGTGAGAAACCTAAAAAGGTCCCCAAAACTGCCAGAAACCAGGCAAAAAACTGAAGCTCTCAGGAAAGTCTAATAGCAGGGCTGAGGCCTTGCAATGCCGGGGAGCGTCATGTCTACACTAGCTCCCCAGCACTGGTGTCTGCTCCTGCTCGCAAGAGCCAGTCCTGGAAATATGGTAGTGAAGATGACCCACGGCACGTCTCCAGCCTTGTGGAGACTGAAATGTGAAGAGTGGCTGCATGGGCACCCGTGAATAAACTCCCCCACCGGGTTTCGGGATTAGCAGCAGGTGATCAGGAGCGGGCAGGCTGGGCGGGCTCGAGAGCGGGCTCTGCCACCCGTGCCAGAGACGCAGGGCGATGCACCACCTTCCCAGATGAGGAGGGCAGGAGGCTGGTGTTCAAAGCTCAGAGGAGGTGCGGGATGGAAAGGGATGCAAGCAGTAGCACGGACAGTTCACATGGGAATATCAGAGAGGATAGAAAGCACAACCTAGAGAAGGTGAGTCAAAGGTGGTCACCACTTCCCCCTGCGCACACGCACTCTCCCTTCTTGAAGGCTGCTTTTCTTTGCAAAGGGAATTCAAAAGGAAGCAGCACAAGCTACGGCCCAAATCTCCAACCCCAGCACTGAGCTCCTGGGGCTCCTCCCTGAGGACCGCTCATCCCACATCCTGCCTGGCCTCTTAGGGAGCATCATCCCCGGGAGTATCTTCATTATAGTCCGGAGCAGCAACAGTCCCACCTGCAACACACACGGTTTCGCAGCAGGAACGTCCCTCGGGCCAAGTGTGCAAGCAAACACCGGCAACGTTATGCAATGCTCTGGAGAGGGCACGGTGCCCATCTTTACCCTTGCAAGATCACGTGTACCAGGACTTGGTAGCTGAAGAACAAAATGCCTGCCAAAGCTACAGGTAAAAGTCCCTCAGTCTCCGTTTTTGCCTTTTGAAGCCAAAGCTAATTGCCCCAAGTGACAAATTACAGCAGCTGTCGTAATATAAAGCTACAGCTAAGCCAGAGGCATGCACGGCTCACGTGGCAGGGCCGGAGGAACTTTGTGAGACATAAGCCAAGATATTCCAGAAAGGGTATTTATTTATATTAAGTTGGCCGCGGTTACCCAGTAAACACAATGCCTTTTACCATTCAGGCGCAGCTCTTCTTTCTATTTTAGCACGAGCGCCCAACCTGACCTAGATAGAGCAACCACAAAATCCACAGGCAGCTTGTGGCCAAGGCATATCGAGTCGCTCTGCTCCGATGAAGGAACATCTCCAAAACACGAGTCGTGTTTCTTAACAACCCCCCCCACTCCAGTAAATTCTTTGTCCTCAAAGCACTCTGCTGTCTGACGATCCACCTCCCAACTAGACAGGGTCTGAACTTGCAAAACCTGCGCTCGGATCAACACTGCGCCATTGCACAGGAATGGGGTAGTGAGATCCAGGCTTTGCTTTCGACCTTGCTCATCTTCTGACAGACTCTGCCTAAAGAGAAGGTCTTTTCACTCGCTTGCATCCGCCTACACCCTTCATTGCAGTCTCACCACCAGCCAGACAACTGACCTTATGAAAAACCGTGCACCCGCGCTAGAAAACCACGTTCCTACTCATCTCGAGACAGCCGGCCTCCGCAGGGGCTAACACCACCGAGTCAGGGAGAAGGCCAGGATGGGCCGAGCCTACCTTTTTCAATTTGCCATTCTTGGTGCCCACGAAAGCCAGCGAGTGGTTCTTGTAGACGTACGCGATCACCGACGTCATCCTGTCCCTGTCCTCGGTGAAGATGGGAAGCCCTCGCACCATCTCCGATACTCCCAGCGGAGCGTTCATATCCAGGCCGCAGAAATTGTCGTCGATCGTTAACAGCTGCGAACGGGAGGAGAGAGCGTGAGCGCGGGGTCACTGAATATCGACGCCGCTACGCACCGCGGCTGTGCCGGGCACCGTGCAAAACCTTAGGAGGAGATATCTCCTGGAGAGACAGACCGACAGAAAGAAAGGAAATGGAGGCACCAAGAGGTGAATCGAGTTGGCCAACATCAAGAACCAGGCGCAGGGCCTAGGTCCTTCCAAAACACAGCACCCCATCCAGTGGGCCAGCCTTTTCCTATCTTTATATCATTTAAAAGCTAATAAGACCACCATCACCACAATGTCCGCTCACCCATCCCCAGTGTGTGCCCATGAATCCCAAAAACGGGGCTGCTGGCCTTTACTCCCCCTCTACCCAAAATCTTGGCCAAGCCATTGACACTCCCCAACTCTTGGTTTTCTCCGGAGGAGATTACGAATGCTCAGCCACCCCACGGAGGATTGTGAGCATGAAGTCATTAGAGGCCAGACCCTATTCCACCGATCAGGCATCTGATCTGCCTTTCTCAAGCCCTTGACGGTCACTTGTTTCTGTACCACGCCGTCATCTCGGCTTTCATGCTTAAATCACAGAAAGCAGCGAGCAAGAGGGTGCACCCCTTTTCTGCGGTCACCGGTTTCTCAGGGGCTCGACCGGGCTGGACTAGGATCATGCAAATAGGAAGAGCAGGATCTGGCACTAAGGGTCTCATTCCCCTTGAGTCCTCTGGAGGGAAAACCCATGACTGCTCTGACCTGTGCAAGGGCCTCCTGCTTGCGGGGGGACATCTGAAAAGTCCCAACAGCTTAATTAACTGAACAGACGCACTAAGATCTACCGGGTCGCCACGTTCCCCTTCCTGCACTTGAGCTCTTTTGGACTGCCAGCAAAGAGGTCTTTGCTGGGGGAGGTCTGTCTGCAAGGGCCCAGAATGGGCAGCCATCAGACAACAGCATCCACGGTGCAGGATTTTGGTATAGCTACCGCCCAGGTTTCTTGGACAGCGTGCCATGCAACTTCAGTGGAGGATGCGAATGCTGCAGCAGCATCCTACCCGACTTCTAGGCAGCATGGCTCAGTAGGTAGAGCAGTGGACAGGGTAGATCCCCTACGGTGAAGGAGGTCCTGTCCTTCAGTGCCAATAGGGGTAATGGAGGCTTTCAGAGCTCTGCCAGGGCTGCCACTGTGAAGTCCATATTTGTTGCCAGATACTACATAGCAAGAAGCATGAAGTCCTGGCTACAGCTCACACTTGCTAAGGCAGGGGCTGACTTCAATAGGTCCATTAGATGCTTAAAGTTAGGCGGATGCTGAAGCATTTTACAGAGCCAGGACTTACGAGGTGTAATTAAGTGCAAAGTTAGAGTATATCATTTTCTTAGGTGGAAACAGGTGGCAACTTTTGCCACCTTTGTGCCACCATCACATTTCTCACGGCAGCGCAAAGCACGAGCAAACGGGCGTCCATGCTCCTTGCTGCACCGCAAACTGCTCCCACACCTAAGTCCACACTCCTTGTCGCACCACAAACTGTCGTCACACAAAGGCGGTGTCAAATTGTGCTGCTGATTAGCAGAGGACATCGGTTTATTTTACGGAAAGAGAGCAAAGCACCCCCGAACTCTGCAGCCTTCTTTATATACCCGACCCTATTTCAAAAGCATGCATGCCCATACAGTTTGCCTGTAAATTTTGCTACCAAAAGAAAGATGCTGATCATGCTGACCCCAGATGACTTCCTGCCCCTTGGGCAGCGGGGCTGGACCCGATGATGTTGCACGGTCCCTTCCAGCCCTGATGTCTATGAAATCTTTGCATTAAGGGAGAGATGCTGATATCAAAAGAAGAAGATATTTTGCTATAAAAAGAAAAGAGCTGCCCTGACTTGTGGAAATCACAGGGCAAGGACCTTATCTTCCGTGGTCAATCTGCCCCGCTGGGAACGTGCTCTGGGAGCGTGTAGGGCCCAATTCTGCACACCCTGAAACTTCCTGCATACAACAGGGTCCCTCAAGCCCTGGGAGTACCTGCCTGGCTTTCCCCACTTCACAAGACGCCCCGCATGCGTCGCAGCACAGCTGATCTCCTCCATCCGGCAACATCTGCATCATTTCACTTCTACTCCTCCAGCAGTCACCCGTGGCCACAACCACGCTAGTCGCTTGAACCCCCATTCTCCCGCCTACATACGTAGCTTGCAACTGCTCCCTGCTTAAGCTCACAAGCAATATACGCCTCAAGTTGGTCAGCTTTGAACTCACCTGCAAATTAATGTGGGCAGAAAGTCACAAGCATCTAAGATGCGCGAGAAAAGGAGGCACTGGGAAGGAACGGCCCGACCTGAGCTCTGGCCCGCGGGAATTGTTAGCATCCGAGCTATACCTTCAACACTCAAGCCGTAAGAAAACAATTACAGGCCAAAGCTGCGGACCCCAAGCACCCACCGGTGGCCATTTTAGGTTGGATAACCACGGCAAAACTCACAGCACTCAACTGATCCAAAGAGTCACATCACTGCACTCGGCCATTAACCTGCAGAGTAAAATGAGGCAGAACGGCACTGCGACGAATTGTCGGATATGAGCACAGGCTGGATGGATCATCCAAATATACACAGTCCCACTTCTGTTTCAGGGCCGCTTCCTGCCTGAAGTCAAGAAGGAGAAAGAAAAACCTGGGCTGGTTATTTAGCAGCCCCCTGCTATACAGCTTCTGAAACACTTGGTGCTGATTATTGTGCGAGCTGGGACAGTCAGTCGGATCGGGCGTAGCCTGGCCATCGTTACAGCCCATGATTCAGAACCGCACCAAAAGTCACGCGAAGGCTGGCCCGGTTTGACTAGAAACCTCAAGAAACATTTGAGTCATTGCAATTGGTGTCCCACATACTTAACGAAACCGAGCCTGATGCAGTCATCAGATAGACATCGAGAAAAATTGATTTCAGATCTAGGGCAAAAAAAATAGGTGCTACCCTTCTGGTATGGGGAGAAACCCCTCCTCTCTCTTCTCGTGGCCTCAACGGGGGGAAAAAAGGTGCATTGCAGTACAAAAAAATAAAAGAGGGGGTGCACGCGTGGGAACATGGGACCCCATGCATGAAACCTCCCCAGACTATCAGACGTGACAGTAGCTGAGCACTTGAGCTGAACATCGGGCATCCTTTACCAGGGGTATCCTGACCTTGTGTCAAAAGTATCCGTGCGGGTCATTCACTAATCTCCCCGCAGTAAACCCTGACCTCCGTAGCTGATCGGCTGTAAGGCCAGGAAGGATTAATAAGATCACACGGTCTGACTTCCTGCATGACGCCAGTCCTCGAATCTTATCTCACGAGTCCTACTCAGACTTGTGGCTTGACGTCCTGGAAAGGGCCCAGACCTAACCATCTGACTGCTGCAGCTTATTTCCTTCTGGTTGAGGCCAGTCCAAATGAACCTGGCTTTGCACCGACATCAGGATGAATTTGTGGTTTTCTGCGACAAGATCTAAAAGGCAGCAAAATGGATTTCAGCGTACATCCCGCAGCGACGCTCACGCCTTCTCCCGGACAGCAAAGTTCCTGCTACCCCCGGACAGACGAAGCTCAGTGCCCGAGGTGCCCCACAATAGTCCCTAGCCTTCAAAACCACGGCAAGATCACATTTCCCCCCCGTAGGCTATTCAGTCTCTTTCTGTGCTGCAAGCGCCAACAAGACAACAATGCAGGCAGCTGTCTCCTCTAGGAACCGGGCTGAGGGCAGCGAAGGCCACTCCAACTGGAAATTATTTTCATCTAATGTGCTCCTGTCTTGGAGATCAACTGCAGAAATGCCAGTAGGAAAGCCTTCCATTTAGCATCACCTGGCCCTCTTGCAGCTGTCGCATTCACAGCAAATGCCCTAGTAAGGGAAAGCCAAGTCCTTGAGTCAGGAAGAACATTACTGCAGGCTTAGATTTGTGATGGAGGGGTTACAAGTCCAAGTGCAGGTTTATTTTCCATTTCAGACACTCCTACAGACCATACAGAGCTGCCAGGATGAAGGTTCAGGGGTCTTCTTGCTTAAGCTCTTGGTACGAACCCCTTTGCAGAAGAGAAGTGGAGGCCGCTGCGTTCATGCAATGGGGACGCCAGATGTTCTCGCGTGGCTGCTGGATCAGTTCGGCCACTTGAGAGGCAGCTCCAGGACCAGGAGCAAGGCTTTTCAGCTTTTGTTCTCTGCATTAGTTTAAAACCACATTACGCTGCGGAGGCCGTGTGGATGGGAAGATGATCTGAGTGATGAGGGAGATGCGGGCGAGAGACCGGGAGAAGGGGGCTCCATGTCGTATGCCTCCGACATACCTCACTTCTCCTCTCCCCCGCTTGAAACATGGGGGAATAGCAAAGCTTCCCAAAGTGACAGGGGGGCTTGGAAGCCATCTAGATCCTCGCTCACTCCATCCTCAGCAGATCTGACATTTCCATGGGAAGTACTGGGCAGTTTCTGAGACTGACTTCGCCTTGGAGCAGTCCCAGCTGCCTCCCTGGCTTCAGGCTGGGGTGTTGGCAGGACACTTGGGGAAAGCCACCGTGCCTCTGCTTGGATGGTCCCCTTCCTGTGAGGCAATCAGCAGAGGGCTTAGGTTTCATAAGAATATAAGTATCCATGCCCTGGGACCACCTTGCCCCGTGTCCCGTCTCCCATGGGTGCAGAGATTGGATACCACGAGACAGAGCAGGTACGCAGGGCCTGACCACACTGATCCATCCCCTACCGCCTCTTCCTCCAGTTTGCAGCATTCAGCGGCCTAAAATGTGCTAATCTGCCCTCTTGGCTTACTCACTTGAGGCTGGGATACCCCCAGAAATACCCCCAGCTACTGCTACACATGTCGGGGGGGGTTAAGCCATCCTCAAAGGCATTGTATGCTGGCTGCAGCCAAGGCTGGGGATTTTGACAGGGCTGTGCCAGTGCCCCTGGGCTTCATGGCTCGCGTTTGGGTTGGGACTTTAATCCAGAGGTCCCTGGCTAGGGGGTCAATCGGGACTAGAGACCCATCGCTACATTTGGGGTCAGGAAGGAATTTTACCCCAGATTGGTGTGGACTGTGAGGGGTTTTTGCCTTCCTCTGCACACATTCATAATCTTTACCGTAGGAGCAAGACATTGGCCACTGCGGACCCCCTGCTTTACGTGTGGCAGGTTCGGGTGTTATGTCTGCTGTTGCATCAGAGTCGACGCTGTAGTTTGGCTACGAGGTTAGACAGTGGATTTGAATAGGATGGTTTGGATAGGGATGATCTTCCCTCAGCCAGCGGGTTGGTCTAGATGACCGCCGAAGGTCCCTTTCAGCCCCGCTTCTCTATGATGCTATAACCCGTGGCCACCGTGGCCAAGCATTACATCCGTGGGTGAAGAAAGAAGGATGGGTGAAGAATGGCTCGATGTGGTGAAGGCACCTGGCGGGAACACCAAGTTAGCTCAGTTTAGCCCATTAAATAAGTAATTAACTCCTCGAAGCCCTCCAGGAAAGGCTGCTTTGTGGCTGCTGCAGCCTGGGCCTTTTTCTTTGCCCGCACCGGGGACTTCCAGGGCTCCCAAGAAGCTGTAACCCGGCAGAGGGATTACGGCTCCAGCGTGCCTCTTTCCGTGACCTCATTCACTTCTGCGGGCAGGAGAGAGCAGCTTGGCATCGCTGCAGGGACCTGAGTGCCAGATACCAGGGGGCCGGCCTGCAGAGTGGCTATAATAAACCTCAATTGTCCTTTAAACATCTGCTTTAGCTATTTGTCTCCAAACAGCCCCAGCTACAGAACACAGCCTAATCCACATTTGGGGTAAATCCTAGATAAAGGATTAGCCATCCCCAGTTCCTCCTCACTTTCGCTTTGGCAGCACCTTCCTCCCTAATCAAAGTGCGGAGCAGCACCGGGGAGGTTTTCCAGAGATCTCGACAGTCTCCAATGCAATCCCCACGACTCGCTAGGCATCAAGCTATCCCCAGTGGCCAGGTCCTGCCTTTGATTTATAGCTAATACCTAACAGGCTCTCTTTTTAAGGTGGCAGGTACTTGGCTACTCACACTTGTAATCACAGGCTTGGCTACAGACAGACTGCTGCATGAGGAAACACATATATATGCCGCCTAGGCTTCCAGCAGAGCCAACCCAAATAGCCAGCAGGAATAAAGGACTCGGCAGCAAGCTGCACTTGAGTCCTTGCAAGGAGACAGAGACAGCCCCTGCCATTGCCCCTGTGGCGGGCCAGTAGGGGGCGCTCCCGTTTTGAGCCACCCACCTCCCTGCGCCCGACCACCTTCCAGGCTCCAAGTGCCTCCCTTGGGGTGCCTCACGTCCGGCCGACCCCTTCCCTGGAGCCCACCCGCTAGCCT
>JAGPOW010001296.1:136866181-136894246 GCA_030014935.1 Caiman crocodilus
ATGTGACCCGGGTTGAAATCCCTGCCCTGAGGGATTCTCCAGCCGCCCCTCAGGCTGGCACAGACAGACGCTTGTGCAGGAAGGCGCCCAGGGGGGCAATTCTGCCACAAAGGGAAACTCCCGGAGGCGGCAGGATTAGGTTCCTTCATCCGATGTCACAGTCGTGAAAGCTGGCACGTCACCTAGCACGTTCTCGGGGAGGCAGATCTGCTGCTCTGCAGAGTCAGGCATGGAAGGAGTCTTGTCCTTCAGCAAAAGCTGCAAGGCTACTCTCTCATCCTGTGCCATTGCAAAGTAGCGCTGGGGCTGTGGCTAACAGGAGCTCAGGACACCTGGTTTCAATTCCCCGGTCCATCACGATTTGGGACATATTGCTTGTGTACATCTGCAGGGCACAGCGCAGCCCTGCAATACCTGAGCTGACTCGGGAGCCAAAGGCAGGCTAGCTGTGCCAGACAAATCAGCCTGGGCACACTGCCATGCTAATGCAGCTATCCCGGCGCTGCGACCCCAGCTCGTCTCTCTCCGCATCCCCTCCACCTCTGTTCAGCTGCAAGACGCGGATCGTAGCCTTTCCTTTCCCTGGGGGACCTCCACCTGGGCTGCTGTCATGATAATAATGAGGATGGAGTTAGTGCGATTCGAGGAAAGCGTCCTGTGTACTGGGCCATACCTGGCAAAGGCACAGGTGCGCCCCAACGCGGCAAAGGCAGATGCTTTTATCGGGCGGCTGCCAGCCCGCGGACATGTAAGCTAATGCTTCAAATGTTTAGACTCCATTCCTTCCCTGGCTTTCCTCCTGCGCGACGCCACTCAAGCCAGGTGAGTGGCAGAGGGGGTAAGTGAGGGCAGGATTTGGCCTGAAGGGAGAGGCTGAAGTCAGAAAGAGTCTTGACCTCTTTCCTCCGCAGGGCCGTGGCTGTGCAAACTCCAACGCACTTCTACCCCAAGACCGGCCGGGCTTTAAATAGCACCCAGCTGCTGTGTGTAGCCCGAGTTGCTTTGCTTCTGGCTCTTCTCGGGCTGTTGGATTCAGCTTGCCTTTTTTAAAAAAAATAAAAATAATAATAATAATAATACAGCTCTTACATAACTATTCCCTCCACACACCCCCCCCCCCCCGTCCTCAATCTTGCAAGGCAATATCACGGGGAGGCAACGCGAGGTCAGGCTTGGGAAGCAGTTGATTACCAGGCATGTAAATGAGCGCAGGGAGAGCGTACGGAGCCCGCAGAAAAGACAGACGGCTCGGCCACGTGTGACGGGGCCGCGTGGCCGCGCACGAGACAGCCCGGGTTCCCGGCAGCCGAGGCAGCTGGGCTCAGCTTCCGCCCGGCACATCGCGTCGGCTCCAGCTGCCAAGACGAGCTCAGCAAAGCCACCCTCCGGGCTGCCACCGCCCCGCTCCAGCCCAGTGCCCCCCAGCGTGGCACAGAGCTGGCGTGGTCTCTGGAGTACGAGGGGATGGGGAGGGAGCCAAGCGGAGGCCTAAAATATCGCAGACAAAACAGTTACAGCAACCAGCCTTTGCCTGCTCTCCCCTCAATGACGGTTTTGTGCGTGGGGTCAGCAAGAAGCCAGGCGAGGAGGAGGCAGATTTTGGGCAAGGGCCCATTTAAGGGGACAGAGGACATCTATATTTGGGTGGTTAATAGCTACACTCAAAAAGGAACGGGGTCTGGAGCTTGGCTGGCTTCTTGTCTTTAAAAGTAACACAGGGGCTTGGGGCAGACGGGGTGGGAAGCAGGAACGTGCCGCGAAACAGCCCGGGCAGCCGAGCCAAACTCGACGCGGTCTGCGTACCCAGGGATGCTTCGTGCCCGGGATCGCACTGAAACACCCGAGGCAACCACCTTTCTGTGCAACTTGGCCCCGATTCAGCAAAACGCTTAGGCATGTGCTTCCAGTTAAATGGGTGCTTAAGTGCTTTCCCACATCAGGGCTGTGTACAGCGGTTTTCACCCCTGGTTCTTGCAGCGTGTTACAGAGGTTTGGGAAGTACCGCGTTTCCCCACTTTTTAACAGCTGAGGGACAGAAGAAGGCAGGGATCAAGCGAAAGAGTAGGGGAGTGCCCATGCAAAGGACTGGATGTCAGGTTAGCGTTGCCAGTGCCACCCCGCAGTGGCCTCCTGTGACCAGAAACCTGAGCAGGACTCAAGCCAGGTCCCCACCGCAGGGTCTGGCTGGCATAGCTGCGTCCGCTGTGGTCGTGAAGAGATCGCGCCCCTTTGCCAAGCCAGCAATGCCAGCCCGCTCCCCAGCGTGGACAGAAGGCGGCTTTCACCGGCTTTGCTAATGCCCTGGGAGGAGGCGTTGTGCAAGGATGCCAATGGAAAAACCCCAACAGTGCAGACACGGCTACAATGGCACAGCCCCCCTCTGACTGACCCAAGCACTTACGGTGTTAATGCAACAGTTATGGGATTAATACAAGCTCTGGGTCCTGTTCAGAGGGCATGGCAAAGCCTTTGCCCAAGCTCACAGCCCCCCAGACCCAATGCTCACATAACTCCCTGCCATACAGTCCCTGTCTGCTTCATAACTTCTGTGCCTGTCCCTGAGTGCATTAACTAATTAACCTACGCAGGAAAGGGGAGGCAAGTACCTCTGGCCTTACTCCGTACGTCCAGAGAAGGGCAGTGACTTGCTCAAGACCATCAGGACTGGAAGCAGAACGGAGCCACGCCAGACTGGCTCTCCTTCTCCAACACTACGGTAAAGGCCTCCAACTCCTACCATGAATCTCACGTGCTTTGCAAAACGAAGAAAGGCCATTTATTCCTCGTTTCTGGACAGTGAACCCGAGGAGCAGGGAAGGGGTCCAAGCTCACAGTGTAGGTCAAGGGCCAATTCAGAGTCAAAACCAGATAGCCAGAGACCCATCCCACTACCCCCGTGACTAAGCTGTCGGTCTGCTCCAGCTAACACCCAGCATCGAGGTGAAACTGGTACCACCTCCAGCCTCGTTGGCAAGGCTAAGCAAATGCTTCTGATGTACCGCGTCCCCACAATGCATGCCAGCACCCACCACCCTCGTGGTATAAAAAAGACGGGTTGCTTTCTCTCGCAATCTCCAACGAACGTAGCTTAGAGACTGTTAGCTCTATGCCTTCCTGGCGCGTACATCTTTGATGCCTTCCTTGCCTTGCCCGTCGCTTGAAGGGAGGAGCTCTGAGAGCACGACTGAAAGCTGGCCGGGGAGGGATTCCTTAAGCACGCGGTGTTTTTTTTATGAATGCCCCCATTCAACTCTCCGCAGTTGTTCCAGATGACAGGTCTCCCACATCTGAAGGCGGAAATAGAAATGTTCAAGTGTGGCGCTCGCTGCTTTTTGGCCGAGGACGGTCCACGGAGGTTTAGGATGATTGAAGGGGGTAAAATGTGGAGTAATGACATGAAACAAAAGTAGAATTTAAACTAGGTACAAGAGGAATGTTCCCCAATAATGAGATCACGGTAGAGTCTAGTTTATTCTGTAACCAGGCCCCAGGTCTCGTATCAGCAGGCATTAACCCAATGACCTTTGCATCTGAAAACACAAGCCTCTGCAGCTTGAGATGAAGGGGGGACTTCCAGCAGCAGCAGATGCCAACCTGTGTGCACGGCCTGGCTACCGCGGGGGAAACACACTGCCCAACAACGAGCGCAGGTTGCAGCCCCAGCTGGGGAAATCTACCCCAAACCGCCCCGCTTGCAAACAGGGACATGAGCAGCTGCAATGGGGCTGCCTGGCTACGCCGCGGACCCACTGCTCACCAGTCTGCTCGTGCAGGTCACAACCCAAGGGTGCAGCTCCCGCCAGCAGGAAAGCGAGGACCCAGTGAGCTGCATGAAGAGGCTAGAGCCTGGCACCGAGGCAGAGGAAATGAGTCTGTGCACCCTTTCGGGGCGAGTCTGGTGCATCCTACAGGAATGTCACTGCCCACTGCAGGGACAGCCCATTTCTTTATTATAGCAGCAGCTTCCCTGCAGTTTCCATAGGAAATGGCTTTTCCCTATGCACTAATCAAGCATTAATTCACCTCCAGCCCTCACCTGATGGGGGGAAGCTATGGACAGAGGCCACAGAAACTGCAATTTCTCCCAGCCTCTTGAGATGCTGTGCTTCCCACCACCGCTGTCCCTCTCCTTTGTTATAAGAGATGCTGTTTGCAGTCAGAAAGAGCCAGACAGGACACCTGACTGTCAGGCGAAGAAGTTAGGCAGGTGTCCGCTCCTCACACCAGTTGGCTATTCAATGGGTGGGATGCTTACCTAAGATTCGGAAGACCCCAACGATACTCCCAACTCTGCTACAGCCCTACTAAGTGACCCTGGAAAGGTCATTTTCCTGTGCCTCAGTCGCCCCTTCAGTAAAATGGGGACAACAATACCATATTTACTTACATACCATATGCACCTTTGCCCTCCCCAAAATCAGCCCTCCAAAATTGGGGTGCGTACCATAGCCAGGGAAGCTAATACTTCTTTGCTGACTTTGAAGGATGGAGGAATAGAAGCATGGAGACGCTTTGCTCTACTGCTGCCAAAATGGCTCCCGTTTCTCTCTGGCTCGGCAAGTCATGGGGGTGGGAGGAGAGGAGTATAGTGTTAACCGTCTCAGATATTAAGGAATTTGCATTAGCTACTGATCGTAGCCACTGACCCCCGCGGTCTTTCCTGCCCAGTGCAGGGGGCTGAGCCTGACGACCCCATGAGGTCTCTTCCAGCCCTAAACTTCTGTGAATCTGTCCATCTGTACACTACAGCTTGTGTCTGAAGGCCTGGTCGAGCTCGCTCAGGGCAAGTGAGCTGCTAAGCATGGTTTTTTTACAGGAACTTTATATAAAGAATGATTTGCAGTAAAAACTAACAGTCCTGCTATTGCCCTTGCAGGGGTCAGGGCCAAGCCCTGTTGCTCTCCTGCCACACCAGGGAGTTCCCAGACTGTCTCCCGGGAAGTCACACTCCCTGGGCACACTGTTTCCAGGAGGACTTCGTCTACATCACACAGTTGGCCATGACTCGATCGGGAAAAAAAAGACTTTTCCCATTCTGCCTTCTAAAGACAAGGCGTGCGTGTCTTATTTGGGGAGACGTGATATGCAAGACGGTATTTTTCATTTTGCTAACCTGCTTGGGGGGGTTTGAAGGACAAGCCGTACCTCTCTGCATGAGGTTATCACCATTAATGCAGATAATTTTCCCTACGGGTGAAGGTAAATCCAAGCTGGCAGCCCACGGAAGAAAAGAAGAAAAGACGAAGAGTGATATGGATAAAATGCGAAGTCACCAGGTTGGTCACAGCTGCGCTGCTCTTGGACAGCCAGGGCAACAGCAGAAATGCAACTCGCTTCCACGTGCGCCCTAAGCGCAGTGCCCCTATTCCTTAATTTGCTGACGGGGTTACGATGCATGCTTGCGGAGGGTGGTGATGCGCGCACCAGCCAACCCATTAGAAGACCATGCTCTTGTACAGGACTGTCCAGATGCGGGAGGGGATGTTGGTATCAGCGCCGTGTAAGCAAAGCGCAGAGAGAAAAAAATGACGTGTTGGACACACACACAAGGCTCCTGGAAGAGCCGAAATAAAACCCAGGTGTCCTCACTACCACCCCGCGAGCTGAAGCCATAATGCCTCAATTTGACCCTCCTACCTTGGCTCCTACCACCAAGCTGGAAGGGTCTTTGGGCAGCTGTCCTCCCAGCTAAACCACCCATCGGATAACAACCCCGATGGCTCTGACCAACCACCACCCCACGCCCCACCAGAATAAAGTGCTGGGGAAAGAGGGCCCAACAAGGGGAAAGCTGCCTGCTGGCTCGTCAACTCAGAAAACGTTTCCCCCCTCACCCCTCAAGTGAAAGCACTGCCATGAAAAACAGGAAGAGATTGAATACAGTAATTTAAACAGTCAAACTCCATTTCCTGCCAAAAGAAAAAAGAAATACACATGAAAGGCAGAAGCCAGGCAATGGCTGGGGACGGGTGCTTGATTATCTTGGACAGATACTTCACTAGATTATCCCGCTGGAAGCTACAGAGGTGACACCTTTTCATTTAAGGGACTCGGCTTTGTTAGGCAGCAGTTCATAAAGTGGGGCCTGCGAAAAGAGGAATCCAATCAGGCGGATGAAAAGACCTGGATCTGAGATAACGAGACCAGAGAGCGGGATGAGCTGCTAAGTCTACTCTTCTGCTCGCTGGACCAGCAAGGGCTGACCTGGGAGAACCTGCTGCATTACAGACATGACGTTTAGGGTTTCCTTCCCAACCCAACACCCGGTCAAGGATATCTGCTCCCTTCTCCCAAGCAGCTCCATGCTCCACCAGGCCTATCTTCTGAAACACCCAGAAGCCATTGCATCTGCCCCTAATGTCCCAGGATGGCAGCCCCCGCTCCTGTTCCCAGCCCCAATGGAAGAGGAAAGGTTCCCCTAAAGATACCCTATGCTGCCAAACGGGATGAGAGCAGCACGCGGCTCCTCCAGGTCACCTCCCTTGCAGAAGTCTACCCTGAGGGGTGCCGGGTGACCCTTTACAAGCGACCCGCTGAGACCTGAATGACGGCAAGGCAGGCAAAGAGGACCCTCAAAGACCCTACCCACCTCCATTAGTGCTTTTCTACTATAAATAACAGCAATACCCCACACACCCGCGTATCCCAGGAAGGCTGGCACAGCTGAGAGGACATCAGTCTGGCTTTCAGGAGGGTCAGTGGAGCCTGGATTAGCCTGTCCGCATCCATGGGGAGAATGGCACTGCCCTACCTCCTGCCGGGGGAAATGTTATGGGGATAAATACGTTCAAGAACGTGAGGTGCGTGGGTCCTACAGGGATAGAGGCCACAAGCACCCAAGACAGGGATACCAGATGGGTCTGAAACCTGCAGGAATCCACTATGCCCACCCACACGTGCATCCCGTACCCGTTATTACGGGGGGCTTCCCAGCCCGGGAGCTGCAGCACCGTAGACTCACGTCCCTCCTGGGGCTACAGTCAAAGAGGCAGCGATCCTTCTCGACTCCCGGTCCTACAAACTTTGGCAGGAAACCGGACAATATTGACATCATTTGAGATGACGTGAACCTTTCACCGCTTTGAGAAGGACCCTGGTTTTTTGGGCATTCCACATCGCTGCTCGCTTTATTTTTTCCCCAAATGTTTTCAAAACTTCCTATTTACCCCCCCCCCCCCCAAAAAAAAGAAACCAGTCTCTGCAAAGCTGGGTTTGCCAGGAGGGGGTGGGGGGTATCTCCGTGATATTGGGACAGTAGTTCCCCTAAGAAAAAGGATTAAAGATTCACTAATACAATTGTAACGGCCAAAATATGTTGGAAAAAAACCCTATTTCCTTGAGAAACTCTTCCATTTCCGGAAGGTGCCATTCTTCTCCCACTTGAAATATGAACTTTCGTTTCTACCCAAGAGGACTTCTCCAATCTTTTCTCCGATGCCTGATGAAGGGTGTTTGTGCCTGAAAGCTTGCAATGAAAGAAGCGTTTTTGGCAAAAATCTTGTTGGGCTAACAAAAGCGATCGCCTCTAATGTGAGCCCCAACTGCTTTTTCCTCTCGATCAATATGACTACGACCTGGATACCGTTCTTCTCCCAACCCATTCCAGTGGAAAAGCTGTGGCCAGCTCTACCGTGCAGCAATGCGGTGGGCCGCGTCCACGCGCCGTGATGCACCGTGGAGGTGACTGCATCTCTCTGACAGGTGATGCAGCTCCTCGATATCGTGGGGTCCAACATGCTCCTCTAATGCAAGCTCTCATCGTCGTGTATGCTCATGGTGCTGACAAACGGGAAACCCCGATGGGTTTCTCTCTACCATGTGAGCAAAATAAGCCCAGTTTGGAAAGCAGCTGCCTGCTTAGATATGTCTTCCCTGATTTGTGCTGAGCTTTGAACAGTGGTTTACTGACAAGGGGCAAGCAGTCACTGAGAACCTTCCCTTCATCCTTCCCCAGCTGGAAAAAAACCTCTCCTTTGCAGGGGAGGGCTGCTGCAAACGCACTGCTTGTGGTTTCTCTCATCCCTTCCACTCCCACACACGCGCCCGAGAAGCCTGGATGGATCCTCCGCCTCCAACCTGATCTGCAAGGCAGGCTCGCTCCATAAGAGCGCTTCAAGATCCCGGCATCTTCTGCCATAGGGTGAGAGCAGGAGGCAGGATGTGCTCAGACAGCCCGAGACACGGCCCTGACAAGCCCAGCCCAGCTGGCACCCTAGCAGGTATCAGCCCCGTCCCACGCTAGGATGCGTGCACCTGCCGCAGTCTATTGCAGTGACACGCGTGGGAGCCTGAGATTTGCTGCAAATCCCTTGCTGCCCCATTAGGAAAAAAACCCTATATGATAGTGCAATAGCCTGAGCCTACAGCTCCCAGAAGCACAGGGGTGCTGCTGGGGGGTTTGGAAAGGAGCATGGGTCCCAGGCCAACGAATCCAGCCCTCCATGGTTGCAAGCATCTGTTGCCCCAAAGGTCCTCAAAAAGGAGACAGAAGAACGAGAGAAGGTCCAGAGAAGGGCAACAAGGACGATTAGCAGTACAGAGGGGCTCCCATGCAAAGAAGTCAGGCCTGTAGCTATTGAGCGTGGGAGCGAGGAGCACGGCCTTTGATTCAGAATTTCCTGGACCTTAAATCCTGGAGGCTGCAAATGAGGGAGGAACAGTGGAAAAAACCCAGATCGTAGCCAGTTCGCTCTCTTTTGGCATCGGCGCTCTGCTCCCGTGCGACGGTCGGACTCACTAAAGCAATTCTTACGATCTTACAATCGCCACTTTAAACCCTCACCCACGATGACAAGGAAAGTACTCGAGAACCAAGAACGCCCTACAGCGTGCCACAGGGAGAAGCCGCGGGACGAGGGCACTGCCAAGGCACCCACAGGGGGGTCATTAGTTAACATAAGAAGATCTGAAGGTCCCTCTGACACTATGGGAGAGCACAAACATCCGGACCAAGACTGGGCCAGGACCCCTAACAGACACCACTCGGCCTTCCTCCACCAACAGAGATGCATTTAACACCTGCTCAAAACCAGGGGAAGCTGCACTGGTGCAAGCAGGGGCTTCAGCAAGGAGGGTCTGCAGCACTGCCAGCGCCTGGCTCTAGCAGGGCACCAGTGGAGATACAGCCGTACTGTGAGGTCTCTCCCAGATGAAGGAGTAACTTCATCCCTCCCAGATGAAGAAGTAACTTTGCAGCCACCCCCGTGCATCAAAGGACCACGCTTCCCAGCCAAGAGGCAGGGCTCCACTCGTCTCATTCAAGCTGCCGCTTGGCAATTCCTTTGCCGTCGGCAGGGCTGCTCCGGCACTGATGAGTGACTCGATTTTGGTGGCAATCACCAAAATCGGGACCATCCCGCAAGGATTGCAAAGCACTTTCTTGAGCGGAGGGAGCCTAAGACCCGCCCTACGTGCACAGACACGGGAGCACAAAAATGCTGAGACGGAAACCCCTGCCCACCCCCGAACCCTGCCTCCTGCTCCGGCCACTGGGCCATGCCACCCTTCCAAATCCCTGCCCATTTGGCTGTGCTTGAATAGTCACCTCTGGGCACCCCAATGGAAACCACTTTCCCTGGACCTCGAGGCAGCTCTTTGCAATAGCAGAGCCTTGGGGGCTAATGCAAATCCAACCCAGAAATCACTCTGGGCCCAGTCCTTCCCCCACTGGAAGCAACGGGAGCTTTGCCTTCGGCTTGGATCAGCACAGGATGGGGTGGAAGAAATCCAACGCAGAGGGGCTCAATTCTCATGCTCACTGCATGCCCTGGGGAACTCAGGCCCAGGCCCAGACCCCTCGACACTGCCCGAGGAAGGGGTCATCAGGCCGGTGGAAATGAAGTCAAATGACACTCCTCTGCCACAGGAGGAGTGAAGGCACTGCTGTCTATCGGGTCCCCACATGGGCACTGGCTTGCAGGGTGGTGGAAACACGGTGTTTTTCCATTTTCCCTTTGCTCAGACTTGAACTCGCCTTTCGCTTGAAAGAGCGAAGTAAGAAGGAAAATCAAAGCATGGATCTGGCTGGTACAGGCCGCCCAATGCAACGCATGCCATAACCAGGATTTCTCTATGGCCCATCAAAAGGCTGCAGCACGCTGCCTGCGCTGGCACCGGGTGCTTCTGCACACTTGCAGACTGCACCACGCCAACGTAGGACAAGCCTTTTCTTGGGTCAGAGACCACCCCTGAATTCTCCCCTCAAGTCTTTTAGGCTCTAACCTCGCTCCTCAAGCCAGCCCTGACTTTTGCAGAACAGAAACAGTGCAGAGCTGGATGCGGACAGGACGACTGGGGATTTCAGCGGGTTCATGGCAGATGCCTCATGCCCCGGAAGGCACCAAATCACATTTTTTACAAAGCTCACAAACCAGTTCAGGCCCAACACAGTCATCGAGATCTGAGTCTGAAAGCTTTAGACAATGGAAACGAAATGGGGATTACGCGTTACTTGAGAAGCACTTCAAGCCTGGCTCGTGCTAGTCCTTTGCAGAGGTTAGAATTTCACTAAGTCAAATGGTAGACTTATCGTAACAGGAGGATCCCCCCGAAGATGGCAGAGCACCACACACTCGTTCACGAATATGCATGGTAATCCTGGGAGAGAAGGAATTTATATTCTCCTCTTTTCGCAAGCGGGGAAACCGGGGCAGGAAGAGGTTCAGTGGGGTTGCACAGGACTGGGTTCCAGCAGATCCTGCTAGCCCCCTCGCTCCTCGCTGCATGCCACGATTGCTACGCCACGCGGGACACGCTCCTGGCACAAACAAGCACACGGAGAAGTTACGCATGGCTGGCTAGACGCGAGACTTACCGCGCTGCTACAGGGAATGTCCTTGACTTTGAGCCACGCCAGGTCTAACGTCCCCTCTCCCCTGTAGCAGGACTGCAGCCTCTCCTTGATGCGGTCGTTGATCTTTTTCAGGACAAAGATGCAGAGAGCAGACTCATCCAGCGACTTCATTTTCCTCTTCTGGCCCTTGGTGAAGACCGTGAAGAGGATATCAGCATCTTTGCCGACACCCAAGGACCTGGCCAAGATGGTTCCCGCCTTGGACAAGTAGGCTGCCTGGAGCAGCCGGTACTCCACCCCGTTCTTTTCGCAGCCGATGGGCACCTCGACGTAGGAATTAAAGGCTGTGTCCTCCTTGCAAAGCCGGACCAGCTTGGAGGTGTAGACCTGCTCCTTGGTGGTGGAGCCTGGCGGGGAGATCATCTCTGGCTGCAGGGTCAGGAAGTAGACGAAGTTGCCGCTGCTGAACCCGTAGATATAGTAGATGTCGAAGTCAGGGATGATGGTGAACGTGTCCGAGGGGATCTTGATCATGGAGGCCACAAACTCGTCGTGAAAGACGTAGGCAAACATCCCGTCGGCCTCGGAGTTCTTGGTTAGCTTCCGGCTGGAGATGGTGGGGAAGTACTCCGGCTTGCCATCCACGGCGGTGGCGATGAACAGCTTGTCGTCCATGTTGCTGTAGGAAACAATGACTCCGAAAACAGAGCCGCTCTCGTTCACCCCAGAGAGGTAATGCTCCTTCTTGTGGAAGGGCTCTCCCAACTTGAAAAGGTCATCCAGCCTCAAGAGCTTGCAGATCCCCTGGTAAAGGCTTCCGCAGGCTATCAACCTGTTCTCCTTATAGTCTATGAGGAGCATCTTGTTGATGTTGTCGGTGGGAGTCAAGGGCTCGTTGCAGGTTTGGACTATCCTAGGGGGATAACACTTGGGGTTATCGTCGTCCGGACCGGTCTGGTGCGTCACCAAGACCTTCAGGTCACTGGAGAGTTTGTAGATCCTGTTGACGGCTCCCAAGTAAATATGTCCAGTTCTTTCATCCACCACCAAGTGGTTAAAAGTCCCCTCTGCCTGCTCACCTGTAAAGGTGATGAAGGGTCTCTTTGGGTGAGGCGGCTGTTGCCTAGCAAAAGACCACGTCATGGTGGACAGGAGGAGGTGGGAAATCAGGCAAGTCCATTTCCACATGGCTGCCGACATGGTTAGCGAGATTTGTATTCCCAAAGGATGGAGGATTCGGAGCCACGAGCAATTTCAAAGCACCAGTCCCCTGGCAGATCTTGTCCTACAAGCGAGAGAGAGAAGAAAGCAAAATGTTATCGCAACGGAGTATTTTCCCTCCCCCTTCCTTCACAACCAAACTATCATCAGAGCATATTTAATTGCTAATCCTCCCTTTCTCATCTTTGAGCTCCCTTCACACAACAGCACAAAGGAAACACCCCTGAAAGAGCTGCTGGAAGTCCAGGCAGAAATCGTGCACCAGAATAATAACCAGCCACACACACACGCAAACACACCACGGTGTGGTGGATGGATTAGTGCGAGTTAAAAATAAGGGTAAAATAACGCTGGGCAGGGCCTCAACCTAAGCGCACGACCCCATGCGTGCCAGCAGTGCCACCTGGGTATGTAATCTGGCCCTTAGCGAGGACCGCAAGAGGCAAGATGAATATCACTGGACTTTCAGGGCTGAGGACGACAGCAGGAGATGTCGGGCTGGCTCCTCGGCGGCTGCAAATCAGTGTAGCTCTACCACCACCGACCTCCACCCCTCACTAGTCTTCACACTATTAACACACTTACGGCTCACACGAGGGGCAGCACTTCCAGGCCCTCGCCTCTGCCACGGGACCTCCCCGCAGCCCTCTCCCGCCCCGGTTGTGTGACTGCGCGGATGGAGAGCGGAGTTCATTTCCAGTTTACTCGGGGCATGTTTACTCTGTCCTGCATCGCCCTTCTGGTCCAACAAATATTTAATATAATCAAGCATATGTTGCAAAGTTCACAAACTCTCTCATCAGCGAGACCCGATTCCCTCCGCAGGAATAGGCAGCCCGGTCACGCAGGCCGGGGACGAAGGGCTTTTAATAAACTTTACGCTGATGGACACAGCAGCAACGGGACGCGTTCTCCCCACGCAGCGATTCCCTCTTGAAAGAGCCCTTCCTCCAGACAGGACCGGCAGAGGAAAGCCGTCCCCGTTTGAGCCCGCTGGTGACCCCACGAATGAGTGCCCGTCCCTTCTGAATTATGCCCTGTATTTCTAAGGGCTGCCTAGATACCGGGGTGATTCAGACACTAGAAACACATGCGGAGAAATAATTCTCTTATACGTTGATACTGTGCATTGCTCCTTTGAGCTCTGCTGAGCCAGCACAGCTGCCAGGTAGGGAAACAACTTCTATTTTAATTCACGCGCCGACCGAATGGGGGCCCCAATTCTGCAATGAGATGCACTTCTCTGGAAATCTTGGACCCGGCAGCAAAAGGAAATTCATCCCTAGCGGTACCCAATCCACCTCCACTGGAAACAGTCTGCAAAATGCAGAGCACACGCCGACCTGGAATATGTCTGAGGCGGGAGCCAGCAAGAGTCTAGCTCGCCTGTCGGATGCCGGAGTGGGTGGGCTTGTTGCATTTACAGATGAGAGGGAAGCTGTTATCCTTGAAAAATGAGCAAATTGGATCTGGAAGCCACAGGGATTCAACCCTGAAACCTCACAAGGGCTAATTAAATGGTCATTTTCAGGAGTATAAGGGCAATCCAAAATAACAAGCCTCAGGCAAGGAAGTCTTTGCGTGCGGGAGCTCTGCCGTGACAGCCGCTGAGAAGGGAGGGAAGGACACGGCCCCGAAGCGGAGCTGTGCACGGTCGACGCTCCGGTGGGCACAATGCCCACGCGGCGGGGCAGCGGGGACCGCGGTTCTGCCTTCTGCCAGGGTGAGGGCAATGGGGGAGATAATGGTCGGGGGGATTGAGAAAGGAAAGCAAGTCTGCGGAGAGTAAACGCCTGATGCACCAAGGGAGCGGCGGGCACAGAGACAGGACAGAAGGAAGCATTCGGGAGAGCCGGGCTCTACCCCCAGCTCTGCCAGTGACCTGCTCACTGACCTTGGGCACATCACTTCTTCTCTTGACATCTCTGCGTCCTCCCCCACCTCCGCCTCATCCTCTTCAGCAGGCAGCTTGCCAGCTCCGGTGTGTTTGCGCAGTACCTACCACCTGGTACCCTGCTCTCCTGTTGGGACCCCTCATCGCTACAACAATGACTCGGGTTTCTCTGCTAATTACAAACTCTGTTTGTCCTGGCAAACAGCAGAAGACCATTACCCCTAATGAGCTATTCACTGAGCAGGGCGATGCATGCTCACCGCATCTCGGATGTAGCACAAGGCAGTGAGTTGTGCATCTCCAGATGTTCGTCGCTCGCCTCCCAGGATGGCAAAATTACAAGGCACCAAAATGGTCCAGCAGACACACCTGGGCTCCCAGGACACACAGCCGGAAAGAGGCAGGTGTGAAAAACAAGCGTGAGTGGGAAAGGGGAAAAAGAACCTCATTTTCTGAACCAAAAATGAGGTTCAGAGCTTGGGCTTGGATCTATTCGAACAATAAACCAAAAGTAAAGCCCTATCACACAGCCTGCACTGGCTTGTGACCCTCAAGCCCTGAGATGAAACCTGTGAGGGACTTCCCATGCCAGCGTGCAACGGTCCCCCTCGAGATGTGCAATTCACATCCAAGGTCAAGGCAGAAGAGGCCATGCTGGCTGGGACAGGGAGTCTATATTTAAAAGCAGAAATGCTGCAGTTGGCATCAATGCATAAGTCATGTGCACTGGATCCCAGGCTACCAAGACCTCCTTAAGTCAGCAGCTGAGATGCAGCAGTGAGTCTGACCATATCCGTCTGGCCGCACCTACGCGAGACGCTGACTGCACAGCTGTTACTGTACGCTCATGTAGGACTTGCATACCCAAGTACTAAATCCAGCACTCTTGCAGAAATCCAGTACTGTTGCAGACTCAGAAAGAAAAGGGGGGCTGCAGAGAATAAACTCTTGACGTACCAAGGCAGCTCCAGGTACAGGGACAGGACCGGAGAAAGCAGTCAGGAGCGCTCTTATCCCATGAGCAAGGGAAGGGAAGGTTGCACCCACAGGGCTCCACAATGATGGAGGACAACAGCTTTGGTAGAGGCAAACCAGCACAGGAAAAGCTGCCCTTATGCCCTGCCCGCCCCCATCACACAGCCATCGTGCAAAGGGACAAGGCAGGGCAGAACAGTGGTTCAAATAGGGAGGACCAGCTCCCCGTAGGATTCCCCCGAGGATCCCTCAGGCTGAGCTGTGGACTGTTTTGTGAAGGCCAGCGATCTCTGCCCCTCAGCACCCCCACCCCTGCACAGCCTCCAGGACACCCAAGGGGACTGGAAAAAGAAGCTGGGGAAGATCCTGTGCCCCAAAAGGAAGCTGCTTATTGTGCAGGGTCTGTGCACTGGGCCACAGGAACTAGTTTTGTGCTCCAGGATGGGTCGGACCAGAGGTCCATCGAGTCCCATTTCACAGCTCTGACAGTAGCCAGGAAAGCACAAGACCCCTGTGGGGCAATCTGCCTCCACTCTGCCTCTCATCCCGGACTCTAAGGCTAAGTACAGACAGTCAAAAAGCCCAAGGCTGAATCGATTCGGTCTTGGCAGGTTAGTCTAAACCGCAAAGATTGAACCAATAAGCAAATGAGCAGACATTTACCTTTGACTCAGGAAATGCAGCCACACGCCTGCAGTGCCTCGAGCCAGAAGCCGGGGCTGGGGGGGAGGTCACTACAGCATGGCTCTCTGGCACGTAGCCAGCATGGGCTGTGTGTTAGCTTCCTCCTCCTGCTGCCCCCGAGGTCTCTGGGATTTGCAGCCCAGAATCACAGCAGCAGGACTCTGCATGGGGTGTTCATCACTTCGTCTTCCAGCTTCCAGGTACCTCAGGGATTTGTAGTCCACAGTCACAGCCAGCACTAAATAAGCAGGGCAGGGCAGCTCCGTACTGGGGACAGGGAAGTTTAACCCCTTTTCCTGGCCCCAGACCCCAGCAGGGGTTTGCCGGTGGATGCTGGTGAGCCAACCAGTGAAGCCAGTGAGCCAACCCCCGCTGCTCCAGCCAGGGAGCAGAGGGGCAGGGCTAGCCCTGTTCACTGGAGCAGACAGCCCAACCCAGCCCAAGGTTGCAAAGCATGCTGGGATGCTGGGGGACTGTGATTTAACTTGAACCGGCAGGGGTCTGAGACAAGTTTCATAAACCGCTTTGAGTTCAATCTGGTACTACTTTCAACCAGGTTGATCTTACACCAGTTTCAGCCATTTTGAAACTGGTTTAGGTGTACTGAGCTTCTATTCTGTTACAGGTTTAAACCAATTTCTGATCACTCAAACCAGTTTTGGTGTAACTTCTTTCCCTGAGAGTTTAAGGAGACAGGTTGGTCACTACTCTCAAGTCTCAAGGGAAGATCCCCAAGATACTCCCGTGTGCAGCCTTCGGGAAGCGAGTAGTGCAAAGGAGTAGTGCAAAGGAGTAGTGCAAAGGAGCAGTGCTCCCTTCAAAGGAGCAGCCTGGGAGCAGTGGCTTTAAACAGGTGCGAGAGGAAGACGTTCTCCGGGCATCAAGATAACCCATCCAGCATTCGTGCAATTCAGCATGAAAACCCATGGCTTCCTGCTTTCATCCTCAAACCCAGCAAGGTCCAGAGAGAAAATAAGGAGCCAATTCCTTTTTCTCCAAAGAAACCAGGAGAGGATTTGAAAGCAGACGAGGCGAGAGGGTAACTGGAGACAGGCGTGGACTGCGGCAGGTGGCAAGGCAAAGCAGGGAGCAACGTGGGTTTGGATTCAGCAGAATTAAAGACGGACTCACATCACAAACTGTAGCAGGGACCCAGATCTCCTCCCACGCAAGCAGGCGGCCCCGAGACAAGCCCTCCAGCCAATGCCAACCATGCACCGAATCTCTCTGCCCCACCCCAGCTGGACTTTCTGCTGGGGATAAATGGGGAAATGCTACAACACACACCTATACCCTTTCTTGCGCGAAAGGGCGAAGCGCTGATGAGGCAGCCACATCCCACAGCAAAGCGTGCAAGAGCAGCTGAGAGATTTCATCCTAACTGGGGGCTGACACCTCGCCGCAGCAGTTCCTCGTGACAGGCCAGCTGCATCCTCTGGATCCACCCAGGGACCCAAACCTGGGGATATGTTTGAAACCCAGGACTAGGAGGTCCACATCCTGCCCCAAGAAGGAGCTCAGAGGAGATGCAGCCCCAGTGATCTCCCAGCAAGGCAGTGCCTGGGGAGGGGACAGCCTGCTCATGCCCCCCTGGGGCTGCCTGCGGCACGGGCTTGGGAGTAAATGAAGCCAGGCATTAATCCGGCAGCGCATTCGGCTGTTTACTTTTGCTCAGGCACAGCTATTCATTTCCTGGGACATGGGAGGCAGCGCATGGATGCTGACTAGGCAAGCTCCCAGCAACAGAGCCACGGCACAGCAATTCAGCACCAAGTGCAGCTACACAATCCCTTTAATCTCAGCTAAACATTTCTCCTGGCTTCTTTTAATAAACCCTGATTACCATGGATAGAGGCTTTTCTTTGCAAACCTGCATGGAGAGAAAACTCATACGGGGACATTGTCGACAACTCCCCAACAAAGACCAGCGTCTAGCTTCAGCTAAATCCTCTCTCCCCACACTTGCGGCCTGTCTGCTTCCCCATGGAAATGCAAGGCAGGCCTCTCCATCGGGGGATCCCACTTTTCAGCATCTTTTCTTCTGAGCCCCAGCCAAAGCTGCGGCCTGCCCCAGATAGAGAGATTAAATTTCAACAGTGGGTTGCTCATGGGGCGTTGAAAGCGCCGGCTATATACACCATGACCTTCACCCCTCTCAACGATTATCCCGTCCTGGGAGGGGTCTGCACGGGGCCCGTCACTTCAGAGCGCTCTCGGGGCGCGCATTGAACGAGGTGATTAACACCTGTCACTGCCATTTTTCTTGCCTTCCCCGGCTCCACAAAAGCAAACTGTGCAGGGAGTTTTAATTATGATTTCCCACTGATGACCTGAGCGGTCTGTATCTATCAGTAGCAGTGGCGCAAGTCACAGGCAGCGGCGAGGTCTGTGGCAGGTCCAGAGACCCTTTGGGAAATGTGCTCGGTTTCGACTATAGCAAAGACCACAAGACCTCTGCTACGGGGCTGGAGAATGCACAAACTGGAGCCTCCAGGGCTTAAGGAAGGTGCCTGCAAGTCAGAAGACCTTGGCTAAATTCCTGTCTCTGGCCGTATGACCTTGAACAAGTCACTTTGCAAGGGAGGAACGGTGATGCTGAGGAGTCCTCAATGACCTTGATGTGCCCCAGTCGGGAGGGGGAACGCACTACGCTGTGAATCTGACACCTCACATTAGGCTTCACTAATTAGCACCTGCAAAGCCCTCACTGATCCTCACTGAGAAGGCCAGAGCAAAAGAGCTTTAACAGGTGTGTCCCGGTTGTGCTCACAGACCCCGGATCAGAGCGGAGGCTAAACGTACAGATGCAAACCCTACCCCAGAGAGATGGCCAAAGAAGAGACAGACTTATCCTAATACCCAAGGGTCTTTTCCTCCTCCGGGTAAAGGATTCAGGACCTGCCCCGAGGAGGAAGTCACTTCCTTCATCTCGCCGGCCAGGTCTGCTATCCCAGGATTACCACCCTAGGCCAAACAGACGCCAACAAGAAGTCAAAGGGAGCATCCGTCTCTTGGAGTTGCAACGGTGCCTCTGGAAACAGCGGACTCCCCACAACACGAGAACGCCAGACCCCGGCTCGGGGAGCCCGTGGCTTCCCCGTGACTCAGCAAGCCGCTATTTTCATGCTGGCTCAGGCTGTACGACATGGTTTACATTGCGACTGAATATGGGTGGGTGGATGTTTCCCCCCCGCTTTGTAATGTTAGGCGGATCAGGAAGTCACGCGTCGTCTTTCTTTCTCTCCAGCTGAAGTCTATATTCACATAATTAGTGCTGTATAAATCCAATGCAAGCCAAGCCTCATAACAAAGAGACCAGATTTCAGCTGCCTGCCTGCAAGCCTGGCAGAGAGAAACGGAGGAAGCCGGGAATGCTCCACGGCCAGAAACTTTGCGCTCCTCAGCTACTGCACCCCATGCAAAGCCTCCGGGAAGTCAGCAGCGGGGGCAGGATTCAGGATTCATTGAGACAAACCTTTACCGCCGCCCTGGGAGAATCCCCGTTTGCTCCGGTAGCATTGGCGCCTACATCTAGGGGAAAAAATTACTTGCAAAGAAATCAGATAAGCCTCAGCTGTCTTCCATTCTGGGGTTTCACTATATCAGTAATTTCTCAAACTTTGTAGACTCAAGGCACCTCTTGTTAGACTCCAGAAAGTCTCAGTTCTTTGCTTTCACTCATTTTTTGACTACAGAAAAACAATAGAGCAACTCTTCTGTTGCAACGGACTCAGAAAGATCAAAAACAGGTCAGGATGCGTCTTACACTATGAAATCTCTGGGTTTATCATGAGAGTGGTGTAGACGCTGGCTCATCTCGCAACTCGAATATTGAACAGTGCTCTTAAAAAGATCTCACTGCACCCCAGGGTGTCACAGCACCCTGGTTGAGAGTCACTGCACTACAGTCAAAAGGCAGCAAATTCCAGCCCAGGTCACAAATGGGGATGATAACCTAATCTAGTCCCCATTGTTTCACAAAACCGCTCCCCTGCATAATCTTCTATAACTTCCAGCGTGCAGTCCCCCTCCAGGATATGGCACTGAACACAAAAGTCCCAAGTCTCAAAACTGCTCCAAAGCTGGGATCCAGGAACGGCCGGCCAATACAACTCCATAGGAGGGAACGTAGGACAGTTTACAGGTTTGCTTTTTAATCAGTTAGAAAATTACACATGCGCAAAATAAAAGCCCAGCAGGATAAACGTTACACAGACAGAAAAGATGGTATGTGAGCGTGTCATTACAAGCCACGGCGTCGTGCTTACTGAGCCAAGGCTGCCCAAGCAACCTTCACCTTTGCAGGCTGGTTTGGAGAGGGTGTCCTGTGCTCAAGGACAATAAAGTTCTCCTTCAGCTCCACTCGCTAAACCAGCTTTTAATGAGGTGCTCTAAGAAAATAGCCAACGGAGAAAAGTCAAGGCGATGACTAGCGTGGGTCATATCTTATGGATTATACATGCACCATTTTGATCCTAGATAGCCATTGAAATGGTCTGGAAGCATCTAGCTGCACAGAGATGGTCTACAAGATGTAACGCTCCCCGCCACGGCCTCAGCATTACTTAGACCTAGCTGTTGTAGCTTGACTGGGGGGTCGGGGAGAGGACAGGAATTGTTTCGTCCTTTATGTACAGCAGCCTGCACATGCACGATGGCTCTTACAACGTGGTGGTGCATTGGGCTCTGCCCCATGTCTACAGTTCATCCATACTACAGTAGCTCCTAACCAACATCTTTGCAAAACACACACACACAAAAGTTCCCTGCCAGGGGCTCACAGCCTACACAGAGAGTCAGAAGGGGGGAACAGGCTCAAAGGCCCGATGCCACCCAACCAGTCAGAAAGAGAAACCAGGTGTCCTGATTCCCAATCTCGTGCCAGAGTCACTCGACTCCTCTCCTGCTTTGGTATTTCATAGCCATGCTCGCACAACGCTCCGTGACCGCGTGCGTTATAATCCCGCCTGGCGCATTTTAAACACAGGCGTCCCAATGGCCCCCAACTCCTACGTTCCCAGTCCCGGGCATTTGAGCAGCATCAGCATCACACACTTGGACCTCACTTTAAATCGTTCAGTCGTCACTGCTTTCGGTTTAGCATCCAAGGCATCTGGAAATGACAGGAGTCCAGAGTCCTGATACTGGTGTTCAGGCTGCAGAGCTTCCTCCAACTACTTTGCCCCTAAAGTTTCCTTGGCTTTAAATGCACGCTTCCACACACACACACACACACACACACAGACACGCTTGCCACACACAGCTTCCAGCTGCTGCAAAGCACATCTGTAAAAAGCAAATCCCCTCCTTCTCCAGTCCCAAACATCCTCCCTGCAGTTTGAAAATCTGGCCCGACCAGCGCTGAAGAAGCTCAGCGCTTGTCAGGACTCAGCCCTGCGTTTGCACATACAGATGTTTGGTGCTATCGACAACCAGGGAAGAGCAACAGCGACCAGGGGACGGCAGCTGCATGCGGGGCCTCATTAAATAAGTTCAATCACTGCAAAGCCTGAACACTGCAGGATGGGGAGGGATGGAGACGCTTCCTCACCTTCCCGAAAGAGGCACGTGGAGTCAGGAGCTACTGCTTAAAAAGGGCGAGCTTCGAAGATGCACCACACCGTATAATTGCCAAGTCCTGCAAGAAGACAATTAGCGTGCATTCATCAGCCATTGCCCCCTATCGGCGGCACTCAGAAATACTTAAACTTCCCTTAGGAGTTCCCTAGTGACAAGACATACCGTCTGCTGGCTGGGGTCTTAGATCTTCACTTACCCTGCCCTTGCCCTGAAGACCCAAGTGGCCAGGCCACATAAGGGGGTGACAGCTCTGCAGCCAGAGGCGGCCATCTGACAGCAGCTCTTACAGGGGCTAATGTGTGAAAATTGAACGGCAAACTCACGCTTTCTCTGCAAGATGCTAGGGGTAAAAATCCACTCTGTGTCCCTGGAAGTAGGACTGCTTCATCGACTACAACTCGGACATGGACGGTGCTCAAGGCAGTCTGCATCTAGTGTACCAAGGCCAGACTCACTTGCGGGTCTCCCACTAGTGCAAAATACAAGTAAAGACAGAGACAGTCCTTCCTCCCTCTCCTGCTCCCACACACTGCAAAAACAACGCAGACACCAAGCCAGCGAGGCTGGAAATTATGCGGGAGATGCATCTCTTCCGATGAAAGCGTCACTCTTGCTTGATCTTCCTGCCTTCCAACCCTACAAGTGCCACATGTTGAACAGCTGGATGTTAACGAGGGAAGAAAACAAAAGGAAATGGAGGACTGATAAAAATAAATCAAAGCCACCAGCAGGATTTCCAAAGCGGATGCCAGAGCTTGGGTGCTCCAGCTTTTTGGAATATGCTGAGCACCCCGCTTCTGATAACCAGACCCCAAAAGATGGCTCAAGTTGGAGGTCCCAAAGGGCAAATCATTTCAACAAACCCCTTTCTGCATGACTTATTTTCCAAGATGATCAGTGGAAGTCATCCAGCACTGGGGACAAGAACAGCTCAAAGACTAAGGGAGAGGGAGAGAAGATTTACTACTTTCGGTCGTCGAGCGTATTGAGGGCCGTATCTGTTTGTACAGCGCAATCCTGATTGAGGGCTTTGAGCAACAGAACAACTAACGATTTATAACAGAAGAGGCTGGGAGAATAGGTGGGTTTTTTTCATTTTTGCAGGCAAACAAAAAAATAATAAGCTCAGATCAAACTGAAATGATTTTTTTCCTCGGCAAAATGCAAAGCTGAACTGTTTTGGTTTGTGTTTAACAAAAACCTCCCATTCAGCCCAAACAAAACATCTCTTTTTCCAGGCATTTACAAGGGGGAAAAAGGAAGGAAATGAAGTGCTAGACACAACAAACTGGAAGAAGCTGGTGTGCTGGCGCTCTGGATGTGCGCTGCTCATTGTCATGCTTTATGTACTTAAAACCAGTTTATTGCACGTAAATATTGCTTTATATACTTAAATAGTTATCACATCAAAGCAAGAGAGCGACTGTCCAAGTTTGGTGGTTCAGTTGTTCACTCAGGCGGCGGGACACCCCCGTTCTGGTCTGCGAAGGGCTAATCCTTCATGAAAAGCAGAGCAGCAGCAATAGGAGGGAATGAGATCGCCCCGACCGAGAGCAGCCTCCGTCCTGGGTGAATTTGGAGAGGAGACGCAGGTTCAAATCCTCTCCAGCAGAGGAAGGAATTAAAGTCGCGTCTCCTTTACCAGCGTTTTGGTTGCGACCCAAAAGTGGGTTGCAAGAGTATATGACACAACTTTAAAAATGGATCAACACACTTTACAACCGGATTCTCCAAAAATGTGGGAAACAGCAGGATTTTCCTTGCAGGAGGGCAGAGCTCCAGCCTGCTCGGGGCTGCTCGGGGCTCCCCCAGGCCCTACACCCCCAAACACTGGGGGTCTGGGAGTGAGGGCACTGGGTCGGGACTGGCCGTCGATGGGTCCTGGTACAAAAAAAGGTTGAGAACCACTGCCCTATACCCCCGGTGAGCGCTCCCCAGTCGAAATGGATAGGGCCTCCTCCAGCTTAGCAAACTGAGCCCGCACCCTACTAAAAATCTGCAGCCGAAATGGAGAACGGCAGAATGAATGCATGAGCTGAAACCGGACCAAAAGCAAATCGCGGGCACAACTGCACCCAAACCTTTCAGCAGATACACTGTTTGCTGTCTGCTTTCAAACAAACCAGGGCTTAGCTAGTTAAGTGCAACTAAGCCAGTCTCTCCCCCGCTATCAGCTGGTTGCTTGGGGCGTGGGGATAGTCTGACTCAGGGGCACCGAGCCGGGTTGAACCCCAGGCTAAGAGCGCCGGCTCATAGAAAGCCTTAAGGAAAACCCCCTGCTGCTTGCCTCAGTCTTTGCTTTCTGCGCTCTTTACTCCCAGCCATCTCACAAACGCGTATAAAAGGCCCGCTCGCTGGAGAATTGCTTTATAGCAAAAAGAGCCTGAAAGCCCAAGCACAGAAATGTGGGTGGCTGGAGGGCCGCGGGAGGGCGAACAAACCCTGGCAGGTCCCCTCCAGGAATGGGTACTATTGCTGTGAAAGGCAAATTAAAACATGGGAACCATTCGAACTGCGCGAGGAACTGACCTTTCGAGAGACAAGCTCCAGACAATACACATTACAATTTAAAATACGCTCCCTCTTAACGCTGAACTCACGAACGGGCAGGTTTTTCCAGGCTCGGGGATAAGCGGTTGCTGTAATAACCTTGCCCAGCAACAGGGAGGCCCTGAAAGAGGCTAATTACAGGTGGCAAAGTCAGACATCCAGGCGGAGGGCACGGGCAGCAATGGGACAGACGCGCACCAAACAGCATCCGGAGACTCCTCGCTTACTACACTATGGGATGTTTCGTGCAACCTGCTTTACAAGGAGGGGAAAAAAAAAAACCCCAATAAAGCTGCGATTGGGAGGGTTTCCGTGCCAGCTTCAGCTTGTGTGAGTTTCTAAGGAGTGCCGTTCATGCAGGGTAGGAGCGCGGCGCTTGCCGGGCCCTCGTGCGGCTTGCAAAGAGGGCGGAAAGCATCTGGTGGCTCCTCTCGCAGGAAGCGGCGCCTGGAGGCGAGGGGAAAGGGCAGTGCTGGACGGGTGGGGGGGAGTCGGTGGGATCTTGGCTGACCCCACCTGATGCCCCCGCCAGCTGAGGCAGGAGGAGAAGGCACAGCCTGAGGTATGGGGCTGGCACGGGCTGCTTCCCCTCCCCGAGCAGGCGTGCGGGGGGAATGAAGAGACCAGATTGTCTCTGAGTCACAAGCTGTTTTCTGATCTGCTCCTGGCTCAGAGCAACTCGCTGCTGCCCTTTACGGGGGGGCTTCTGGCAGCGCCGATAGTCCAGGCTCAAGAGGCAGCGGAGGGCAGAGGAACTGGGGAGCACACCCCCCCGTTCCCCAAGGCATGATAATGCCACGTGGGCCTGAAACGCATGCCCCGAATGACACTGCTCTCTGAAAGCCCGTGCAGCAAGGGAGACAGGCGGGGAACAGGCCCCAAAACCACTAAATGGATCGAGACTTCCAAGGTTTTCCCGTTCGGTCCAACACGTTTCTTTGCTGGCGTCAGAGCCCAGAGCACCAGGCTGGGAGACGCTGCTCCCCAGCGAGGGGTCAGTCCAGAGAAGTCGGACATTTCACCCTGCCCGTCCCCCATCGGGCACGCCACTGGGACGTGGGGACCCGAGGAAGGATGTCTTGCATGTAAAAGCTTGTTTCATTTTATCCCAGCTACAAAGCTGATCCAATAAAAGTTGCAGGATCCAGGCCGGGCAGCCTGGACCCGCTGCAGCCCTGCTCCCAGCTGCTCTGCTACAGAGGGCATGGGAAAAAAGGTGGCCAGACCCAGGGGTGGGCACCGCTGCTGGCCCAGGGTGCTGCAGGCGGGCAGCGGTGACTTGGCCATGTCCCCTGGGCGAGCCAGGAGGAGGCAGCCCAGCCTTAGCAATGGATTTTGCAGCCCAGGCCCCCTCCTGAATAGACCCAGAGCCAGCCACTGCCCTATGCCTCAGTTTCCCTGCCACTAACAATGTGCACGGCACCCCTCCACACACAGGACCTGCCAGGGAAGAGGTTGCACAGGGCAACCCACCCACCTTGCGCACCCCTGGCAAGCCCCTAACCAGCCGGGACACGTCTCCCCACAGCCCCAGCATTGTGAGGGAGCCCAAGTGCCTGGTGCAGCAACCCAGCCATAGCAATGCAGCAGGCACAGCCGCAGCAGCCCGGGGGATCACCCCGCAGGAGCCACCCGAGCAGGCTGTCAGAGCCGGGAAAAGGGCAGTCTCGATTAAAAACCCAAGTCCAGCCTGGACCCGATCTCAGCCTGGACCCAATCTGCAAACAGGGCAGGGATCCAGCGGGGTACCCCACTTCCCATGTGTCCTCTGGGGACAGCTCTGCATCCCCCAGGCCAAGGCGTCATGATGTCCAGTAATGGTCACTCCTTGCTCTTCACTGCAGCAATTTGTCGGGGGGTGGGAGAGGAGCCCTGTTGCTCCAGCTCACACTGGAAGATGCTCCATTCCCACTTGCCAGATAGGGACCCAGCTCCAGAAACCTCCTCCTCCTTTTAAGGACCCCACAATCTCAGCCCTACAAAGAAGGGGGACACACGGCCAAAGGCTCCGATGCGCCCGGGAGAACGGCGGGGCAGCCACGTGTCTGCTCCCTGCTCTGTGTCAACTGCCTACTGCCAGCTTAACTGTGCCCTGAGACCTCGCAGAGGCCATAGAAAACAGAATAAGGGCATGCTGAAGGCAGACTTCAAGGCAACAGATGCACCAAGAACTGGGACAACCAACCAACTCCAGTGGAGCTGCAGCCGCAACCAAGCAGCAGCCCCTTTCGAGGTAAAGTGGAAGCAGAGAAGAGAGGGAGGAGGAAGGAAAAGGAGGGGGATGAGAGGGAGCCCAGCCTCTCTCCCCTGTGGAAAAGCCTGCAACTTTTGTGAACATATCTGTGACTCTTAAGCCACCTCAAGACCCATCAGTGAGCAGTGCTAGAGACCATCCCCTAGCCCAAGGATTGTTGGCCTAGGGATGTGAGTCTTACTTTGGGGATAAGAGATCCTAGGTTCAAATCCCACATGAGCCTTTCATAGCTGCCAGGAGCACAAGGTGTCTGGGGACTGTCTGTTAGGGACCTGATGCATCATGCAAGGGTCCTGGGCACCTTTTTCCTCCGTGCTTTTACTGTCAGAGTCTCCAGTCTGGAGTAGACTCCCCCCAGAAAGGGTGCAAGCACCTACTCCGGATACCTTTAAGAAATGCTTGGATGCTTATCTTGCTGGGGTGATCTGACTCCTGCCCCATGAGCAGGGGGGCTGGACCCGATGACCTCGCAAGGTCCCTTCTAGCCCTAATATCTATGAACCTATGCACATGATGAAGATGTTAACTGACAGATTGATGCGAGGCTGGGCAGCACTTTAATAGCCCCAGTCCCTCCCTCAGTCCTGGGGGAGCAAATCAGAGCCGCCAGCAGCAGGGACATCATGCTTTGTGTCATTGGAGCCAGGATCGCAGGCTGGGACCAGACAGAGCCTTGACATGGCGTAGCCCCTGCCTGCCAGGCTCAGGCCCAGGCCCTTGATAAAGTCTCTGGCGGCTTTTGCACCCCATCAGTCCCAGGCAAGGTGGAGGAGCAGCTGCATCATTCCCACAGAAGCACCCAAGGCAGCAGCCACGCACCTCCCCTTGCCGGGAAAGCCCATCCCAGCATTGCGCCCATAGGCCCAGACAGGCTGGAGATCACAGCCCGGGTCCATCCAAACCCAGCATCTCAGCCCATGGGCAGATCTAGCATTTTGATAGCAAGGGGTGCCGATGGCGAAGTGCGGCGTCACATACAACACGACACACATTTTTCCCCCAGTTAAAAATAAACTGGAAGCTTTACCAACACACTAGAGGCCTGGGGCTGGATTATGCAATACGAGATTGATGGGAAAGCAAATATAACTTCATTGGAATGAGTTTAAAACAGTCTGCGGGGCTGTGACGTCGGAGCTGCGTTGTCTGGAGCAGCGAACAGACAGCAGACTGGCAGAACAAAGCTTGATGGTTGGAGCATCAGCCCATTAAGCAGGAGAGGGTTGATAACACCTGTGGAGTGAAGAGTTTAGAAGGGATCGGGTAGATGGCAACGAGCCGTGCAGTGAGCAAGTGACTCCCTCAGCAGGACCTGACTACAAACGCTGCTGCCACAGCCAGGCAGCTGGGTTTAAGCTGTGTGTGGAGCAGGAATCGGATGCACCGGTGCAACCCCCTGGAGCTGGCCCTGTCTCACCCCAGCCAGACCTGCCATTGCTCTTGCCCACCCAGGACAAGGGGCAGCCACACAGCGCTGCAGAGGGGCTGGAAACCCCACTGCTGCCCCCGGGGTACATCCGGTAGGCACTGCTGGGGCTAGAGAGGGACAAGCCTGCCCTCATCACAACCTCACAGCGCCCCAAGTGCCCTGGCCAGCACTAGGGGCAGGGAAGGGCAGTGGGACTGGCTTCCCACTGCCAAGTTAACCTTCCCCTGGCGCAGCCAGCAGCAGGCCTCCCAAAAGTCCCCCCAACCAAGCCTGGACAGGAGGCAGAAGTTGGCTCCTCGTTCCTAGCTCCTTTCTCCAAGTTACTATTTACACACCGAGAGGCTGCTAGCAATGAACTGGATGTGCCAAAATGTGGGATAGTAACTATCCATTTTGGATGAACTAATATAAACCTGGTATGATGTCACGTAGCAAGAACATTGTCCTGAATAAGGAGCTGGGGTTGAGGGGGGAAATTGGGCTCGGGTCACCCCAAACTACACGTCTCTGTGACTAGGGGACTTTCTCGAAGAGGCCTGGACAGGCGCCTGCCTAACCCCTGCTTGGTCTGAGCGCCACCCTGCCCACAGACAGCCTCCCATGCTATATGCTACATGCTCCCATGCTCCATGCCTAGCACTGGATAAGGAGCTGAGTTTGGGCTGAGATTATAGGGCCTGCAGCAA
>JAGPOW010001296.1:136928699-136958217 GCA_030014935.1 Caiman crocodilus
CACCACAGTGCTGGTTTTAGACTCGCCTGCTGCAGGGGAAAAGGGAAAACATAACAATGGCTGGCATCTCTGTCGCTGCTTTATTCACCGTGGGATCTTAGTGCTCTGCAAACCTTGCTATCGTTAGGGCATTTAATGCATGGCAGATCTGCTCCAATTCGAAGTTGTGCTCTCTGCCCTGGAGAACCTGGTCCTGGGTTTCCAGCAAAGCTCAGGGCCGCCGCATTTGCAAGTGCTCTGACATCTGCAATCCTGGCTGGATTTTATAAGAGCCCTCCCTACTCAGCCAGGACACCAGTGGGTGGGTCTCCCAAGGGCACGCAGCGTCTCAGCAGGCACCCCGAGCTCCTCTGAGAGCCTGTCCCCCCCTTGGGTGCTTCCACGGGGCTTGAGCGATTCTGAAAGCCTAAACGTAACAGGGCAAAATGGACATCCAGTCAGGGAAGATCACCCAGGCAATCGCGTGGGTGGAGAACATTATCCTTCACTGTACAGACAGGTGCAACCAGGTTACAATGACTGTAGCAGAGTCGGCAGCTGCGTAGGCAATGACACCCAGGAGCCTTCATCGCTGCTTTGGTGGCTTTCCATGCCAGGTTCCCCTTTTCCAGGCAAGGGCTCCCCTTCCCATGGCATCTAGCACTGTGGGAAGGGTAGGATGGCTGTGACCTCCCTACCGTATAGCAGATCCACTACCGTATGGAGCCGATCTCAGCCCTCCAAGCTGAGACCCTGGGGACTAGAGCAGCCTTTCCCTGCACATCACCAGCCTGGGGACACAATCAGCACTTCCTTGGTGACAGCTGGGCTGTGCACCCCCCTTCACCCACCACCACCATCCTCCTGCACAAGCATTTTCTGCACCTGGGCTCTACCTTGCCTCACTCGCCTTGCTCTGCACTTTGCAATTCTCCACCTGAGGCCAAAGCCCCCTCCCGCACCCCACAACACCCAGCGTCGCTTGGCTCTCTCCATACTGGCATATCATGCCTTTAACAGAGATGGGGTAGCTCTGCAGCGGAGCCAGCCTGGACAGGGGACAGCAACAAATGGGTGCATTCGCTGCCACGACACAGCAGCACCCCTGCCCACGCGCTGCGGGAGCAAGCAAGGCCCCCCACAGCCCTGCCCCTTCCCCTGCCAGCCCCTCAGAGCAGCCTTGCCACAACCCTCCTCCTTCGGCCCGGCCGGCAGGACGGCCCAGCGGACCGAGCATTTGGGTGGCAGCTCCGAAAGCCCCTTGTGCAGATGCCAGCCGTGGCGATGTTTTATAGAGCTGTTTGGCTTGAATCAGGAGAGCAATCAGGGGGCCAGACAGGGAGGCTGAGCTGTGTAATTATGAGGCTGTACCTGGAGGGTGCAGAGCTCATTAGCCAGAACAATAAAATAAACATTTTATATGTGCCATAATTCACGCTGGAGTGTGCCGCCGGGTTGTCACAGCCAAGCACTGCTCAGGGACTGGAGGCACTTGGCCTCAGATTTGGTACTTCCAAACCAGGCTGGATCAGAAGTTCATTACAGTCCTTGCACGGGTGCTGGCCCCATCACAATGCAGCAGCTGCCCCAAAAGATGCTAGAAGCAGAGCAGGACCCATAAGGAGCAGCGCTGAGGGTGACCTCAACTAGGGGATCTGCAAAGGCTTTGATCCGAAGGTGCCCGAGGCTCGCTGGGATCTGCAGCCACAGCTTGGAGCCCAGGTGCTGGTTCGGAGTCTATTTGGGCTAGAAAGGATGCATGCAGCAACAGGCATCGGCTGCCAGGCCGTCAGCAACCTCAGTGTCATAATGGACGGTCACACATATATCGGCCCCGGTGCAATTAGTGATTATGCTGAAGTGAGCACACCAGGATCCAGCCCTGCCCTGGCCCTGAACAGGTCTGCCTCGTTCCTGAGCCCATGAGAGGCAGGGAAGGTGGCATGTCGGCAAAGGGCATGAGACCTCCCTGCCCTGCTGTGCCAGCATTAGGCGAGAGGGCACTGGTTAGGTAATGCCATTGTGAACACGTCCCTTGTACCACTCAGTAAAGATCCCTTGGCATTGCTTGTGAGAGCAGAGAAAATCACCCTGGTTCCCACTGTCCAAACCCCAGCACGGCTCTTTCTCCACTCCCTGGCCGAAGCGATTATGTGGCATGGCTCTGTACTGTGCCCAGCTGCTCTGCTCCACCCCAGATGTGGCTGCCTTTCGGCAGCAGGCAAAGTAGCTCTAGCTGCAGTTCGCAGAAGGTCTTTACAGCATCCAGGTCATTGCCAGGACACACGCGTTGGTTCAGCCAGCAGACGCGGAAACTACTAATCACCTATCCCATAGCAAAACTACGCATCGTATTAGTGATTGGAACCCATTGACTGAAACTCAGATATAGCCCCTCACTTGTGAGTTCGGGGTGGCAGCTCCGGGGAGGAGCGTTTTAATTGTGCTCACAGCTCCCCTGCATCACTCCAAGCTCGTCACTTAAGTCTCGAGAGCCCAGCTCACGGCGGCTTCACTCTGTTCCCCGCCACCCCCGTTCTGGAGCTCAAACATTCATCAATGGCAGGAAGATCCAATAACACTCCAAAGGCAGGATGCGAAATTGGATTATCTGGGCCTTGGCCTTCAAACAGAGGAGAGGTAACTCCCCCCCGAAAGGCCAGCAATCATCTCTCCGCTTCGCAGTAGCCGTCTGCACCCCGCGGAAGCCGGCATGGCGAAGCGCGCGGCGTTTCTGCTTCACCTTGCAGCTGCTTGGCTATAATTGATTATCTTTGTCAGCTTCCTTTTCTTTTTTTCCCCTAAGTGCCGTGAATAGATTCTCGCTGCACGTGCATTTGCGGGTACGGTAGCTGCTCTCCGACAATAGGGCCCGGCTTTTCTAGGCTCTGCGCTTCCAGCGGCTAACAGTGAAATAGATGGGGCCAAATAGGACAAAAAAATATTGCCTTATAAACCTGACGTGTGTGCGCAGCCTCTAATCCATCCATCCATCATCAGGCTGATCAAATCTACTCAAAGTCAGTGGGGACAGAGAGAAAGAAGGAAAGCAGGTAGCAATAATGGTAGCATGGTGACTGCAAAAGCAAAGCTCAAGTGGATTTGTGCGCCACCAAATCCCAGGGGTGGGTGCATGCCCTTGCACTTGGCTTCCCACAGCAGTAACAGCCTCATGACTGGTTTCTATACCACTGGGACCAGTCAGGTACCGGCACTGGTTGCTTTCTTCAAAGCCCTACGGGCTTGGGGCTCAGCTCTTTGAAACCCGCCTTGTGCGCTTCACCTTCCTAGCACGTCCGCTGTGTTTGACAGAAATGTCCTGCAGTCCCTTAGCCCCCGTGATGCACTAGGCAGCCTGCTCCCGGGGCACAGCGCAGCGCAGCATGGGAGATGCAGTCCCACCAAGGAGCCCAGCCCAAAGGAGAAGGAAGCATCCGAACTGTATTTCCCAGGCGGTATTTTGGCACCGTAGGAAGATGCAACTTAATGTTGAAGTGACTTGACCGGAAAGGTTTCAGCGCGTTGCGACAAGGTGGAGCGTTTCATTGCAGTTTTCCTGACCCCAAATTTTCAAACCTGACAACCCTCGTCCCCGAGCTTTCTGATAGAGCAAGATTGGTATTTTCTATCCCAATGGTTTTTCGACAGAAAATCCCTGACCCGCTCCAGTCCTCTGCTGTGGCTTCATTACAGCAGCTGCCGGATCTGAAAGTGCACTGCTATTTATTACCTTTCTATCCGTGGTACTTGCAATCGCCGCCGTATCTAGGGGGCTTTGGGACGCAAGGCAGAGCTCACCCCTTGCCCCAGCCCTTTCTCCTAAACATTGCTGCATGAAAAGGCCCCAGCTGTGCATTCAAGGGCAGAACTGGCCTCATCTTGTGCTTCAAAGGATCTGTCATCTGTGGGGTAAAGGGTGAGAGATGTGTTCCTCTTCCTCCGTGAGAGGAGAGGCCCCTGAATTCATCTCCTGCTGTCCAGATGCCTGGAAAGGATCACATTAAATGTAATGACCCGAGGGATGCACTCCTTCAAAATACCTCCTCAACCAACAGCAATGCTGCTCAGGACTTGGGGACAGGAAGCCGAGACAGAAATTACATCCCCTACGAGCACCGCAGAGAGCTGGGTTTAGCTGGGCAAGGTATAGCAGCCCCCATTGTGTTGCTGCTGCTGCATGCTTGCTAAGGGACCGTCCAAAGCAGAGAGAGAAAGAAATCCTGGCCTGTTCCCAGCCTCTCGCTCTGCGCGAAGGGCTCCTCTGGGTGATGTTTAAGAGACCTTTAATCTGCAGCAGAACGGCGGAGGTGGCACCTGGATCGCCCCATCCATTCCCGTCATTACTGAACGGCGCTTCTCCTTGCTGCACCGAGTGGGGTTTGGCTGGACAACGAAGCATCGTGCTCCAAGGAGCCAGGCTGGGATGGAGCCCAAATGGGGTTTGTTATCCAGATCTGCCTCTTCCATTAAAACTAGATAATGAGCAGGTTTCGAGCTGGCAATAGCTGTCGGGTCACCGAAGGCGCTAGGCTCTCTATTTAGCAGCAATGCAGTGCAGCCTGGACATCGCTCTCACCCACACACTTACTCCACCAGCGAGCTTTAATCCTTTCCTGCAGGGATCGTGCTTAGCAGAGATTAGCGCCCAGTGGTTATGGTCCCTGGAGCAAGGGGTAGGAAGGGTATTCTCCAGTTGATGCTACTCAAGAAATCAGCCCAAATGATGCGAGACGCCCGGCCCAGATGATTCCTCCAAGCTGTTTGGCAAAGGTTTGCGAATAAGGGATGTGTCTGCCGGCATCGGGAGCAGTGAGCCGATGCGTCACGAGATTCGTCCAGCTGAAAACGCGCCGAACATTTCTTCTTCATCTCATGCAATCTCACCGTCTCTGCTCCTCGAACCTTCTCCAGCAACTTGTATCTCCTCTGTCAGCCTCTTCCCCAAACTCCTTTTTGTGCTCCTCTCGTTGTCCCATAAGCGTTTATACTGGGAATACAAGACAGGACTGAAAGGGCAACCCAGGTCCAGACCCTTATGACTGCAGGCCGCCACGTAACAACAAGAACACGCTCTCCAGCCCCTTTCACACACGGCAGCCACAAAGCACCTGCTGACACATAGACCTGATCACGGGAAGAGAGCAGGATGGGCAAGGGCATCCTCCCCTCCTCCTCCTCCTCCTCCTCCCTCATGGCGCGGTGTCACCCTTCGCTGGTTCATTCCAACTCCAAACTCCTTCGGGAGCCTGCCTCCTCCCAAGTCCGCAGCACCGGGAAAGAAAAGGGGCTACTGCTTGCCCTGCGAGGTTTGCAACCTGGCCTTGCCAAGGAGACGCAGGTAACACTCCAGCTCCTTGGGAGCCAGGACATTTTATATCGAGTGAGGATAAACGCTCTTCCTGACTTCTGAGAGTCCTGCCCCGCGATTCTGCACTGGACGATCGCTGGAAGACGGCGCGAGGCCGTCGATGGGCTGTTCCAATGTGCTCATCTGAGCTTCAGTCCAAGGTTTCCCAAATCAAAGGTGATTCAGTTCATGGCAAGGGTGGAGAACCCAGCCCGCGCTCTCATTTCATAGCGTCATGTCGAATCATGGACAAGGACGGTTGAAGGGACCCCAGGAGGTCACATCGAGTCCAACCCCCTGCTCAAAGCAGGACCAGCCCCAACTGCATCATCCCAGCCGGGGCTTTGTCTACCTGGGACTTAGAAACCACCAAGGATGGAGATCCCACCACCTCTCTGGGTAACCCGTTCCCGTGCTTCACCACCCTCCTAGTGAGGAAGTTTTTCCTAATACCCAACCTAAACTTCTCTTGTTGCAACGTGAGCCCGTTGCTCCTTGTCCTGTCATCTGCCCCTACTGAGGGCAGTCCAGCTCCATCCTCTTTGCAACCCCCTGCAGGGAGGTGAAGGCTGCTCTTCAATCCTCTCTCAGTTTTCTCTTCACCAAACTAAATCAGCCCAGTTCCCTCAGGCTCTCCTCACCAGTCATGTCCCCCAGCCCCTCTTGCCCTCCACTGGACTCACTCCAATTTGTCCACATCTCTTCTGCAGTGGGGGCCCACAACTGCACCCAGTACTCCAGATGTGGCCTCCCCAGTGCTGCATAAAGGGGAGGAATCAGTTCCCTTGACCTGCTGGCAACACACCTACTAATGCAGCCCAGGATGCCATTAGTCTTCCTGGAACAAGAGCACACTGCTGGCTCATATTCATCTTATTGTCCACTGCAACCCCCAGGTCCTTGTCTGCAGAGCTGCTGCCCAGCCCGTCACCCCCAGCCTGCACCGGTGCATGGGACTGCTCCATCCAGAGTGCAGGACATTGCACTTGTCCTCGTTGAACCTCATGAGATTGCTTTTGGCCCAATCCCTCCATGGGTCTAGGTCGCTCTGAATCCTATCCCTCCCCTCCTGTGCATCTACTACTCCCCCCAGCTTGGTGTCACGCGCAAACTTGCTAAGGGTGCAATCCATGCAATGCGATGAACACATTGGTGACGAGTGGTTTCAATAGCAACAAAACCGTGTCACTCCTTGTACAGGATCCCTCTCCGGAGGTGTTTGCACTGACCCCTCCATCCGAGAGACACTTGCTGCTTGAATCTGACCTACTCGGTCCTCGTCCTGCTGCTGGCCCGATGCAAATCTCACAGCCCGCCTGCCTCGCGTTTCCCCTCTATGAAAATGCCAATAATATCCCAGTCTCACAAAGTTAGTTTGAGGAAGAACAGATTAATGATGGGGAAATGCTTGAAAGGTGAGCGGCACCAGGTAAGAGAGAGCCTCGACCCTAAAGCTGACCCAAAAATAAAAATGGGGCTGCCGGGATTTTGACACCGCGAGTGGAGAGCAGCTGAGCAACTCTGCAGGGGCAGGGATTTTACTTAGCTTTCGCTTTATTTCGTTCACTCCCATTTGACTCAAAGGCCTAAGGGAAGCCAAAGAGAAAGGAAGTTGTGTTCAACTCGGCACCATTTCTCCCCGAGGCAGGGGCGAGAAAGCACCCGGCACTCCTCCAAAATCTCCGTTCCTCTTTCTAGTAAAGCCAGGTAAGACCGGACTTGCCTTTTCAGCTATCTCTAAAGTCAATGACACGTGGTTAAAAAGCATCAGGCTCTCACCATCGGTCAAAGAGTCAAGCCCCCATTGCCTTTCCTCGGCGGGTCACCATTAGCGGTGGAGAGGCAAACCGGTCTCCAGGAGGGGCTTTTTTGCTCTCCACGGCGGGGGCCGCGTTCGCCCGGGGGAGGCTGCCGGCTCCGCTTGCTGCACGGCGAGCAGGAGCGGCGTCACCGAACGCACGCGGCGCTTCGGGCTGCGTCGAGCCGCGCGCCTTGTCGTTCCGCGTGTACGCCGTCACCGCCGCCGCTTGTACCGCTGAACGCCTGCGATACCTGAGTCAGGGCTGAGCGCAGCGTAAATCCCCTCAGCTCTCAGCAAATCCAATTTTATGGACGTGGCTCGATTTGCGTGACGTGTCGGTGGATTAATTCGGGGAGATCAGTGCCTCCTCCGTGCTGCAATTCAAGCTGTTTTCCAAAGGGGCCGGGGTGGGGGGAGGCAGGCAGAGCCACATGGATATTGTCACATAATGGAGCCAGGCAACAAGTGCCATGAGAGGATGCCTAAGCCAGCAGAGAAGAGATTTTGCTTGGGCAAAGGTCAGCGCGGCTATTACAGAGGAGCATCAGTTTGGTCAAAGGTTTGAAGCAGGCAGGCCAGATGGGTTCATTTTGATTTCACAGCTGTTGGTAGGTCAAAAGGCTACCAGCGAAGCCAGGGGCGGTGTGCGGGCTGCCAATTTCCCATTTGTTCTGGGACAGCTTTGCGTGGATCAGTCGGCAATTACAAATCGCGCCGTCCTGACGAGCCAAGAGCCAGCGGCAGTGTTTGTCCCGGGGACGCGACCCTTTCTGCCCCTGCTGATCCCTCCTGCCCTCTGCGTCCCGATCACCTTGTAAAGCCACCCACCTGCTGCGGCTTTGCATCATCCGCGCCGCGCTGCAGCCGTCCACCCCGGTCCTGCACTGCCGGGACCGCGATCCCCTGAAATGAAGACCACGAGGGGGGTTGTGATCATCAAGTGATGGGCATTCAAAGGGGTCTGTCTGCGTACGGGGGTAAAACCAGAAAGCCGCCCACTTTTGAGGCTAATTACTCCAATATTGCACGGTGCCATCATAACGAACCACACGGCCCGCGGGCTCGCAGGTATCTCTCGCGGCGGTGGAATTTCCAGTAGCAACAAGGTGCTCCGTGCTGGACCAAAGTCAGTATTTCTCTACCCTCCTCTACGTCAAAGCACCCTACAACTCCTAAGGGCTTGGACAGATGACACGTTAGACCTGGAGGGACTTAACAGCAGTTTTGCACGCTGATGTGAATGACACTGGGATCTGCAATGGCTTTTTATTCTGCTATAAAGCCCAGTTACACAACTGGAGATGCTGCAGCCGCCCAGGTCGAAACAAAGCAAGCCTTGTAAACAGCATCCTAGAACGGGGAATAACAGCCCCATCAGACCTCTTTTGCTAGTGGGGGAACTGAGACACAAACGGCTTTGATTTGTCCCAGGTCCTGCAACAACGGTTCGGCAACACATGCAAACTTAGACCTCATCACTTGCCCCTATCCTTTACATCTGCTCTTCCTCCCAGGGAGCAGGGAGGGATAACTCAGTCTCCAGCCCAGAGAGCAAACAGGCCGCCTGTCGTGCTGCACTGAGCACGATGGAGGTTTCCAACACCACTAATAAACACGACTATTAATAACGAGCAATGGTTGGGATGCCGGGACCCACCAGAGACCACGCTAGTACTGCGAGAGGGAGGGCTGCATAGACACCAGGGGATTGACTCAAGGATCCCTGTGAGACTGTCACTGGTGTTACCCTTGGTCTCCATGGCGAGCTGCACATTTGTGTGGCCCAAACTCCTGATTTTAGGGAATCTGGTCTGAATTTGATTGTCCTGGGCTGACGGGTCGACTGCGGGGATTTTTGTCAATGAGGTAAATGGCAGCAGGGGAGTTATTTTCGTGCGTCTTTTCACAGCTCAAGTGGCAAAGTAAGTGCGAGGTGAAATCATGTCATGCCCTGAATGCTCCCGGGCTTCCTGCCAGGCACAAGCCAAAAATCAGACCTGGGGAAAGCAGATGTGATGACTGCCTTTGGCCCTGTCTCACCAGCACGCTAGTCTCTTCAGGTCTAAGCGCCGTAGTTTGGAAGAGCAGGATGCTCTGCGAGGCAGGGCAGGGTCGAGGCTCCATGCAAAGGTCTCGGCAGGCGCCCCGAGCTTGCAACAGGGAATACTGCATGGTAGGGCTCCAGTGCGCTGGCGGCAGCGGTAAGGCTGGGTCCAAACTGGACCTAGAGGGGCAATGGGTTTCAGAAATCAGGGTCATTTCCAGAATCATAGAGGGGCTGACAGGGCCACGGGGGATGCAGCAGGCATAGATGCTGGCAGAGCGAGCCTTCCTGCACCCAGATAGTTATTTGTCCATGAGTACAATGCGCACCCCAAGGGAAGAAGGGGTACTTCCCATAGTCTGGTCCCCCTTCCCATGCAAAGCAGGGCCTTCCTTAATTTCCAGACTCTCTCTCCCCCACCTTATGACCGTTCTTATGGCCACTTTGCCCAGCACTGCCGGCAGCAGACGCAAAGAGGAGAAGTTACACCCTGCCTGAACCCGTGTTTGCAAGTCGTAGCCCTGGAGGGATCTGCTCTTCCGCTTCTGACCCTCCGCGTTCGCCGACAAACTTCATGCACCGCGTGTTGCTACGTAGCGCTGTGACTTATTGCAATAGGAATATCAGGCAGTCCAGGCCAGGTGCACAACAGCTTAGTTGTTCTCTCTCATGAGTTATGGGATTTACCTAGAAAACACTGGCAGCCAGACCGATACCCCACGGGGCTGGAGTCGGCTCCCGTTGGGACTCCAGTAGAAGCAGGATCAGGACTGGTAAGGAAGGGTACGGAGCAAAGCTGCTTCACCTGTAGATCTCAAAGCCCCTGCCAGACGTGGGCAAAGAGCACAAGCCCCATTCAGATGGGGAGAGTGACGCAAACACACACGGATAAAGTGATTTGCTTGCGGTCACCCTGTGACTCAGGGGTAGAGTAAAGACTAGAGGATGGGGGTGAAATGTTGACCCCGTTGAAGTCCCATGGACTGTTATGCGAAGAGCCTGAACTTCGCTGGAGGCTCCTCAACACTCGTTTCGCAGGTGGCCCTAACATAAAAATGAAATAGTTCCTAATCTAACTTCTTAAATACTAATGAAGAGTCTTGCACTATACCCCGGTGGAAGCACCGGAGGTTTGATGAAGCAGGGAGGCATCCTGTGGATTGGAGGAAAGTGCAATTGAAAGGGGATGAGATTAAGCTCAGTGCTTATAGAGGCCTCCGAATTGGGAATGAGAGAAAGAGCTAGAGGCAAAGAGTGATTGGGGGCCGGGGGGGGAGGACGGCGTGCAAAAGAAAGCATCGAGTGAGAGAGTAGGACCGAGTTGGCACAAAAAAGTGTAGTGCCTTAAGCCAAGTATCATGTGAAGTATAAACTATATTAAAAATATTAGAGAATTGGATGATTTCTACAATGCTTAAAGCATAGGGGAAGGGGAGGAGAGAGCATGCATGGAGCGGTAAGGTAAGGAGTCAAGACCGCAGATGTCAAGACGGGAAGAGTTAAAGCTCCCTGGGCAGCCGTAACGCTGACCCCTTCTACCGAGTCGTGATGCTAGGACGTGGGGTCTTCCATTACGCGAGCGTGTAACCCTGGGCTTCGGGAGCCTTAACTCTGCGTTTCCTGGCTCTCCTGGGCTTAAATCGCAACCTTCATGTTCCATTAAAAGGGGGTGTTTTTTCCTTCCCAACGAATTAACTCGGAGGGTTTTAAAGAGTGGAAAAGGAAATCAAGACCGTAGACGTAGGTGGAAGCCTTCCGCTAAGGCCACGTTACAATACTACCGCAGCTTACGGGCCCTGAAAGGCGATGGAAATGTAATGGAAAAGCACTTTAGGTTACTAAGTGGCAGGTGAATACAAATGAGAACTGGACCCAACGTGTTTGGAAAGGGAGAAAATAAGCTCATCAAAGGCTCTTTCACAGCTCTGTTCCAGAAACAGCAGAGATGCGTTTTGCCATGTACGAAACACAGTAGCTTTGTGCCTTTATTGGAGGTTTCTTATCTTCCACGAGCCTTTCTCCCTTTGTTCTCTTCCCCGGTAATCTCCCCTCAACTCACCCATCCCTCAGCTTTCACTACATGCCTGCAGCTTTGCCTTCTCTATCTCACTAATGGCAATAAGGCTTCTCCATTGATCCAAATACAAGTTGAGTCAAGATCTTAGACAAGCTCTTCGGTGCAGGACACGCGTTTCAGCGTGTTTGTAAAATGCTGCCAAAAATATATATGTATTACCATAATTTATTAGGTAGTGCCTAGGAACTCCAGCCAGGCTAGGGCTCCATCCTGTTAGGTGCTGCACATACACCTAATAGATAACAGTCCCTGCCTTAAACAGCCAAGTCTCCTCTGCTGTGTAATCTCTGCAGTGAGCAGGTGTGATTGCAGCTGTGCAGGGTTTGATGTGGGCTGTGCTTGCCTACCAAGAAGCTAGATGTGTGTTTTGCATCCTTCACTGCCATTGACACGTGGGTTAGCTACCCTAGCACTCAATCAGGTGAGTCTACAGGTGCTTCAATAGTCCCTTCTAACTGCATGCAAGCACACCCTGAAAGATCTGGCATAACAGCTGGGCGGCATGAGTCATCGGTGGAAAGCGAGGGCAGCACGCTAAAAACAATGGGGTGAGGAAATAAGAAATAGCTGTGGGCATGGTTTGCATGTGCAATAAGCCACTCAGGAGCAGTAATTACAGCCTGACAGCTCATGGTTCTTCTTGTTAATAATGAAAACCTTCCGTTCTGGTCAAAATCCCTTTTCTACTTGCAGATTTGGGGCCTGATCTAAATCTTTGCTGAACCCTGACTCTGGCCTTTTGGGCACACGATTGCCTAAGAACACAGGGGCTAAGTCCAGACAGTCAAAAAACCCAAGGCTAAATCGATTTAGGCTAAGGTGCAGAGATTAAACTCAGAAACAAATATACACACATTCACTTTTGATTCAGGAAATGCAGCCACATGCCTGCAGTGGCTCAGGCCAGAAGCCAGGGGGTGCAAGTGCATGCCTCTCTGACACATAGCTGGCATAGGCTGTGTGTTCACTACTTCTTCCTGCTGCTCCCGTGGTCTCTGAGATCACAGCAGCAGGACTCTGCAGGGTTGCTCATCACTTCCTCTTCCTGATTCCAGGTGCCTCTGGGACTTGTAGTCCACAGTCACAGCCAGCAGTAACTTTCAGCAAGTTTATCAGAGCAGGGCAGGGCAGCTCTGTACTTGGAGAAGGGAGGGGAATCTGCGAGGGGCAGCAGGGGAGGTTATGCTTAGGGGCAACCAACAGGGGTTCATTAGAGGCAGGTCTTGTCAGACCAACCTAATGGCCTTCTACGACCAGGTCACAAGATCCTTGGACACGGGAGTCATGGTGGACGTAGTGTTTCTGGACTTTAGGAAGGCCTTCGACCCTGTCTCTCACCCCATTCTCGTTAAAAAATTAGGAGATTGTGGTGTCAACGCCTACACAGTCAGCTGAGTCACCAATTGGCTGGAGAGCCGCACCTGGAGTGGTGGTGGACGGGTCATTTTTGACCTGGAGGGATGTGGGCAGTGGGGTCCCGCACTGTTCAACATCTTCATCAGCGACTTGGACGAGGGGGTAAAAAGCACCTTGTTCAAATTCGCAGACGACACTAAGATATGGGGGGAAGTGGGCACGCTAGGAGGGAGGAATAGGCGGCAATCAGACCTGGACAGGTTACAGGGGCGGGCAGACGAGAACAGGATGGGATTCAACACTGACAAGTGCAAGGTGCTGCACCGGGGAAGGAAGACCCAGCAGCACACCTACAGGCTGGGGAACTCCCTTCTCATCAGTGCAGAGGCAGAAAAGGATCTTGGAGTCACGACAGATTCCAAGATGAACATGGGCCGACAGTGTGGAGACACGGTCAGGAAGGCCAACCGCACCTTGTCATGCATCCACAGATGCATCACGAGCAGGGCCAAGGAGGTGATCCTCCCCCTCTGTGCAACACTGGTCAGGCCCTAGTTGGAGCACTGCGTCCAGGTCTGGGCGCCGCACTTCAGGTTAGGATGTGGACAGCACGGAGAGGGGCCAGAGGAGGCCACCCGCATGATCCGGGGACAACAGGGCAGGCCCTACAAGGAGAGGCTACAGGGCCTGAACCTGTTCAGCCTCCATCAGAGAAGGCTGAGGGGGGATCTGGTGGCCATCTATAAACTGGCCAAGGGAGACCAGCAGGCACTGGGGGAGTCCCTGTTCCCCCGAGCACTACTGGGAGGAATGAGGAATAATGGCTGTAAGTTGACGGAGAGCAGGTTAAGGCTGGATATCAGGACGACTTCACAGCCAGGGCGGCTAGGATCTGGAACCAACTTCCAAGGGAAGTGGTGCTGGCTCCTACCCCGGGGTCTTCAGAAGGAGGCTGGATGAACACCGTGCTGAGGTCATCTGACCCAGCGCTCTTTCCTGCCCATGGCAGGGGGTCAGACTTGATAATCTGCTCCGGTCCCTTCTGACTCTACCTACTATGAAACTATGAGTTTAATTGGAGAAAGTGGGGTTTAACCCCCCAGCTGGGGTTTGTCTGGGGGGGGAGAGGAGCAATCCCTGCCTCTTCCCGCCTCCCCCCCACTTCTCTGCTGGAGCAGACAGCACAGCCCAGCACAGGCGTGGAAAGCACGCTGGGAGACTCTGATTTAACTTGAACCAGGAAGGGGTCTGGGACAGAAGTTTCATAAACCAGTTTGGCCCACATCAGTTAAGTCTGATACTGCATTCATTCGATCAGGTTTATCTTAAACCAGTTTGAAACTGGTTTATGTGCACTGAACATCTGTTCTGTTACAGGTGTAAACCAGTTTCTGATTACTTATACCAGCTTATGTGCAACTTCTGTCCCTAGCCAGGGGATTGGAAATGATGGTCTGGGAGGTCCCCCCCAGTCTGCGTTCCCATTGTACTGAAGTCCTTGGAAAGGCACCCACCCTGCAGGCTGGAAATCCCTGTTGCATTCAGGCAACTGGTGCAGCAGCAGGAGAAGCAGAAAAGCAGATAGAGTTAATTTTCTGGTGTAACGTGCAGGGCCTGAAAAACAAATAAAGCAATGAAATAAATGGGGACAAATGCACAGTGTGTACAAGGTGTTTGCAAAAGTGGCGCCCATCGGCCAATGTTCTTTTCCTCATTATTCCTCATTTGCAGATCAAAATCGGTCCGCGTCTCCAGGGATGTTTTCAGATGTAAATAGATGAGTAGGCATGTTCAGATCATTTTTGCCATCCCTAGTATTTATGCTTCATAGCGTTTCATGGGCACACTTCAATCAGGTTGCATCAAAACTCTTAGCCCGATCAGGAGTGTTGTGACTGAAATGAAGATTAAACATTGTTCGGGGATGATTCACAGGCACCTGAAACCAGCTCTGGAAGGAAATTCAGCCATTTGTCTGGCCTTTTTAAAACCTGTGGGGTGGGAAATGCAGCACGGTTTTATATTTCTAGCCCGAAACCTGCTCGCTGATGAGGACAATTCCTCATATCCTCTTTGCATCCCTCCATGAAGCCGGGTTCGCAGCCCCTCCACCGTAGAGCCCGATTCTGATTTCAGTGACATCTGCCTAAATCCAGATTAGTAATGGAGTCGATTCCTGGTTTAACTGGGCACTTAATCAGACCAGCTGGCTTCCCCTGAATAGATTTACTGCCCTTGTCATACCCTGCTCTTTGTCAGCCGGACGGTTCCCTCAAAAGCTGAACTAAAATCCCAGGCCCAAGAACTCCCAACTTGTATATCTTTCCCTATACATTTTTTAAAACCTTTATAGTCTAGCTTTAGACTTTTCCCTTCTTGAAAACCCTCCAGGATGACCCAACAAAACCCAGGCGGTAGCACCCGGAAACACAAGACCGGCTTAATGCCCCCAGGCACTTGTATAATGGTAATGGTATATCCTGGGACTGGAGAATGGCGCATCAAGGTTTTCCCCCACTCTCTTGGGTTCAGAAACTTAGTTTTAAATGAAAGCCGAGAATCTCAAAGAACAACCCGGCACCTGAAGATTAGGCAAACCACAAAATATCATAAGGGTTAGTAATATCGACCTCACGCCAGGGTGCTAAGGGAAGTGTCATCAGAGGGAAGAACCAACCTGCTTCTATACATCCTTTCTTTCCTACCCCAAACACATAGCCATTAGCCTCTCTCCCACTGGGCATTTTACAGCAAAACCCAGCAATTACATTGATCAGTCCTGCATGAATTATGTTTTTCCCCTCTAGCCCTTCAGGGAAGTTTTATGCAAGCAGGTCGAAGTGTCTCTTTGGTGCTTATGAATCTTTCCTTCCTTAGTGGGAAAGGGGATAATAAATGAGGCAAAAAGAATTAATTTCTGGTGGTATCTAGGTTTAAGCTGACGTCTTAGTGCAAGTGCAGAAGCCGTTTTGTTTGCTCTTGGGGCTCGTGATGGGCCATGGTTGAGGGTGTAGGGAAGAACAAGCCTTGCCCAAGGGAAGGGGCTATTTGGGAAGCTAAACCACCAGAGAGAGAGAGAGAGAGTGAGTGTGTCTGTCTTGGTGTAATGCTGCATTGAGCCAAGATGGTCAGAGACGGAGCTCCTTGGCTTCTGCAAGAGATGGGTCCACGTTACCCCCATTTTACAGACAGGGCAACTGAGAGACAGGCAGTAACTTTTGTCCAAATCGCTTTTGCAAAAGTTTGAGCCAGCATTAACTTCACTATCGCAATGCTTTGCTATTCCTTCCTGTCCTCTAGTGTGGCTATCTGTCATTTTCCATCCCTGGGTTGGACAGAACGAGCCCTGCCTCTTGCATCCATCCGAGGCTTGAATTTGGCTTCATACTGGTGCAAAGCAGGAGAAACTCCCATTTCAGAGGTACCCAAGGATAAAACCGCTGCAAATGAAAGACGAGCCAGGCCTGTAGTTTGTGAAGAGCTTGCAGGAGCCTCTAAGACGGTGTTGCCAGCCAGTCTCAGCCTAGTGCAGTGGTCCCCAACCCCAGACAACGTGTGGCCCGTGACTCTGCTCAGGGCCACGAGAACTGAAACAACTCAAACCGCAGGTGCCAGGAGCTAGGCTAGTCTCCGCAGAGCGCAACTTGCTTTCTGTTGAAACCCAGGGGCCAGGGAAGGTTGGCACCGCTGGTCTAGAGACTTTTTCAAGATTACCTCCGAACCCCTTATTAAAAGACTGCTTTCAGCCCTTCCAGGGGAAAACCTGGAAAACACAAATCCTACAGGATTTGTCGGAAGGCAAATAGCGAAGAACCGAATCACACCTATTTTTTGAAGTCTTGGTGGCAGCGATGCTGGAGGTGACCGGATGCCTCTTGCCACCGACTTGCATTCGCAAACGTTTCCTTTGAGTTGCATGGTACACTCTAAAACCTGTCGTCCCAGCATTGCCCACCCATTTTGCTCGCAGCGTTATGCAGCTTGCTATTCAATCCCGCTGTAGAAAGCCTCGCTCTGGCCTCTTTCGTCGGTGAAAGGGACATTAAAAGCGGGTTCCCTTCTACAACATCAGATTCACCTCCACTTTATCACTCACAGCCGTCGTGCTGGCTGCTGCAGAGCCTGGGGATGGGGCAGTTTTTCTCCTTTCCAATGGCTTTCAATTCTGGGGTCACGTCTCCCTTGGGAAGGTGGCTGAGAGGATGCTTCCTGCGCTGCGGAGACTCCTCGGCTTCCTCTCCGCTCTGATGAGACGTCTGCGTCCAGCATTTCCTTCCCGTCTAACGGCAGGGCAGTGGATGCCCTGAAAAGCACATCTCAATTCAACGGAGTGCATTAGTTTTCTCTAATACAGCATTTGTTATCCTGCTCTTTTCAACGCTGGTGCCAGTAAAACGAATGGTCTCCCACCACTATAACTCCTTCATGGTAGATTAAGAAAAAAAAAGCAGCAGCAGCTTTGTTGATTTGCGGTTTCGGAGAATGGACAATACGCGAGTCTCCGACTGATATTAAAGATGACAGATTGACGCCTGACAAGCTGAGGATGTGCAGCGAGGATGAAAAATGAGCCCCCAACTTCTACTGGAGTTGGAAGGTGTCTCGACGTGGGAGAGGAAGAGGTAAAATCTGTGTCCAAAGGACCAACGTGGGCACTCCACAAATGCTCTAAATGTCCATCCTGCCGTCGGCAGAGTGCTTTCTATTTCCATATGGAAATAAGGGAAGGAAAGCAGTTGTGGCTTTTTGCTCCATTATACCGTCTTGTCTCCTTTAATGGTTTGATGAAAGAAAGGTGACGGGAAGATAGATAGAGATAATACTTTAGGCTTCTTACTGGAGAACCATTACCATTAACGGCATTAATTAGCCTGTACTACACTGTGTGGAAGCATCACATACGCCGTCGCAAGGGGAAGCAACTGCACGGTTCTCAGTAACGTGATAGCCTTGCATTAGCACGCAATGATCCTTCGGTAAGCGCGCCCTGCAAGGCTGGGTTTCGGGGGCAATTCCCCTGGCCACTTTGCAGACAGCATTGGAAACAACGGTTATATCATTAAAGACCCCGCATCATTACAGGGGAGGGAAAGACTCAAGAACCAAGATCTTGGTACTGCACCGTAGCAGTGGTTTTCAACCTGCTTTTTTCCTTTGTGGACTCCTTTGGAAATTTCAAATGGAGGCGTGGACCCCTTTGAATCGTAAGTGTGGGTATTCACGTACTGTCCATTGACCGTAGTCATCTTTTGCAGACCCCTTAGACAGTAGTCTGCAGACCCCCAGGGGCCACCAGTGGAAGATCACTGCACTACTGCACTTTTGCCCATTAAGTTACTGCCCCAGCTGGCTGGATAATGAACCTGTTTGCTTTGGAGGATCATCAGTACCAGATGGGTAGAGTCTGCCCTCAACCCTTATTCCCGTCAAGTCTGAGAAACCCCCAGTCCTTAATGTACTTATCATCACAGTGTATCTTAGGGCAGAGGACTACAATTATTACATTTTTTGACCCGAGCAGCTATCCAAACATTGGGAGTCTTGAAGGCTGTTACAGTTAAGAGGAAGAAATGACGGGGGCATCAGGTAATTCCTTAATGCAGTCTTGTGTGCGGGCAAGGAATGACAAAGTCCTGTTTTCCTGAATCTACGTTCAGAAAGTTCAAACCAGCAGAGAAGCAATTAATCAGGAACCAGTCCCTTGTTCAAAGCACCACAACCCTCTTAGGCTGCACCTGTCAAACGCTGCCCTTCCCTCTCGCACACGCCTTTTGCCAGCATTGCATTCACAAGCACCATGCCTCACTTTCTGTCTCTCCCCGGGCACACCCACAGTGCAGCCAAAAGTGCGGCGGTGTCACACGTAACGACCCTTGAGCTGGCTTTACTTTAGCTGGCTGGGCTACCAGCAGATCGTGGCAACCTGGGCTTCAATGCGGTGTCTGCTACGGTGTCTAGCCCATGCCGAAATGCAAGCCTCTGCGATTTCATTGCTATTTGCTCCAGAGGGAACTAGCCTGAAGTTTGCACGCTGTCAATCGCAGCTTAGCTTCTGTGTCCATAACACACAAGCCACGAATACAAGACACGCTTTTGGTAGCAGGGTCAGCAGAAAGGTCAGATGGAGGAATTCGGCCCCCGTGTCGCCAATCCAGTCTTCCTATCAGCCTATTTAAAACAGGAATAGCCTCCCCCCCAACCCGCCCCCGCAACACATCCACCAAATGTGCGCACCGAATAACAAAAGTTGATCTTTGGGAAGAAAGTCGCCCTTTCGGTGACAAATCCCCAAACCGTTCGACCGGCTCAAAACTGCAACAGCAATTTCCGCAAAGCAAATGTCCCGTTCCTTCTGCTGCTGGGGCTGCTCGTGCCATTTTGCCCTAAGTCACTTCCTCGGGATTTCGCGCTCTACATCAGGAGCGTTCGCAGCAGGTTGCACCTCCTGCCTACCCGAACAATTGCCAAACAGCTGGGCATCGCGGCAAATCCGTGGCCACAGACACAGACCCTGCGATCAGCGGCTAAACAGGACACCCATTGCTTGCTGATGAGAGAAGTCTGGTTTCACTCCTGAACTAGAAAATAACCCCCAGGAGCGCTCGGGAGCAAGCACTGTCCTCTTTGAAGAAGGTCCGCCCGGCAGCGGGCACGGGGGTGCATACGCTTTAGACAGCCCTCGACAGCACCGTCGGCCCAAGCGCGGTAGGTTCATCTTGTCCTCATAAGGAGCCATGGGCAACGGGGAGGTAGGAAAAGCAGCTGGAAGCCCCGAATCATGCGAGGCACCGGCCCCCTCCCTTAGCTCAATGGGTCGCAACTGGGTTGGGAGGCCCGCCGGAGAAATGCTTTCAGCTCATGGGCAACACATCACGGCCGAGCTAGCGTTCGCTTCGAACGGGCTGCACCGTGAGGTGCCACGCACCCCTAAGGCCACTGCCCGACGGACTTACTTTGGGGGTTGGGCTCTACCAGGAGAGGAGGGGAGAAAACTTCCTTTGAGGACGAAAAATAATATCAAGCCGACAGCGGAGAGACTGACAGCCGGAGCCTGCTGGATCTATTGCTATTGACCGCCAGCTTGTTTAAGGGGGAAGTTATTGGCTACGGTATTATCTCAGCTAAGAGGGGGAAAGAAACATCAATACTGGAATTTTAAAGCAATAAAAAAAACCCCCAACAAACCGAACTCTGAAAACCAGAGAAGACAGAAAGCCGGTGAAATCACGGTGCTGCTGTGATGACAGACGGACAGACGGAGCGAGGTTCCTGTAATGCCTCTCAGGTGTGCTGGGAAAGAGCATTTACGTCTCCCAGCGAAAAAAGCACGATGTGAATTTGCTGCTTGTTGGTTCATTATCTTGGCCGGCTCTATTGCTGGGCAGAACTGGAGTCGCACGTCTTTCAAGTAAACGCTCAGGGGGAGAGCCCGTGGCAAGGAGCCTTGTTCTGTGGTTTACAAATGACACCAGGACGCGCTGGCTTGGAAGACAAAGGCTAAGGGTGGATTTTGGCTAAGGATGGGTTTAACTCCTCACTATCACTTGCCAGGCCAGTCCAAGGCTGCCCAGGAGAAGGAGACTGGTTTGTCTGGGCCGTAGTGAATTCAGTGCAGCGTCCCGGCAGGGTTAGGTGCCGATCTACCTCCATGCCAATGGTGCAAACTTGTCCGTGCCGGTCTCTCTCTCCGAGCAGGGGCAGGTGGGCAAGGAGGAGTGCTGTAAATAACGGGAACCGCTTGTCTCTGCATAGTGCTGGGGCTCGTGCCCCCGGGAGAAGTGTGCTCCATTTTATTTATGATCTCTAATGGCACTCTCCCAAATGGGGACTGCTTGCCTGATGAGCCTGCAGCGGTCCTGGCTCCCAGAGTGATTTCCGTCTTTCCCTTTCTCAAGACAAGGGTGAAGAGTCTGTGCTGGAGGCCAATGGTGCAACAACTATTACGTGCGTGTTTGTACTATGCGTGCCTTGTTCTGGTGCCGCTGCCTCTTCCCTGGCCTGGGCTTTGTGAGGTACCCCCACCCCGCGAGGAAGCTTTGACGCCGGGGTGAAGTGTGATTACTCTGGATGCTGTGCCAGAAGAGATTTCCCTTGCTGGGGCTGACTCAGCCAAGGGACTCCCAGAGACTCCCTGTCCTCAAGGCTGGTGGCTCTGAGCCATGGACCATATCTCTTCCCTTCGTGTATGCGGGCCCCGTGCTGGTAGCAGCTAACAACGAGCGGCATATTAAGCTTGCTACTCATCGAAGGGCGGCTTCACCCCCGCAGTCATCGGCCGTCCCAACCATGCACCATGAAGGCAGGCCTTGCGGCTGGGGCACTAACCTGTGCCGCCCAAGACCGGCGTTCAAGTCGCAGCTCTGCCAGAAGATGCTTGCATGACTCAGAGTCGCTTGCTCTCAGCATTGAGGCGAGTGGTTTCCTACGTCATGGAGGAGGCCTTGAGGTCAAATCCATGGAGAAGCTTATAGATACCACTGGGAATATGGCCCCCAAAATCCCCGGCTGTGCACCAGAGCTCCTCACCGCGGCCGGGCGGTATTGCAGGCAGGGACGCAACGGGAGCGCCGCAGCTGCATGGCGCAGGGAAGGGACTGAGCCTTCCTAGCACAACACCTGTCCCTGATTCCCCATGAGTACAGGGGCTACTTCCCCTAGCTCTGCCAGGGGGGCAGAAAGCAGAGCCAGGAGCTGACTGGGGGCAGAGAGCAGCAGCATCTTCTCCCAACGTGTCTGGAAACAAGGTCCCGGGGACAGATCCACCCGATGGTCCCCTCAGCAGCAGACTGCAACCTGCAGCAGACCATGCCCTTTTAGCAATCTCTCTTCTTCCAAAACGAAGCAGCATCTCACATCCACTCCTCAGAGGAGACAGCCGCCACCCTGGCCCCAAGCTCACCTCCCGCAGCCCCTCTTAGGCTTATAAAAATTCACCGTGATAGCATGGGGCAAACTCCCAGGGCTGAGATCCCCTCCTTGCAGCCTCCTGGGGCGCTCGTACACGTGATGATATTGCCACGCACATGTGACAAAAAATCTCCCTTTGTGTGGTTTAATGGCATCACACTTTACACGTACATGAGTTTTGGGGGGGGCGTTAATTAGTTCTCATCGTTACAAACTAAACGGCGTCCTGACGTCGCTTAGTGTGACACGCTGCAAATGGCACCGATGTGGCTCAGTGCTGGATGGGGCCTGGCATGGGCCGCTGCGGAGATGGACAGCTGCTGGCCTGTCTGCAGCCGCCCACATAAGAGCTGGGTTTTGGTCTCGCTCGCGCTCTGGTTTCTGTGGGGAGGGAGGTGTTTCTCCTGACTCGCACAGAATCCAGACCACAGGGAGTGTGCGCGCGTGCACTTGAGTGTTTATGCACACATGCCCTTTTTGTCTGACTGGCTCTTAAATCATGTCAAAAAGTACCCTGATGACAGAAGGCAGCTGTAATGATCTCCCTCGCTCCCCTGCAGGCCTGGCTGAGATTATTTTCCTGCAGCCTTCAAGAGCTTGTCAGCTTCTGAATCAGGAAATCCCCCACCCCCACCCCCTTCGCTCTCCTCCCCCCTCAACCTTCCTCTTTCCTCAGCCCTCAACTTTTCCTTCCCCAAATTGGGAGAGAAAACGTGAGGCAAAGCTCCTTTGCTGAGCACAGCAGGAGAGCAACGGCGTACAGTGATTATGCGCAGCCCTCCTGATGCACGGAGACCCAGCCGTTGTGAGTCACCACGGCTAGGCTGGAAATGCCAGCTAAGTTCCCTGCGAGTTCGACAGCGTTTTGCAGGGAACAGCTGGCGAACAGCAAACCAGTACAAACTGGTGGAGTGGTGTTGAACGCAGCCAGGCCAGAATGGTACGGCATCTCTTTGAGCTCCTGCCCGAGGGCACGGGGCCTGGGCCAGGATTGCACGCTGTCCCAGATACTCAGCAGAGCCACATCCAGGTGTATATCTGCGGCCCTATCATCAGAGCATCTAAGCACCCCGCAGTCATCCGTCCATTTATTCTCACTATCATCCCATGGACAACAGAGCACTGCGAGACCCGAGGAGGTAGGCAGACTTGCTCAAGTTCATCAAAGAGAGCCAAGCCATGAGTTCGGGTCCCGCAAGTCACCGTCCATTGCTGTAACCAAAGCCCATCTGCCCCTCGAATGCAGCATGAAATGCTGACGAGCCCGGGATTGTGTAGCAATGGATTGGCAAAGTGGTGGGGAAGAGCAGGGGGAGGGGGAAGGTTTTTAATAAAGGCTCCACCAAGAACAGAGCCTGCTCAATGAATGGATGTGAGTGGGAGTCAGTTAAAGGCAGGTTTACGGTAATTGTAGCGCACATTTGCATCTATCTTTCTTTAAAACATTTGAGTTTTCTTTATGATCTGCACAGGCAATTAATTCCTGCTGGAAAAAAAAAAAGGGGGCAAGCTGGCACGGAGGGGCTGGAGAACAGACACGAACAGAGGCCAAATAAGGCCTTTAGCAATGAGTGGCCACACTGTGCCCACGCATGTGTAGTAGGGATCCCCCTGGCCTCCAGAATCAGCCTCCCTTCCCCCAAAACAAGGAGAGGCTGCCACGGAGCATCTGGCCTTGCTTGCCGAAAGAAAGGCTGAGCTAGGCATGTCTCATAGGCTGGCGATGGTCATAATGGCTGGCCGATGGGGTTATGGCACCTGCTGATGAGCCCAGTACAGAGCTGGGATTTGAACCTAGCCCCCCATATTCAAATCGCATTCAAAAATGCCATGAGAGAAGCATGGGCTGACGAAGGGGGTTGAGCCTGGGACCCCCAGCACCGAAGCCCTATCGGACATAGGTGCCTGGTCCCCAGAATGGATCCCAGAATCTGTGCTGGGTGCCCACGTGCTGCATGGCACACCTGCGCCCCGGGGCTCACTGCATCTCCACCATCCATATCACACCTGTCCAAAGCCCATATGCTGGATGCGTGTGAATGCACATACCATTTCCAGATGGGTTGCCTGGTCCAGAAAGGGCTCCAACACCTCTGTACTTGCAGCAAGACACCTTAACCACTTCACTGCCCCCTTCTAGCACTGCAACTGCGTACAAGTGCATGGACTTGGCCCTCCTTCTTGAGCCCTACCAAAGTCACTGGCTCAGCTCCTACGCACGTACAGCTCGCCTTCATATTTTGGTGCTGAACTGGGAGCCCTGGGAGCTTGAAACAGGCCGGGCCCTACAGGATTGGCAATGCAATGCTTCCATCCCCTGTACTGTCCAAGTGCCTCAACCTTGCCCAGGAGAAACCAGAAGAGAGCACAGACCAAGGTTTTCAGAGGTGACTATTGCCTTTAGTGCCTCCCTTTTCCGTCGGAATCAGCTTCAAAGCACCCTCCCTCTGAAAATCAGACCCCTTCAAGGTGTTTCCAATTGGGTACCCAACCACTGAGGCCCCAAAACTACCTGCCACCCAACTCTCGGTCTCCATGGTCCTTTCCATATCTGGCGTGTGCAAAGCTGCCCGCTAAAGGGACAAGTCTCTCTCCAGGCTTGTCTGGTGACTCATCTGGGGCTCCCAATGCACGGTGCAGCTATCATAATCAATGAAACCCCAGCCCCACGGCGAGGTGGGGAAAGAGCATGCTCCCAGCTGTCAGCCAGGGTGGCAGGGGCTCTGCACGGACCGGACAAGTCTCTCGGTCTCCAAAAGAGCGCGCTGTACCGCTCTAAAGGGAGCACGGGTCGTCTGGCTCCCAGGGGCTCTGCTGGGACCCAGACTCATTTCAGAGGCCAGTGAGCCCCCATGGATGTGAGTGATTTTTGGTTACTACAGGGTGCACCATGCCTGTCGCCCATGATGTTCATAGATTCATGGAAGTTAGGGGCTGGAAGGGACCTCCCGAGATCATCAGGTCCAGCCCTGCTGTGCTTGATGACCCCCCCGCAAGGTGAGCATCCAGATGTTTTCTTGAAGATCTCCAGAGTGCCACATCTGGGGGAAGTCTGTTCCAGACCCTGGACCCGTAAAGAAGCTTTCCCTTATGTCCAATGGAAAGCAATCCTCTAGCAATTTATGACCGTTGTTCCTTGTCTTCCCCTGGGGTGTCCCGCTGAACAGGTCCTGATGTGCACCCCTCGTATACTTATAGGCTGCCCTGTTAACCAGGGTCGTTCCCCTGCTCCCTTAGCACCCTCCTTCGGCTGCTCGCAGCATCCACCACGCCGTGTTAGACTTCACACAGAGCTGCCCTCGGTGGGCGCGGAGCACGTCGTGGAAAAGAGCCGTCTCCTCGAGGGCCGTCACAACACAAATAGCACCACGGCCATGGAGCTGCGGGAGACACTCCTCCGCCCCCGGGGAATCCATGCCCAAATGCGTCTTCGGTGTTTCTTCCCCCCCTCCTCCCTCTGTTTGCTGGTGGAGCTGTGATTCTTGGTTTTTTGTTTCTGCCTTTGAACGTACAAGTTCAGTCCCCCGGCTTCCCGCTCCCCGGCTGACTTGTAGATGAATCGAGGCAAGCAAGACAGAGGCAAAACAAAGAGAGACTAAAAAAAAAAAACAAGAAAAGAAAGCAAGCAGCAGAGAATCACTTAATTTTCCTGCTAATCAGGTACGGCGGTGCACGCTCTCCCCCGCCCCATCCCCCTCGGTGCTTTTGCCGATCCCAGGATCAGTTGCCGCGCGCCCGCTGGAGACGGCTCCCCTGCATTTACCGTCTTGGCAGGAGACGCTATTGCATCTTACAGCTTGGATTCAGCCCATCTTTTTTCCCCCCCTCTCTCTTTCCCTTTCCCCTCCTGCTTTCCTGCTGCCTTTTCCTACTCAGAGCACGCATGAACCCTCCAGCTAATATCAAGCTGACGCTGGATGCTCAGCACCGAGTTCGGCACAAAGAGGCCTAACGCTCAGTCTTAACGAAGCAAGAGGCAGAAGTCGCTCTGCCTTGAGTGGGACCAAGGTAGGCGGTTTGGGAAGAAAGGATGGTTTTGTGCGTAGAGCACTGGACTGGCGTATAGAAGACCCCGATTTACATCCTAACTCTGCTACAAACCCCACACTCCATTCAGGACCACAGGCAAGTAACTTGATTTCAGTGGATGTCAGACACTAACGTCCTTTTGAGGCTCTGTGCTATATTCCACGCCTGTAGAGAGAAGATCATACCTCCCTACCTCATGGGGGGTCTCTCTGAGAAGTTAAAAAATGGAGATTAGGACCAAAGACATAGCTAATTAGCTCTTTCTCCAAGGAAACACCATGCAGTCATTGCCTATCTATTGCCAAGACCCGCATGTGCAACGCTGACCAATGTGTAAGAGGTCCAGTTGGCAGCCACCCCCATACAGGGTGAAGGCAGATGGCATCAGCAGACCAGTGCAGCGCACAGAGGGGATCCAGATTAATGGTCTAATGGGGTCGATTGAAAGCCTAGTCTGCCTTTTTGATTGGGAGCTGCGGGTACAATAGCCCAATCGATTTTGTCCTTCTTGTGTTCCTGTACATTAAGCACCTGGCCCTGACCGTGGAAAAGCGCCTCCTCCGCAGTTCTCCAGGTGCCCTGTGACCCTGCGATGTAAACCCGTGGGGTCCACGGGAGGTAGATGTCAGAGGGGCTGACTTACAAAGCGGCTCTCCAGGGGTGCAGAGGTCCCCTTGGTGCACAGAAAGCGTGTTCAGTGCCAGGGCAGGGGCGGGGAAATGGGATTTATGCTGACCACTAGACGTGGGGCAGGGGGAGAGAGAGGGGAGGGGAAGAGGAGTCTTACCTGCCCCGACGCTCCGCACTTGGGCAGCTGCTGCCACAGCTGCGGTTTCTGCTGCCAGTGAGGAACAGCCCTCAACAGAGCGGGCAGAGCTGTGCATCCCCCAGGGCAAAGCCTTAGTGGGAAACATCATTCCCTCCCCTCTGCCCCCATTGGCACTACTGGCATGGGGCTAGTCCTGCCCACTCCTATGGCTGGGCTGTGCCCAATGCAGCAAGGACTCCAGGATAAGGGGCCATACTAGGTCAGTACCCGACGCTGGTGCCCAGCACACTCCTGTTTCTGCTAGTGCCTCGGTGAGGCTCGGTTCAGGGTCCCAAGACAATAAAGGCTTTTACGCAAGGTGAGAAAATCAAACTGAGCGAGATGGGGGGCACTCCCTCAGTAGCTGCTGCCATGGTTTATTGCATCGGAAGCGCTGATTTTGGGGGGCCAGTTAGGTTTAAGCCCCAGCTTGCAAGAGTCATTGGGGGTGCGTGGGGGGTGTCTTCCAGGAGAACCGAGGATGTTGGGGTGGAAAGACTGAGTGCTCAGGGCGTTTCAATATAGCCGTAGGACATTCAGGCCTGTGCTAAAGCAAAGCAGAGTGAAACCTATGGGCGCACACCTTGCTGGGGCCATTTGACCCCAGCAGTCTTTCCTGCCCAGAGCAGGGGGCTGGACCCGATGAACTCACGAGGTCCCTTCCAGCCCTAAACTTGCGCAAACCTGTGAAAACCAGCCAGGACCAGCAGAAAGGCTGCCCCAGGAATCAGGATCCCAACTCTTCCAGCAACCCCACTTCCCCCGAGCACCAAACCCGGTCTTTCTTCCGGGCTGGGGGCTGGCAAGTGCTGCCGCCTGGGCCGTGACCGAAGCCTTCAGCTTGGCCCGTCATGAAAATGCTGCAGAATAAACAGCCCTGCTCAAAAGTCGAGCCTCAAGTTCCTCATCGGGTCGGTCATGGCCCCTCCGCAGCCTCCTACGTGGTGCATTGCCAGGAGCAGGCAGTTGCAGCCCTTGCCTGTCAGACAGTGGGGTTTTCCCCTCTCTCTCTCTCTCTCTGTGTGTGTCTTTGGTGCAATGCAGTATTTTCTGCTCTAGCTGCTTAACTCAATGGGACCTTGTGAGTGTTAAAGAAAACAAGGGGCTTGCTCTTGCAAAACGCCCCCCTGCGCAGAGCTACCATTAACTTCCGCAGCAGGTCCCTGCCCGGCGCAGGGAGGATTTGCAGGAGGCTGGACCGGGAGGGGGTAGAGATGACGATCTGTTTACAACAGGTTTCCCCTCTGGGCTGTCAATCAGCCCGGCAGCAGCTGCAGATCAGCAAAGCAGCAAACCGTTTCGATTCAGAACCGAACTTGCCCCAGAGGTGCAAGCCACGGTTCGGGCCCGAGCCCGTTCCCAGCCCTGCCAAGACCCCGCTTGTAATGCCTCCTTGCCCCATGGGGCTCCATGGAGGTTATCCTGACGGGCTTGTCCTGAGCAACAACAGGAGATGGGAACACATGAGGATCATATACGTCACGTGTGGGGCTCAGAGAAGGGGTCCCGTAGGGCTCAGACGGGGGATCGTATCCCATTTCCCCCTCCTTATACCTCGCTCTTGCACAACTCCAGCCAACAGCTGTTCTGAACTCAAAGAGCCCATCGCTCCCCTTGCCCCTCCAGGCCCACCCACTCCCCCAGTCATCCCACACCACTTCATTGCCTTTCCCCCAATCTAGCCAGGAGCAGAAGGTCCCAAATGTCGTGGGAGCATCGGTCTCTCTGATCAGCAGGAAGAAAGAGACTCCTCCTAATCAAGGCTATTTTCTTTGGGACCCGAGCTGCTCAGATAAGCATGAAACCCCCACGTTTCTCTGGACCTGCTGCAGTCCACCCATGTCTTGCATCAGGGAACCGGCCGGGATCAGGGTTTCTTGGCTCTGGGAGCGGTACTCGTACTCAGACCCTGCTGCAACTATAAGCCACTCCTGCACAGAATATACCCCTGCTTCGTGTGCACAGGGGTGCAAAAGGAAGGGATTTTCTAACTCCCCTCAAACACCTGCCTTGCATCCCCTTGCAACTGGCCGGCAAAATGGGTCTGTACCATTGCATGGTGCTGTATCCTCCTCTCCTGCCTAGACCGAAGCAGCAGAGAGTGGGTTTACATCTCATTCCCATAATCAAGGACACTTGGTAATGAATTTAATGTGGGGTGAGTGCTCGCGAGCAATAAACATCGGCTTCTCCCCTGCTATGCAAGCACGCTGGAAAAACCCCGGGTCACTCTTGCTCTGCAGAGCGAGAAGGAGAGGGCGAGAGGAAGAAAAAAGCCAGGCGACACGAGGCTCCTGTTCTGTTCCCCTCTTGCTCTCTGCCCATCCTAATGAGAGCAAGGGAGAGCTGCTCCGTCCCCAGCAGCCATGGAGCTTGTTTGAAGCAATTTGGAGTCAATTGAATGAAAAGGAATAAATGAGTGGATATTGCAGTTTATGGATGGCTGAGTCAAACCCACAGCCAATGATTAGAAGCCCACAGTCCCTTTTATGCCCACAGCAAGAAAATGACTTAAATTTGTTCCACTTTAGCTCCAAACAGGAGGCGAACTTGTAGTGGGCTGGATTATCAATTATGCCACCTTTTAATATTCATCTGGAGGAAAACAACAGAGCAAATTTCTGCCTTGTAGGGAGCGTCTGCGGTTTCAGGGACGCTGGCTTGGCTCCTGCCCTCTCCTTTAGCCGAGAAGCAAAGACAAGAGGCCAACAGAACAGACCTGAGTGTAATTTCCCTGCCCTCCCTCCATGTTGGCATTGAAATCCTCAGTGCCTTTTCAGTCATCTGGGTTAAGGACAGAAATTACACATAAACCGGTCTAAGTGATCAGAGATGGGTTCAAATCTGTAACACAACAGAAGTTCAGTATGCATAAACTGCTTTCAAAATAGCCCAAACTGGGTTAAGATAACCCCGGACGTGTGAGCATCAGACTGAACTGATTTAGGTTTCACCACTTTATTCAACTTCTGTTCCAGAGCCACTCCAGATTCAAGTTAACTCACACTCCCCCAGCATCCCAGGATGCTTTGCACCTCCCCTGCAACCCTCCCCCTTGCTTCCCTGCAAGGTGGGCCGTGTGGCGGGCCAGTAGGGGGCGCTCCCGTTTTGAGCCGCCCACCTCCCTGCGCCCGACCACCTTCCAGGCTCCGAGTGCCTCCCTTGGGGTG